>CM031617.1:71347696-71365196 GCA_018398815.1 Conus ventricosus | reverse complement strand
CCAACTGGCGGAAACTTAGGAAGGGGGCGAAAAAAGAAAGTTACAAAGAATTGTCTGGAAATTAGGTCCGAGTCCACGGTTACTGTTTAGGCCCCAAACGCTCTATACTCTCTGCTACACTCCGAGCTGCGCCTGGCTTTTCTCAGAAGATAAGACAGCACCAAAACATCTTCATGGCACAGTCCAGCCCTTGACCCATATCATACCTGACTCTGAGGCAGATCTCATGTCCAGCCCTTGACCCATGCCATACCTGACTGAGGCAGGCCTCATGTCCAGCCCTTGACCCATACCATACCTGACTCTGAGGCAGATCTCATGTCCAGCCCTTGACCCATGCCATACCTGACTGAGGCAGGCCTCATGTCCAGCCCTTGACCCATACCATACCTGACTGTGAGGCAGGCCTCATGTCCAGCCCTTGACCCATACCATACCTGACTGAGGCAGGTCTCATGTCCAGCCCTTGACCCATGCCATACCTGACTGAGGCAGGCCTCATGTCCAGCCCTTGACCCATACCATACCTGACTCTGAGTCAGGTCTCATGTCCAGCCCTTGACCCATACCATACCTGACTGTGAGGCAGGCCTCATGTCCAGCCCTTGACCCATACCATACCTGACTGAGGCAGGTCTCATGTCCAGCCCTTGACCCATACCATACCTGACTCTGAGTCAGGTCTCATGTCCAGCCCTTGACCCATACCATACCTGACTCGGAGTCAGGTCTCATGTCCGTTTCTTTTTCAATGCCAGCACGATCCTCATGATTCTTCATTTTGCTGTCGTCTGCTAGACGTTTCACTCCAAAATCTTGGCGCCCTATCAATGGCGTAGAAACATAAGGAGTCCACAAGTCATACATCATTCTGCTATTTCTGCTGACATATTGAACTAATTTACTGACCGCACATTTCATGATAAAATCGTTTTTTGTTTTTTTCACATTCAAATTTTTTTCCTCAGAGCCAGGGCGATTTTCATATGTTCAAACTTTGCTGTAACCCCAAACTCTGGCCTGTGTAGGGCAGCAGTTTGCACGAAAGAAGACATTGTAAAGAAAACAACGACTTCGCCATGACATGAGTAATCTCCCGTCTGTCATAGTCATCCACAAGCCACCACAAAGCTTCAAGACAACGTTGGAACAAGTTATGGTTGACCAATCAGAAGAGAGGTCGATCAAAACGTGACCAATCTCTGCGCACGTTCTGTACACCCCCACCCCCACCCCCACCCCCGCCCCCTGCTAAACAGATGGACGCCTCCGAGGAGAATGCTTCATTGTGTTTCCAAAATGGACCACCTCGCCACTGACCGGGAGTCCTGTTGTAGTGAAAGGGCTCCCCTTTCCACTCACGTTTCGTGTAATCTTCTGAACGTCGACAAGTCGGAAAGAAGGCCCAATCTTCTTCGCGAGTCAATTAATGACAACGGAGCCCTTTCTGTTTGTTTGTTGGTTTATTTGTTTGTTTCTATGCTCTTAGACCTCTAAAGTTTGTTCCAGAACTAAACAACAGCGGGAGAACGGTCCACAATAGATCCAGAACTAAACAACAGCGGGAGAACGGTCCACAATAGATCCAAGGAACAGCGTCTAAATCTGGGATTCTTTAGAGCTCCCTTACACCCCCCCCCCCCCCCCTTCCCCCCCCTTCCCACCCCAGCCCCCAACAACAACAAAATCTAACACGGTGACTGGCATTTACTCAGTTAGTAAGCGATTATGAGGCAGCGGGGTGGCTTAGCGGGTTACAGAGGTGTATTTCGTTTGTCAGAAAGACATCCAGCCCTCTTCCAACCTTCCTAGCAACTCGGCTGTGAGGTGCCTCCTGTGGTGGGTGACCTGATAGCAGCTTGAAAACGGATCATTTCTGATGGACCGCTGGCATTTGACCTGTGTTTGAACAAGAAGTCATACACAAACTTCTGCTGCCAAACATGACAGCACGATGGTTGTTGCCCCACCCCCATCCCCACCCCACCCTGCAATGAGTGATGAGTGCACCTAAGGCGGGAGAATCTTGTCGTCGATGGTCTGTGTGAGCTGCGTTGTCTCTGTCAATGCGCTGTTTAGGCCGGTCTCTTGGCTGTCTTATCACTGCAATTAGCCAGAAAGTAAACGCCTCTTCCGTGTGTGTGTGTGTGTGTGTGTGTGTGTGTGTGTGTGTGTGTGTGTGTGTGTGTGTGTGTGTGTGTGTGTGTGTGTGTGTGTGTGTGTGTGTCTGTGTGTGTGTGTGCGTGTGTCTGTGTGTGCGTGTGTGTGAATGTGTGGAGAGAGAGAGAGAGAGAGAGAGAGAGGGGGGGGGGGAGGAAAGAAGGGAGACAGAAGGAGAGACAGACAGACAGACGGACGGATGGACAGACAAACAGAAAGACAGAGACTGACTGGCAGACAGAGAGGGGCGGGGGGCAGAAGAGAGGAAGGGGGGGGGGGGGGGGAGACAATAAAGGGGAGATCAGAGCAAAGACAGAGACGGACTGGCAGACAGAGAGGGGGGGGAGAAGAGAGGAATGGGGGGGGGAGACAATGAAGGGAGATCAGAGCAAAGACAGAGACGGACTGGCAGACAAGAGGGGGGGGGAGAAGAGAGGAATGGGGGGGGGGAGACAATGAAGGGAGATCAGAGCAAAGACAGAGACGGACTGGCAGACAGAGGGGGGGGGGGGGCAGAAGAGAGGAATGGGGGGGGGGGGGGGGGGAAAGACAATGAAGGGAGATCAGAGCAAAGACAGAGACGGACTGGCAGACAGAGAGGGGGGGGGGGAGAAGAGAGGAATAGGGGGGGGGGGGAGACAATGAAGGGAGATCAGAGCAAAGACAGAGACGGACTGGCAGACAGAGAGGGGGGGGGGGGAGAAGAGAGGAATGGGGGGGGGAGACAATGAAGGGAGATCAGAGCAAAGACAGAGACGGACTGGCAGACAGAGAGGGGGGGGGGGGGGGGGAGACAATGAAGGGAGATCAGAGCAAAGACAGAGACGGACTGGCAGACAGAGAGGGGCGGGGGCAGAAGAGAGGAATGGGGGGGGGGGGGGGGAGACAATGAAGGGAGATCAGAGCAAAGACAACTACTGTTATAGCACAAATTATCACCCCAGCACAAATGATCACCGGTGACAGTTTATGCCGAACACACAGGGCAAGCTGTTGTCTCCGACATCTAGACTACTGCCGCCTGGCGCCAATTTGTGCCAGAAGTCCCTATGTTTCTCTGGTAAAGGTGCCTCAATACATCATTTTCCCCCCCATAATTGTTCCATCGTTCATCGTGTCTAGGACCATCATGTGTGTGTGTGTTATTTCATGGTCCCTAAGTGCTAAAGCTTTGTGACTCCTGCCCAACCAGAATGTGCACTTAGTGGCTCAGTTTTAATCAGATGGCAGTGCTGGTGTGACGGGTTGGCGGTCACTGCCCCAACCAGAATGTGCACTTAGTGGCTCAGTTTCAATCAGATGGGAGTGTTGGTGTGACGGGCTGGCGGTCACGTGATCTGTGTCCCTGACCGCTGCCCCAAATTGTCGTGGGGCGCCACTGCACTAATCGTGTGTGTGTGTGGGTGTGTGTGTGTGTTGTGTGTGGTGTGTGTGTGTGTGTGTGTGTGTGTGTGTGGTGTGTGTGTGTGTGTGTGTTGTGAGCGCGCGCGCTCGTGCGTGCGTGTGTTCGTTTGTGTCTGTGTGTCAGTGTGTCTGTGTGCATGTGTGTGTGTGTGTGTGTGTGTGTGTGTGTGTGTGTGTTGTGTGTGTGTGTGTGTGTGTGTGTGTGTGAGGCGCGCGCGCGTGCGTGCGTGCATGTGTTCGTTTGTGTCGGGTGTTCATGTGTGTCAGTGTGTCTGTGTGTGTGTGTGTGTGTGTGTGTGTGTGTGTGTGTGTGTGGTGTGTGTGTGTGTGTGTGTGTGTGTGTGTGTGTGTGAGCGCGCGCGCGTGCGTGCATGTGTTCGTTTGTGTCTGTGTGTCATGTGTGTCATGTGTGTCAGTGTGTGTGGTGTGTGTATGTGTGTGTGTGTGTGTTGTGTGTGTGTGTGTGTTTTGTGTGTGTGTGTGTGAGTGTGTGTGTGTGTGTGTGTGTGTGTGTGTGTGTGTGTGTGTGTGTGTGTGTGTGTGTGTGTGTGTGTGTGTACGCGCGCTTGTGTGTGTGTGTGTGTGTGTGTGTGTGTGTGTGTGTGTGGTGTGTGTGTGTGTGTGTGTGTGTGTGTGTGTGTGTGTGTGTGTTACGCGCGCTTGTGTGTGTGTGTGTGTGTGTGTGTGTGTGTGTGTGTGTGTGTGTGTGTGTGGTGTGTGTGTGTGTGTGTGTGTGGTGTGAACTGTACATTCTTACTTCGCAACCACCCTGATCAATAACAAAGCTTGGTAAACCCCCCCTGATCAATAACAAAGCTTGGTAAACCACCCTGATCAATAACAAGCTTGGTAAACCACCCCTGAGCAATAACAAAGCTTGGTAAACCACCCTGAGCAATAACAAAGCTTGGTAAACCACCCCTGATCAATAACAAAGCTTGGTAACCACCCCTGATCAATAACAAAGCTTGGTAAACCACCCCTGATCAATAACAAAGCTTGGTGTAAGTGTTGAGGACTGTGACATATTGGGGCAACATCGGAAATCTTGCCGGGCGCAGTTAGATGTCTGAATTATTAACCCCTTAGACAGATTTTCTCCCACTCAATGTTTGGCAAACGTTGACGCAAATTATTTTTCATATTATTATTATAACAAAGCATTTTTAAAGCGCGTTGCCAAAGGTTCTAGGCATTAACACTCCACACTCTCGTGTACACAAGGGGCTGCCTACCTGGGTAGTGCAGACTGAAGAGCTGCCTGCCGGCGCTTCCTTCAGTCGTTTCCCGTGTCATCCAGTCAATAATCGTTCATTCAATGTCCTTATTTGCTTTATTCTTTCAATTTGTCAAGCAGGATGCATGTTATGTGTAACGTGTCATCCATACCAACGGATCAAAGAAATAAAGTTGATCAGAGGATCAATAGACGCTGCTTTTGTCTTTGACATGGACAGCTGAAATTCAGCTCAGAGTCTATGGACAGCAGAAATCCAGCTCAGAGTCTATGGACAGCAGAAATTCAGCTCAGGGCCGCCTATGGACAGCGGAAATCCCACTCAGAAGCTATGGACAGCAGAAATCCAGCTCAGAGTCTATGGACAGCAGAAATGCAGCTCAGAGTCTATGGACAGCAGAAATTCAGCTCAGAGTCTATGGACAGCAGAAATTCAGCTCAGGGCCTATGGACAGCGGAAATCCCACTCAGAAGCTATGGACAGCAGAAATGCAGCTCAGAAGCTATGGACAGCAGAAATCCAGCTCAGAAGCTATGGACAGCAGAAATCCAGCTCTATGGACAGCAGAAATTTAGCTCAGAGTCTATGGACAGCAGAAATGCAGCTCAGAAGCTATGGACAGCAGAATTCAGCTCAGAATCTATGACAGCAGAAATGCAGCTCAGAAATCTATGGACAGCGGAAATGCAGCTCAGAGGCTAATGGACAGCAGAAATGCAGCTCACAGTCTATGGACAGCAGAAATTCAGCTCAGAATCTATGGACAGCAGAAATGCAGCTCAGAGTCTATGGACAGCAGAAATTCAGCTCAGAATCTATGGACAGCAGAAATTCAGCTCAGAATCTATGGACAGCAGAAAATGCAGCTCAGAGGCTATGGACAGCGGAAAATCCCACTCAGAGTCTATGGACAGCAGAAATGCAGCTCAGAGTCTATGGACAGCAGAAATTCAGCTCAGAATCTATGGACAGCAGAAATTCAGCTCAGAATCTATGGACAGCAGAAATGCAGCTCAGAAGCTATGGACAGCAGAAATGCAGCTCAGAACCCAGCAGATCCCCCCCCCCCCCGCCCCACCCCCCTTCTCCTATCGCCTCATCCAGGAAGCTCAGACCCTCCTGCCGAACCCCCAGGCCCACCGTCTTTCAACAGCTTTCTGACAACTCCACTCAGCTTTCCATGACTTAGCCGTTTCCCTCAACGCCGGAGAGCTGCTCCTTGGAGTGGGAATGCGGTGTGTGGACGGGAGCGGAAGATGCCACGTGGCTCTGGCTCACAGCATGTCTGCTTCTTGAAGAACAACCTCCAGACACCCATCACCTCCCAGCACCTGACCTGACCAGTCTGGCTTCTAGACGATAATCCTCACAAAGTCATCACCACCGTGCCAGATCTGGGACTCTGTGTTCAAGTTTAGTTCAACCTTCGCAAGCCATCACGCCAGTTTTGTTATCGGGCGAGTCCAGCTCTCAGCTGGAGAACCTTAGACAACCATCACTTTTCATTTATTCGGCTGATGAAAAGTCCTGGCCTCTAATCGAGCGAGTCTGACCTTCAACTGGATAACCTGTGAAACCATCGCCCCTGCTTCAAGCCACTACCACCAACCACCCCTCCCCCCACCCCCCAACCCCTCCTTTATCTCATCAAGGCTGAGAATAACCTGCCTTCTTATCAGGCCAGTGTGGCGTGTGTTGGGGACCCTTGAGAAGCTGTCAGTGTGGCTGGTAGTGGTGAGGCTTCTGACCGGCTCCTTGTAGGACAACACTTAGAAGCCATCACCCCCAGCATCCTTTGCTGTGACGTGGGCGGAGGGGGGGGGGGGGATGAATTGGGGGGGTGGGTGGGAAGGAGGGGATAGAAGAAGGCAGACAGGCGGGACGAAGGGAAATGGTGTGTGTGTGTGTGTGTGTGTGTGTGTGTGTGTGTGTGTGTGCGTTGTGTTGTGTGTTGTGTGTGTGTGTGTGTGTGTGTGTGTGTGTGTGGTGTGGTGTGGGGTGTGTTTTGTGTGTGTGTGGTGTGTGTGTTGTGTGTGTGTGTGTGTGTGTTGCGCGCGCGCGTGTGTGTGTGTGTGGTTCTGGGTGCGCTGATGAAGAGAGGGGCACATAAACACTGCAATATATGTATCTATTTGTGATTCTCTCATGAGGGCACATAAGACAGTATGGCGGAAGCTTGGCTGTGTCTGGAGTGGCACTGTCTTCATCTGTCCGTGGGCAGGGGTGGTTGGGTCTGTGGGGTGTGCTCGGCAGCTGGAGGGTGGGTTTTTTCGCCGGTGGGCTCTGCAGTCATGAAATACGGGCTGTACACCCATGGGGATGCTACTTTAAGCTGTTATAAGCTGCATCCTGTAGTCTAATTTACCTCTGTTCAGGAGCAGTTATGTCCCTTGATATCTTAATGGAGTGTCCTGCGCATGCCTGTACCCATCGTCAACACAGCGCAGGCCTCCAAGGGTGGTACAGGACTGCTCTAAAGGCAGGTGAAGACAGTGCTTCTCTGGGTCCTCCCCAGCACCTTCGGGTGTTTCTTTTTCTTCATCTATTTGTGATAAGCGCTCAAGATGCTCTTTCACCACTACAACCACCTGTCCGTCTGTCTGTCTGTCTCTCATCTCTCTCTCTCTCTCTCTCTCTCTCTCTCTCTCTCTCTCTCTCTCTCTCTCTCTCTCTCTCTGTGTGTGTGTGTGTGTGTGTGTGTGTGTGTGTGTGTGTGTGTGTGTGTGTGTGTGTGTGTATGTTTACGAATCCATATGCGTGCTTTTGTATTTGTGTTCCAGGAAGGGGACACAACAATCGTTAGGGACGGTCAGAGGCTTGCTGATCCTAGTCCCATGTGGAGAACTGTCACTATGCGTGCTGTCATCACACCTAGTCACGATCCACTAACACTGGTCCCATCAGTGATGGGCAGCTGCGGAAATTTCAGTTCTCAAGTCATCGGCTTGAGTCGGGTGGGATTTGAACCCAGGACGATTCGTGGTCAAGGCGGACACCTTGCCACTGGTGACCAGCAACACATACAGGCATACGAGAATATGCTACAATCAGGCCCTCTCGCGAATACATGCATGCATTATCTCACAACACGGATGTAAATGTATCCATTGCCATACGTACGCGCGCGCGCGCGCGCACGCACGCACACACACACACACACACACACACACACACACACACAAACACACCACACCCCACACACATTATCAATTATTTGGATGTGATATTTCAAATCCACGAACCCTGATGTTTACATTATGTGCGTGGTGGTTGCCAGGATATTAACGCTTGCACATGCCGGGTAAGAGAGAGAGAGAGAGGGGAGAGAGAGAGAGAGAGAGAGAGAGAGAGGGAGATGAGAGAGAGAGAGAGAGAGAGAGAGAGAGAGAGAGAGAAGACAAGACAAGACAAGACAAAATTCTTTATTTACGAGGATAATAGATAAGCTGACGTGCTGTTTTACATCCAGTCCTCGCCCTGAGTAGGGACTACAACATGCAGTGAAATCAATTAATGTAAGAAATCAAAGAAGCAAGCAAAGCGGTCATGTAATCATAGAGGAACATCAAATGAAAAAAGAAGATAAATGAAAACAAAACAAAATATAAGAATAATAATAAAAAAAACAACAACAAAAAATAATAATAACAAAATAAAAGAAATAAATAAAAATGAGAATAACAATAATGAAGAGGAAGGAGAGAGCGGGGTAGGAGTGAGGTGGGCTGGGGAAACATATGTAAGTGTACTACAACGTACAAGATTGGCATGTATGAAAACAGACAGTGAAGTGAATATGACAAAGTGCGTACATATTTTTGAACACACAAATACACGCACGTTCGCACGCATAGAGAGAGAGAGAGAGAGGAGAGAGAGAGAGAGAGAGAGAGAGAGAGAGAGAGAGAGAGAGAGAGAGAGAGAGAGAGAGAAGAGAGAGAGAGAGAGAGAGACAGACAGACAGACAGACAGACAGACAGACAGACAGACAAACAGGCAGACAGACAGAGACAGAGAGACAGAGACAGATAGCGGGGGTGGGGTAATGGACCAGGCCCATAAAAAAAACCCTCCTCACTTTTCTGGGTAAAGTCACATTGAACGCCCTCAGTTATGAAAGTGTGCTTCAGCGAACATGGAGGGCACAGGAACCTATAAATACGCCACACTGAATCACCATCACGATGAAACATGAAGATGAACCGTGTAAATGGCCAGCTGAATGACAGGCTAGCATGATGCAGGCATCAAAGGCAAGCCATCCAAACCGGAGCACGGCGCTTTACCAAATGAGCCAGACTCCCGCCCCCCCCCCCCCCCCCCCCCCGCCCCATCCCCCGGCCATCAACCACCCCACTCCCCTCCCTCCCCTCCCCCCCCCCCCCCCCCCCCCCCCCCCCCTGTTACTAAACGGCATCTGCGACACTATGAAAAGTGCCTTCAAGCAAAACATTATGGAGATAGGTACAGAAACTGCTCTGCTGAAAATAATAAACGATCTTCTCTCTGCTCTGGATAATGGTCAGGTTTCACTGCTTTCTCTTCTTGACTTGTCCGCTGCCTTTGATACCATTGATCACTCCACCCTCCTCACTAGACTTCAACATACTTTTGGCATCTCTTCTCACGCTTTGGCATGGTTTTATTCTTACCTTTCTGGTCGAACCCAAATTGTCTCTGTCAATGGTTTTTCTTCAAGCTCTGCTGACTTGAATTATGGTGTTCCCCAAGGCTCTGTCCTTGGTCCCATTCTGTTTGTTCTATATACCCAACCCATCTCTGACATTGTAGCCCATCATGACATTTCACACCACTGCTTCTCTGATGACAATCAAATCTACATTTCTGGTGACATCTCTCTCCTCTCCTCCATCATTGATCGCTCACAGCTCTGCATCTCTGACATAAAGGCATGGATGACTTGCAACAAACTTCAGTTAAACAATGACAAAACTGAACTGATCTTCATTCTCCCAAAACGGCTCATGTCTACAATCTCTGTTCCTTCTTCTGTCCAACTTGGTACCTCTCTCATTCAGACCTCTACCACTGTGCGAAATCTAGGCGTTGTACTTGATCAGACACTCTCTTTTCAAAATCAGATTTCTTCTATCTGCCGTGCTTGCTACTTGGAGCTTCGGCGAATCAGTTCTGTGCGCCACCTTCTGTCTGAAGAAGCCACCAAGACTCTGGTTTCTGCTTTCATTCTTTCAAGACTTGACTACTGTAATTCTCTTCTTGCTGGCTGTCCACAGAATCTTCTTGCAAAATTGCAGAAAGTCCAAAATAATGCTGCTCGCCTTGTCTCGAAATCTCCGAAAACCTCTCATGTTTCTCCCTTGCTTAAATCTTTGCACTGGCTTCCTGTTGAAAAACGCATCAAGTACAAACTTTCTTTGCTCTGTTACAAGGCATTGGATGGCCTCGCTCCATCTTACCTCTCTAAACTTCTGTCGACCTATACTCCTTCCAGACAGCTTCGCTCTTCCTCTGACACTCGCATTATGCAGATCCCTCGTTTTCGGGCCAGAACACTTGGTGAACGTTCTTTTACTTTTCAGGCTCCTTCCTGCTGGAACAATCTCCCTTCTGCACTCCGAAACTCAAACAGTCTTTCTTCTTTCAAGTCCTCCCTCAAAACAACTCTCTTCAAAACATAATTTTTCTGCTCCTTCGCTGGTGTGTGGGTGTGTGCGTGTGCGTGTGTGTGTGTGTGTTTGTGTGTGTGTGTGTGTGTGTGTGTGTGTGTGTGTGTGTGTGTGTGTGTGTGTGTGTGTGTGTGTGTGTGTTAGGGCTTATTGCTGTAAGCGCTTAGGGCTTTTGTTTAAGATTAAGCGCACTAAATGTTCCTTATTATTATTATATTCATCAACTGTAGTGTTATAACCACTGTTTAAAGCTTTCATCACTTCATCGTCACATCCATCTTTTGTTGACATCTGTTCAGTCACTATCCTACAACCCAAACCAGGTAGATCATACACGGACAGACAGAACAACAGACACAATGATTACAGAGACAGAGAACATCACACCAGCACACACGTGGAGAGATAGAGAGAGAGAGAGAGAGAGAGAGAGAGAGAGGAGAGAGAGAGAGAGAGAGAGAGAGAGAGAGAGGAGTGAGAGAGAGAGAGAGACAGAGACAGAGACAGAGAGAGACACAGAGAGAGAGAGAGAGAGAGAGAGAGAGAGAGAGAGAGAGAGAGGCAGACAGACAGGCAGACAGACAGGCAGGCAGACAGACAGACAGACTGTCAAAGACAGATGCAGATAGACAGACGGAGACAGACACAGAGAGACAGAGACACTGAGACATACATACATACATGCAGACACACACACACACACACACACACACACACACACACATACACACACACATGCACACCACACACACACACACACACACACACACACACACACATGCACACACACAGAGGAGGAAAGTTAAAATGTGCTGAGCCGTAAAGTATTTATAGCCTTAAAGCTTGCATGGGACGCATTCGACCACCAAAAACACGTTTCTAACGTCTTCTTGGTGCTAACAGTAACACACTGAACAATTTACGTATTCCATTGACAAAAACGTACGCTGAGGTTGAGATCCAAAGATGATCACCGCATTACTGAACTGACGCTCGAATATTCACAGAGCACGTGAAAGGGAAACTCGGACAAGATTATCACTTACCAATATACAATGCCCCTGAGAAAACCAGCGGTGAAAGTGTCAAGTGCCTTGGAGTAGGCTTAAGTTATGCGTATGTACGAGCGCGTGTGCGTGTTTATTTCCGCAGCCTTCTGGCGCTGTTCTGGATATCACTACAAAACAAGGCTTGCTCGCGTTCGGCTTTGAATAAAGTGGCTGCGAAGATTGTTACCGGAAATTCGTCAAGTCGGTGACGTACATACTATGCAACTTTTTCACGTACTTTGGCGTTTGGGGTGTGTGTGAGTCAGTGTGTGTGTGTGTGTGTGTGTGTGTGTGTGTGTTTGGCATAGTTCTGTATCACATGAACATTAAATGTCGATAGAAGTAATCATTTGATTGTACAGACGCAGTTCGTAAACCATTTTCAAGGTGAACCCGCACCTGGTTCGCTCTCACGACATCGATCCTATCATTTCCGCCGGAAATGCGTTATTCAATAGCCAATAGTGCAGCTGTCTTTCACTTCAGTAATGAGTTCACTGATGGACTGTGACTATAGTGCAATAACAGGAAGGTGTATACAGACTGTGACTATAGTGCAATAACAGGAAGGTGTATACGGAAAAACTGGCGGAACGACTGACAGGATTTCTACGACATTGTGAGGCAACAACGTTCCACATGACGTCAGCATTGGAACGGAAGTCATTCAGTTGGCTTGCAACTTGTGCACGTTCCTTCTTCGCCCGTGGCGCTTTCTTTCGTTCTCTCTAGGCTCGGCAAACAGCACAGGTGATCTGGGATCTTGGTGTGTGTCAGTGTGCAGGAAGTTTAGAGAATAAAATGAATGGTATTGGGATCTGCCGATCATGAGGAAGTTAACAGAATAAAAGGAACTGCGTTGAGTTGTGCCCGTCAAGGGGAAGTTTACGGAATGAAAAGAACCACGTAGCCAGATTCAAACACACGCGCGCGCGCGCACCACACACACACACACACACACGCGCGCGCGCAAACACACACGCACGTGCATGCACATATTCAAACACACCACACCACACACCACACACACACACACACAACACACACCACACACACACACACACACACGCACACACTGCACGCACACAGACACACACAGACACAGACACACACACACACACACACACACACACACACCTTTAACAAACATGTACATGCACACGATCGCGAGCGCACACACATACACACACTCTCTCTCTCTCTCTCTCTCTCTCTCTCTCTCTCTCTCTCTCTCTCTCTCTCTCTCACACACACACACACACACACACACACACCACCACGAGGGCGTGAGCCGCGGCTTGCATCGTGCGGGTCGCCGTAGTAACTGTGGCATTGTTTTTGCCAACGCTGAGGGACTGACGTTGAGTTGGACCCTGTACTTGTGTCAGCAAGTACCGAAGATACCATGCCATCAGCCCCTTTGTCTTCAGGGCGTCATTGTGGCTCCTTTTTGCCAGTATACATCAACTTCATGTTGAAAAGGGCCACTGAGAAGAGAGCAAAGCGAGTCGCCATTCCGGACCCTGCGAACCAGAGCTGCCGGTGTCAGCTTAGGCTTGCTCCTCACGCTGATGTTCTGGGGCAGTTTGCTACTTCGCTGCGGAGACGTCGAGCGGAATCCTGGACCCACCGGCGTTCGGCAGTCCAGGTTGGGCAGCCAGAGTGCCACGACAGGGACGGAGGACCAGCACGGACAGGGCCGGGGCTTCTCTGGACGCAGGACAGACGACTCTGCTTTCTCCTCAGCAACCCACCATAGCAGACGTCATGAACAAGCTGGACAGTAAGTTTACTGCAGTTGAGAACAGCTTAAAGGACCTTCGGGATCAGTTTGCTGCCATGCATACTGGGTTTGATGATCTGCGGGAGGAGGTGGGAAATTTGAGAAAAGAAAACTTGGACCTGGCAAGGAAAAACTCTGAACTTTTAGCTAGGTAGAGCAGTTAGAGAGAAAAACTGATGATTTAGAATGTCGGTCCACACGCAACAATCTTATCTTTTATGGTATTCCCAGACATCAAAATGAGACAAATGAGCAGTGCGAAGGAAAAGTGCGTGACCTGATTACGGACAGTTTGGATGTGGTACAGGAAGTTGAGTTTGACCGTGTTCACAGACTGAATGCTAAACCTGACTCTCCCATCATAGCTTGCTGCTCCTCTTACAAAGATAAGGTGAGAATCCTTAAAGCTAAAGCCAAACTGAGGGGCAGCAAAATTTTTGTTGGAGAGGATTTCTCATTTCGTGTCAGGGAGATCAGGCGCGGCCTCTCTCCCTATCTGAAAAAAGCCAGAGCCGAGGGGAAAAGAGCGTCAATGATTTTCGATCATTTGATTATTGATAGTAAAAAGTACTTTCTCGACGCTCATGGCAACTTAGCTGAACCTAGATAGGGAGTCGGCCGCCCACATGTATAAAAATGCCTTGTAACCAGCACAGAAAAAGGGAAGGCCAGTCCACAACACCGGTTAGACTTCTCGGTCGCCGGTGACATTGACACACGGGAAAACTTTTCGTTGTGTCAGGCCTGTTCGGCAGAGCTGCCGACTGGTTGCACGTGTAAATTCACGAAGTACACGATGTCTTCTGCTGTTCATAAACCTTTTGCTTTCTTGACGTGGAATGTCAATGGTTTAATGTCAAAGTTTGTTGATTCTGATTTTGCCTCATTTCTTAGTCAGTTCGACTTTGTCTGCTTAACGGAAACATTTATTGATGAATGTAGTGATGATTTGTTTGTTGGTTATAAAACATTTTGCAAGCCTGCGGTTAAGTTCACAAATCATGGGAGACGATCTGGAGGTGTCGTATGTTTAATAAGAAATGAATTCATCCCCTTTGTTAGATCGATTGACGTAAATTATCCAAATCTAAGTATTTTTCTGATTGACAAATTCTTGTTTGGAACAGACAGGACATTTTGTATGTCTGTTCGTACATTTCCCCGAAGGATCTCTGTTTATGTCTATTTTGATCTAGATAATGGTATTGCTACACTGGAAGAATGTCTGACTGACCTGCTGATAATGAATGATGTTTATGTCATTTTGAACGGTGATTTGAATGGTAGAACTGTGATATCTCTCAAGATTTCTTCGGGTTCCATGCTTTTTATCACAATTGATAGTCAATCTTTCAGTCTTAATCGATGCTCCAAGATAAAAACCTAAATAATTATGGGAAATTGTTATTAAACATTTGCACTGCTTTGAACTTGTGCATCCTAAATGGTGTATGTGAAGGCGACCTAAAGGTTGCTATACATATGTTTCTGACTCTGGAAGTAGTGTGGATGATTATTTCATATTGTCAAATGAACTTTTTGTTCTTCTGTGTGATGCTTGTGAATTACAGGTTGTCGAACGAATAGACTCTGATCATTTCCCTGTATCACTTCATGTTCGTTTCCCTTGTGGAAACCTAGCAGACGCTAACAAAGAGGACATGACGATGTTATAGAAAAAATTGTCTGGAGTGATGAATGTGCTTCTTCGTTTTGTGATTCCCTATGTGCTGAAAAAACGTTGTGAAAATTTGATATTGCCACAAGTTTAATAGACACTGATGTAAATCTAGCTCTTAATATGTTTAACGAATGTATATTGGGATGTGCTGAATGTATGAAAAAATGTATACTGGTCATGATAGAATTTCAAAGAACTGGTTTGACCATGAATGTTCTTTTAATAAAAGAAAGACTAGGAGATTATTGCGAATAAGTCGCCGCTCGTTGAAGGACGCTGACAGAACTGCATACGTTATAGCCAGACGTGAATATAAACATTTACTAAAGAGAAAAGAGAAAGAATATAAGAAGTTATTAATAGATGAATTAGTAACATCAATAAAGTCTCAGAGAATTTCTGGACTGTAATTCGCAAAATATCGCCGAAAAGAACTCAGCCTAGAAACAACATTTCAGCTGTGATGTGGTTTCAACATTTTCAAGCCTTGTTAGAGTTAAATACTGAGAATGAGCCAAACCAAGAGGGGTTAGAGGGGTTTGAAGATAAGTCTGATAGCTATATGAACCGTCCCATTAGTGAAGAAGAAGTATTATTAGCTATTAAAAAAACTGAAAAACCGTTAAAGCAGCAGGCCCGATGGCATTATTGGTGAACTGTTCAAATACTCTTCTGCCCAAGTTGTGCAATTTTGTGTGAAATTGTTTAACAAATTGTTTGATAATGGTACGTTTCCAATAACTGGACAGAATCAATAATTTTTCCCATATTTAAAAAGGGTGATGCTAATAATCCAAATAATTATAGGGGCATCTCCCTAAGCAATATAAGTAGTAAACTGTACGGATTGATAGTAAATAATAGGCTGCAAGAATGGATAGAGGAAAAAAAAAACATCACTGGTGTGATCACCAAGCTGGTTTCAAAAAAGGTTATTCGACTGTTGATCACATGTTTACTTTAATGGCTATCGTTCAGAAACAGTTTTCCTATAATCGAAAATTGTACGTTGCTTTTATAGACTTTGAAAAAGCGTTTGATTCCTAAATAGAAATCTTCTTTGGCCAGTCATGATTAAAAACGGTATTAGGGGTAAACTCTACAGATGTATCAGGAGCATGTATGATGTAGTTAGAGCTAGAGTTCGTTGTGGCGCTAAACTGACAGATTTTATTAACTGTACAGCTGTGGTTAGGCAGGGTGATGCTTGCAGTCCTGTTCTATTTTCGCTCTTTATTAATGAATTAGCCATTGAAGTGATCAACAATGGAAGACATGGGGCTTTGCTGACACTGGATGCTTTTGAATTGTTTATACTTTTATTAGCGGATGATGTGGTTTTGATATCGGAGATGTTATTGGTTTACAGACTCAACTGAATAGTTTACAACGCGCGGCTGCTTCTCTCCAACTAAGGGTTAATTTGTCCAAAAGTAACATCATTGTATTTCGTAAGGGTGGTTATCTAAGTGCACGAGAAAGATGGTTCTATGATGATGACGCAATGCCTGTTGTGAATGCTTATAAGTATTTGGGTATATTTTTCTCTACACGTCTAAGTTTTGTTGGTGCGTGCAAGGATCTTACTAGCAGAGCCAAAAATGCTTTACTCTGTATTATGAAGAAATTATATGTTCTCAATAATACGTCTTTTGATGTATTTCTCAAGTTGTTTGATAGTCAGGTTCAACCAATTGTACAGTATGGGTCTGAATTATGGGGGTTAGATGGTGCTGCTGTACACTGTGAATCTGTGCACCTGTTCGCATTAAAAAGGTTCTTGGGTGTGGACAGGCGCACGCCAAACGACTTGATTTATGGTGATACGAATAGATTCCCCTATTACATAGTCTCAGCAGTAAAATGCATTCGTTATTGGTTGAATTTACTTCATATGGAGAACCACAGATTACCACGCAAAGCTTATAACATGTTATATGGTCTTGATGCTAGAGGAAAAAACAACTGGGTTAGTAAAGTTCGTACTTGTCTTTTTGAATATGGTTTTGGTTTCGTTGGGTTAAGTCAAGGTGTTGGAAATGTTAAGCAGTTTTTATATGTTTTCGTCAACGATTGATTGACTGCACTTGGCAAAAATGGTCAGACCATGTGCAGCATAGTGAGAGGTTTCATTTCTATAGAAATGTTTGCAGCTTTCATGATCTGAAACTTTATCTAACTTTAGAAATGGACAGGCAATTGAAATATATCATGACCAAATTTAGGTTTGGAATATCAGAATTGGCAGTTCACAAGTTTAGATACAAAACGTTGTTGATGATAATGTCTTGTTGTGTCCGCTTTGTAAAAAGTCTCCAGAAAATGAAATCCATTTTGTTCTTTGCTGTCCAGCGCATTAGAACCGAATGTATTCAGCCAAAATTTTACAGACAGCCTTCTCTATTTAAATTGACTATACTTATGTCGTCAAACTCACCAGAAGTTGTTCGAATTTCTCATTGTTTTTGTATAAGGCATTTAGATTTAGAGAAACAGTTACTTCTTGATGTTCTAAAATGATTTATGTTTGGAATGTT
>CM031617.1:71337696-71340196 GCA_018398815.1 Conus ventricosus | reverse complement strand
AATCATTTTTTTCAAAAAGGCCCAAACGTGCAGGTTGTAGAGGAAAGAAGTGGGCATGAGCATAGTGCGATTATATCATTCGCTTCTTCGCCTTTTTCCCCGCTCTTGTATTTGTTTATTATTCGTTCGCTTGCTTGTCTCGTTTTATTACGATCATGTTCTAAACGACCTTGCGTAGGATAAAACCGAAAAAAAAAAGATGAAGGAACTCTTTCACATAAAACAGACATCACGTTAACATGCAGTCTTTGGGAACGGTGCCACAGGTGGGTCCCAGACTTTCAGGCGACCAGAGGCCCAGCCTCCAGACGCCACGGCCAGGGACCAAGCTGCTGAGCTCTCTCAGCACTGAGCTTCGGCAGCAGATGACTACTTTTTAACGTTTTCAGCGAGGCTGAGTATAGGTCTCCCATATGTGTATCCTGCTAGCGCGTTTATCTCTCCGTCTGCGTGTATTTAGGGACGTATGATTGTGCGCAAACTCTGAGGGAGGGAGGGAAAGAGGGGGGGGGGGGGGGGGGGTTGGCGGGTTTGGTTTTTTTTTTCGTTCGTTTATTCGTCCGTTCGTTTGTATGTTTATTCATTATAGGCAGTGAAATGTTATGCTTCACTGATTTGTATGTTTATTCATTATAAGAGCAGTGAAATGTTTATGCTTCACTGATTTGTATGTTTATTCATTATAAGAGCAGTGAAATGTTATGCTTCACTGATTTGTATGTTTATTCATTATAAGAGCAGTGAAATGTTATGCTTCACTGACCAGTTCGTTTGTATGTTTATTCATTATAAGAGCAGTGAAATGTTATGCTTCACTGATTTGTATGTTTATTCATTATAAGAGCAGTGAATGTTATGCTTCACTGATTTGTATGTTTATTCATTATAAGAGCAGTGAAATGTTATGCTTCACTGATTTGTATGTTTATTCATTATAAGAGCAGTGAATGTTATGCTTCACTGATTTGTATGTTTATTCATTATAAGAGCAGTGAAATGTTATGCTTCACTGACCAGTTCGTTTGTATGTTTATTCATTATAAGAGCAGTGAAATGTTATGCTTCACTGATTTGTATGTTTATTCATTATAAGAGCAGTGAAATGTTATGCTTCACTGATTTGTATGTTTATTCATTATAGAGCAGTGAAATGTTATGCTTCACTGACCAGTTCGTTTGTATGTTTATTCATTATAAGAGCAGTGAAATGTTATGCTTCACTGATTTGTATGTTTATTCATTATAAGAGCAGTGAAATGTTATGCTTCACTGATTTGTATGTTTATTCATTATAAGAGCAGTGAAATGTTATGCTTCACTGATTTGTATGTTTATTCATTATAAGAGCAGTGAAATGTTATGCTTCACTGATTTGTATGTTTATTCATTATAAGAGCAGTGAAATGTTATGCTTCACTGACCAGTTCGTTTGTATGTTTATTCATTATAAGAGCAGTGAAATGTTATGCTTCACTGACCAGTTCGTTTGTATGTTTATTCATTATAAGAGCAGTGAAATGTTATGCTTCACTGACCAGTTCGTTTGTATGTTTATTCATTATAAGAGCAGTGAAATGTTATGCTTCACTGACCAGTTCAAAATCGCCCCAAATAAATCTCAGGACAGACTTTTACTCCTGCTCCTTTGATTAAACAACTATGGCTACGGTTACCACTACCACGCTGATATTACCATTTACAATCACCATTCTTCTTATCAGCCACAAATAAAAAGAAAGGTTGACTATGTGTGTGAGAGAGAGAGATGGGGAGAGAGAGCGAGAGAGAGAGAGAGAGAGAGAGAGGAGAGGAGAGTGAGGTGAGGGAAGATGAGAGAGAGAGAGAGAGAGAGAGAGAGGAGAGGGAGAGAGAGAGAGAGAGGAGAGGAGAGAGAGAGAGAGAATGACAATGACAATGACAATGACAATGACAAATAATTTAATTGAGCTAGGCCTCGTGCCCGTGTCAATGGGGACATTGGGGGGGGGGGGGGGGGGGGGGACAACAACGTTGTGGAAAAAGCAAAAGTAACAGGAAAATAACAACACCTTGCAAGTATACACGCACTTTCTCGGCCAGGTAGATAACTTTCACATTCTCCTCAGTCATGGATGTATACATACTGATCAAAATACGCACAATTTACAGCTTAGGGCATATCATTTACAAATCTCACAGAAGATACATTCATTTGTAATTGCCTAAAAAACTGTAAACCTTTTCATGATCACACACAAAACGCACACACACATTCGCACACACTCACACACACACACGCACACACACACACACCACACACACACACACACACACACACACACACACACACACACACACACAACACACAATGACACACACACTCGCCCACATACACTCACACATACAAGCTCTTTTGCTTTTAGAGGGGGAAAATGTACCCCGAATTAAACATAAAATATATGAACTTTACGTCCCATTCGTTTTTTTACATCTGATTTCAAAAGCTTTAGTTATGAAAGCA
>CM031617.1:71292696-71327696 GCA_018398815.1 Conus ventricosus | reverse complement strand
TCCCACCGACTACCGCATCACCAGATGCATTGAAGGAGAAAGAATGATATAATTTCGAATGGCCAGGTTGAAGATTGAATTAACCAGAAAAAGTGGTCTCAAACAATATTTCTTTTATAATTTTGAAAGCAAAGGGAAATTGCGCAAAAGAGAAGAATTAGCCGGCTAACAACAACAACAAAAAAAAAACGAACCACGAAACTGATGCTTACCAGCTACCCGTGGGTGACCCAGAAGTGGCGGGTCAAGCGACTCTCTGCCCTCTGTCCAGTCGAGAGGACCAGCAGAGCAGATGCGGAAAAGAGATGACGTCCCTCCCCTACAGGCCGACTGTAGGAATGAAGGTACCGACCGTACCTTCAACGAAGTGGTTGAGAACCAGAACCGGAGCGGGCGCCCCCAGGGACATCTTCCGCTCGAGTGAAGAGAAAACCTGCCAAACCGATGGCAGCCAACATGCCCCCCTACGTCACAGTGAGAATACCTCAAGCCTAAGAGGAATGTTGCACGTGCGGCAGGTAAAAAGACAGGTGAGAGGCCGATAGAGACAGCCAGTACAAGGAAAGTGCCGCCACCCGTGAATCTGCAGGATGAATTGCACGGGCAGTGAAAATTAGAGAGAGAGAGAGAGTAAACCTAACCTGAGCTGAGCTACATTAAGGTGCAACCACACCACAAGCCACATTAAGGGACGGATACACGACAACAACAACGACAATAAATAAATGAATAATTCCACCACCCTAGATGGGTCAGCCGTCATAGGCCTCGTGACAAACTCGTGACAAACCCCCTTCTAAAAGCATCTGTTTCTCTGAGATACAGTGCTCCTTGACCTTGACGCATGTGCAATTCACAACAATGGGACCGAACCCAACCCTCTGTGATCCACAGAGTACGATAAAATCCAATACAAACATTCCACGATAGAGTTATACAGGGAAATACATTATACTACATTTATCAAACAACTAAGCAAACCTTCCAACAATAAAAGTAGCAATCCGAACCAGTGGTGATTCACAAACCGTTAACTCACTGAAGTGAAAACTGTTACAACACCTGATACACAAGCCAAAAGGAGACAATCCTAGTTGAGGGGAAGTGTTCCTCTGACCGATTTCCCAATGGGTGTGCTGACTACGGAGCTCGGCTGAGATAGTCAGCATCCGTATTGCTGGAACCCTTGATATGGCGAAAAGTGAAAGCATGACTCTGCAGTTCCACTGCCTAACCAAGAGTCGACGACTGACTGGCTGGATCGGTCCAGGCACTGGAGAGGATGATGATCGCTCCCCAGTACAAACTTCCGGCCGTACTTCTTCTTGGGCACGCCAGTGCATGTCCAAATCTGCCGGATAGCATCAGCAACAGTAGGGGCATCGATAGTCCTAAGCGGGACAGCCTCTGGGTATCGAGTCGCAGAGTCTACCGCTACCAAAATGTAGCGGTGACCGCGATCGGATGGTGGATTAATGGGTCCCACCAGGTCAACACCAACCTTGCTGAATGGCTCCCAACCAGTGGCACTGACCCTAGGGGAACACGCTTCAAGCGACCCTTAGGCGTGTCCGTTGGCAGACATCACAACTGCGGCAGTACTGCCTAACCTGAGAGTTCATCCCCGGCCAGAAGAAGTCCTGTCTAACTCTCTCGAGAGTCCGCTTTGACCCCATATGGCCTGCCATGGGTGAATCATGGGCCTGCCGGAGAAACAGATTCTCTCAAGCTTTGGGGGACGACTAGCTGCTTGCCACCCGATCTGCTGAGTGAAAACCCTAAAGAGGATCCCTTGTGGAGCTTGAAGCTCACCTTGGCGTGTCGGGCAGACTGAGCGGGACGATCCACCAGTTGTCGCAGGCGTTGGACATCCAAGTCCCCGGCCTGAAGACGGACCATGGTAGCAGGATCAGCCTGGCCAGAACCTCGTCAGAGATCGGCTGTAGAACGGGACGCAATTCCTGCTCCTGCTTCTTGGCTTTGGTGCGCGTGGTAACTCCCACACACGCCTGTACGGGCAGATCCGTAGACACAGACTGACTGCGTCCATCTGCAAAGGTGATGGTATTCCTATGAGAAGGGAATACAGAGGTCGCTCCACCGCGATGGCCCATACTTCGCCACAGAAGTAGGGGGTGGAGATAGGAATGAGTACAGAAGAACGGGTGGAGGTAAAGCCAGCCTCCAACCCGCACACATCATAACTGGTGCCCCGCCGAGCCTCAGGGGAAACCAAATCCTTATCTACAAAGAGCGTTGATGCTCCCGAATCCCTGATGGTGTCGACCAAGGAAGAACCAACAACAGAAAGAAACACCGGACCCCTCTGTACCACCAGAAGCTGGGATGGACCCCACGTTAGCCGAGGCACGAGGACGCTGGGAACTAGCCCCCTGACTACCCGGGGGCTTTAGGGCAATCTTTCCTAATGTGGCCGGGACGACCACAGAGAAAACAGTCGGGGTGCTGAGGTTCCCGATGAACTGCCTGCCTTGTTCGACCCGCTAGCCGTCGTCGGCGCCCTATTGCCCCTAAATCCTGCGAGGGTCTTCCTGTCCGTATCTGGGCGATTTCCCATAAGCTCTACAGGCTTCAGCAAACACCTCAGCGGTATGAATCGCAGCCGCGAAATCCTGTGGTGCTGTCTCGCCTATACGAATCCTCAACTCTGGGGGACACAGTGTTGGTAAGCTGTTCGATGAGAATCAGATCCTCCAGTCCAGGTTAGCCAACTGACGCCAGTACCCTAGCGTTTTTGCGCAGCCTATCTCCAAACTGCACGAAGGTCTCGTCGTTATTCTTTTTCATGGACCTGAACTTCGCTTACGCAGAGCCAACTGCATGTCTGCATAAGACGCGCCTTCATTTAGAGTGAGCACACACTCCCTTGCAGCACCTGATAATCCAGAAAAAAGGTGCATGGCCTTTTGTTCCTCAGACAATTGGTATGAACTAGCTACCTTGTCAAAATGCTCTAAGAACATATCAATGTCCTCACTGGTCTGAACTCTGGAAGATTTAATTTTGGGCCTCTAACTCTATCGTTTGCCTGTTGATTAACCCCCTGATTTACAGATGCGGGAGTCCGCGAAAGAAGTTGTTCGATCTCTTCCCTACGCAGAGCTAACTCTTCCCGACGGAGAGCCCCCTGCCTGGCAGCCTCTTCCCTACGCAGCGTAGCCTCTTCCCCATGCAGAGCCTCCATCCTATCCAGCTCTTCAATACGCAAGGCTTCCTGCCTGGAAGCCTCTTCCTTACGCAGGGCTTCCTGCCTGGAAGCCTCTTCCTTACGCCGAGTTTCCTCTTCCCGACGGAGGGCTGCATCCTCTTGTCGCTGTTGCTCCAGAAACTCAGGACGGAGGCGATGTCCTGGGCAGGATTCAAACACTCCCGACACGGGAGGATGACCCGTTTTGACCCGTCCTTGGGTCTCGACTTTCCCCTGAGGAAAGTCCCCCGGGCATACTCCTTACGAGGGGAAAGCATGGAGAGGAGAAGGTTTCGGTCTCTGCGGACCCAACAGAAGCCACAGTTGCTTAACCATACTCTGACGCATCCGAGCGGACGTGTCAGGTGGAGTCTCGACAGAAAGATCCCCCAGCGAAGAAGCAATGAAAGTACTCGCGAGGACTATCGGCTACAGCACTGGAATAAGTAGAAGTCACTGTAGTCGAAGTACTGGTACTAATAGTAGGGACTACATTTGAAGACCTTTCTTCTTCGACGCACGCGTCGCCATACCACCAGCACCGGACGTTGCCATGACAACTATATTCTACGTTTCTCAAATACAGGGAAAGACAATTCCACTTGAAACAGATACCGCACGGATATGTTACGGCTGCTCCCACTCTGGCAACACCGCGCTCCACAGCACGAGCAACAGTGCGGTGGGGGCCTCACCGACAAAACAAACACGACAGACGGAATCCGGAGAAAGAAGAAAAAAAAAATGTTACTAACGTCGATACACCCACCTGTACTCAATAACCTCCAGGTAAAGAAAAACAAAACAGGAATGGCAGACTGAGTGGCAACAGAAAGGGAAGTCTTACGGGCCCCATCTGCGTGAGGCACCCGGCGGAAGAGGAGGTCTGGACGCGGTCGATTCCCCTTCGTCTCAACTCGATCCCCAGTCACACCAGATGTTCGTTCAGGCCACCAAGGACTCCCTACACGCTAGAGTCACCCAGCCAACCACCCACAAACAAACACGACAAAACTGACTAAACATATACAAAGCAGACAGAACTGGACAGGTACTCACGAAACGAGAGAGACAGTCAGAACCCTTCACATCCCGGACGAGCCCCCACAAATGTCACGACCGACCCCTGGAGGTCTGCCCTGACAGGGGTCGGTCTAGATGGGAGTGAAGGGAGTGACTGACCTCACACGCCCCGCAAGAGACTACACAAGAAAGATTACAATACAACACCCCATTTATTCACACCAACACACACATAGTACAAATAAGCATTCCAACACCCACAACATGCACAATCACAATCAAGCATTTCAACACACACGACATACACACAATTAAGCATTTCAACACACACGACATACCCATAGTCACAAACAAGCATTTCAACGCACACAACTTAACCATAATCATAAATAAGCATTTCCAGCACACATTCCTTTCCGTGCTTCATGTGGTTCCCCCACACCCCTGCCTCTCCAAAGTCCACTGGAGCACCGTGTCGCATCAGGTGCCCCAAACCGGGTCGGTTCTTGAACGGAGTGTCTTTCAATGCCGACACCATTGACACACACACACACACACCCAAATTGCACGACACAGAGCTAACCACACTGGTCACATGGGCTGTATGAAGTCGAGGACAGTGGAGAACGCATCCCGTGGGACGAGGCGTTGTCGCTGAAGGTCCGGACAGGGGTTTAGGACCCTCCAGCAAAGTCCACGTGCTCCTCAACCAGTGCGCGGCCCCAACAGCGCAAGCTTCGGGTGAATCCCCGGAGGAGAGGAAACGGAAGGAACTGGAAGGAAAGAAGGGTACTACAACCCCACAGTCAGTACGGTCTGAAATATGCTGTTAAATCCTAACAGCCACTCGCATGATGGGCGAGGGGAGGTGTTTGCTGAATACATTAGTAAAAAACCAGCTCAAACAGACCTGAGCATAACACAATAAACAAACCAAAATTAATGAGGAATGTTCGCTAAAGGTCTCCTCACACGAAACAGGTAAGAGATTACATTCACAGGCTAAACAAACGAATAGCAATTTGTATTTTCATCCTTCCCTCACTCACGTTCAACATTTTCCTTTCTTAGGAACTGAACAAATACAGCAACCATTGCTTTATAATTGCCACCACATTTGCAAACAATAATAATTCAATGGCACAATTATCCCCACATTTTATAGCAACATTTCAAAATGACACAATTCTCCAACCATGCATCCAAACGACTAATGATGCGTACGCACGCTCGCAAACATAAAACTCGTTCCCCTTGCATGCACAAACAGACGGTGCCCGAAGAATAAGAGACCGGTGATTGTGACAGGAGCGGACGAGCGAGACCAAGCAAGTACCAACCCTGAATCACCAGGTTCTCCCCATCCCACCGACTACCGCATCACCAGATGCATTGAAAGGAGAAAGAATGATATAATTTCGAATGGCCAGGTTGAAGATTGAATTAACCAGAAAAAGTGGTCTCAAACAATATTTCTTTTATAATTTTGAAAACAAAAGGGAAATTGCGCAAAAGAGAAGAATTAGCCGGCTAACAACAACAACAACAAAAAACGAACCACGAAACTGATGCTTACCAGCTACCCGTGGGTGACCCAGAAGTGGCGGGTCAAGCGACTCTCTGCCCTCTGTCCAGTCGAGAGGACCAGCAGAGCATGATGCGGAAAAGAGATGACGTCCCTCCCCTACAGGCCGACTGTAGGAATGAAGGTACCGACCGTACCTTCAACGAAGTGGTTGAGAACCAGAACCGGAGCGGGCGCCCCCAGGGACATCTTCCGCTCGAGTGAAGAGAAAACCTGCCTAACCGATGGCA
The DNA here is from genome assembly GCA_018398815.1 of Conus ventricosus. NCBI lineage: Eukaryota > Metazoa > Mollusca > Gastropoda > Neogastropoda > Conidae > Conus > Conus ventricosus. The sequence goes on along the minus strand of CM031617.1, from coordinate 71,321,650 downwards.
GCCAACATGCCACCCTACGTCACAGTGAGAATACCTCAAGCCTAAGAGGAATGTTGCACGTGCGGCAGGTAAAAAGACAGGTGAGAGGCCGATAGAGACAGCCAGTACAAGAGAAAAGTGCCAGCCACCCGTGAATCTGCAGGATGAATTGCACGGGCAGTGAAATTAGAGAGAGAGAGAGAGAGAGAGTAAACCTAACCTGAGCTGAGCTACATTAAGGTGCAACCACATCACAAGCCACATTAAGGGACGGATACACGACAACAACAACGACAATAAATAAATGAATAATTCCACCACCCTAGATGGGTCAGCCGTCATAGGCCTCGTGACAAACTCGTGACAAACCCCCCTTCTAAAAGCATCTGTTTCTCTGAGATACAGTGCTCCTTTGAACCTTGACGCATGTGCAAATTCACAAACAATGGGACCGAACCCAACCCTCTGTGATCCACAGAGTACGATAATCCAATACAAACATTCCTCGATAGAGTTATACAGGGAAATACATTATACTACAATTTATCAAACAACTAAGCAAACCTTCCAACAATAAAGTAGCAATCCGAACCAGTGGTGATTCACTACCGTTAACATCACTGAAGTGAAAACTGTTACAACACCTGATACACAAGCCAAAAGGAGACAATCCTAGTTGAGGGGAAGTGTTCCTCTGACCGATTTCCCCAATGGGTGTGCTGACTACGGAGCTCGGCTGAGATAGTCAGCATCCGTATTGCTGGAACCCTTGATATGGCGAAAAGTGAAAGCATGACTCTGCAGTTCCACTGCCTAACCAAGAGTCGACGACTGACTGGCTGGATCCGGTCCAGGCACTGGAGAGGATGATGATCGCTCTCCAGTACAAACTTCCGGCCCCGTACTTCTTCTTGGGCACGCCAGTGCATGTCCAAATCTGCCGGATAGCATCAGCAACAGTAGGGGCATCGATAGTCCTAAGCGGGACAGCCTTGGGTATCGAGTCGCAGAGTCTACCGCTACCAAATGTAGCGGTGACCGCGATCGGATGGTGGATTAATGGGTCCCACCAGGTCAACACCAACCTTGCTGAATGGCTCCCCAACCAGTGGCACTGACCCTAGGGGAACACGCTTCAAGCGACCCTTAGGCGTTGTCCGTTGGCAGACATCACAACTGCGGCAGTACTGCCTAACCTGAGAGTTCATCCCCGGCCAGAAGAAGTCCTGTCTAACTCTCTCGAGAGTCCGCTTTGAGCCCATATGGCCTGCCATGGGTGAATCATGGGCCTGCCGGAGAACAGATTCTCTCAAGCTTTGGGGGACGACTAGCTGCTTGGCCACCCGATCTGCCTGAGTGAAAACCCTAAAGAGGATCCCCTTGTGGAGCTTGAAGCTCACCTTGGCGTGTCGGGCAGACTGAGCGGGACGATCCACCAGTTGTCGCAGGCGTTGGACATCCAAGTCCCTGGCCTGAAGACGGACCATGGTAGCAGGATCAGCCTGGCCAGAACCTCGTCAGAGATCGGCTGTAGAACGGGACGCAATTCCTGCTCCTGCTTCTTGGCTTTGGTGCGCGTGGTAACTCCCACACACGCCTGTACGGGCAGATCCGTAGACACAGACTGACTGCGTCCATCTGCAAAGGTGATGGTATTCCCTATGAGAAGGGAATACAGAGGTCGCTCCCCCGCGATGGCCCATACTTCGCCACAGAAGTAGGGGGTGGAGATAGGAATGAGTACAGAAGAACGGGTGGAGGTAAAGCCAGCTCCAACCCGCACACATCAAAAACTGGTGCCCCGCCGAGCCTCAGGGGAAACCAAATCCTTATCTACAAAGAGCATTGATGCTCCCGAATCCTGATGGTGTCGACCAAGGAAGAACCAACAACAGAAAGAAACACCGGACACTCTGTACCACCAGAAGCTGGGATGGACCCCACGTTAGCCGAGGCACGAGGACGCTGGAACTAGCCCCATGACTACCGGGGGCTTTAGGGCAATCTTTCCTAATGTGGCCGGGACGACCACAGAGAAAACAGTCGGGGGTGCTGAGGTTCCCGATGAACTGCCTGCCTTGTTCGACCCGCTAGCCGTCGTCGGCGCCTATTGCCCCTAAATCCTGCGAGGGTCTTCCTGTCCGTATCTGGGCGATGCCCATAAGCTCTACCGGCTTCAGCAAACACCTCAGCGGTATGAATCGCAGCCGCGAAATCCTGTGGTGCTGTCTCGCCTATACGAATCCTCAACTCTGGGGACACAGTGTTGGTAAGCTGTTCGATGAGAATCAGATCCTCCAGCTCCAGCTTAGCCAACTGACGCCAGTACCCTAGCGTTTTGCGCAGCCTATCTCCAAACTGCACGAAGGTCTCGTCGTTATTCTTTTTCATGGACCTGAACTTCCTCCTGTACGTCTCTGGAGTAAGGTGGAAACGCTTACGCAGAGCCAACTGCATGTCTGCATAAGACGCGCCTTCATTTAGAGTGAGCACACACTCCCTTGCAGCACCTGATAATCCAGAAAAAAGGTGCATGGCCTTTTGTTCCTCAGACAATTGGTATGAACTAGCTACCTTGTCAAAATGCTCTAAGAACATATCAATGTCCTCACTAGGTCTGAACTCTGGAAGATTTAATTTTTTGGGGCCCCTAACTCTATCGTTTGCCTGTTGATTAACCCCCTGATTTACAGATGCGGGAGTCCGCGAAAGAAGTTGTTCGATCTCTTCCCTACGCAGAGCTAACTCTTCCCGACGGAGAGCCTCCTGCCTGGCAGCCTCTTCCCTACGCAGCGTAGCCTCTTCCCTATGCAGAGCCTCCATCCTATCCAGCTCTTCAATACGCAAGGCTTCCTGCCTGGAAGCCTCTTCCTTACGCAGGGCTTCCTGCCTGGAAGCCTCTTCCTTACGCCGAGTTTCCTCTTCCCGACGGAGGGCTGCATCCTCTTGTCGCTGTTGCTCCAGAAACATCAGGACGGAGGCGATGTCTGGGCAGGATTCATCACTCCCGACACGGGAGGATGACCCGTTTGACCCGTCCCTTGGGTCTCGACTTTCCCATGAGGAAAGTCCCCCGGGGCATACTCCTTACGAGGGGAAGCATGGAGAGGAGAAGGTTTCGGTCTCTGCGACCCAACAGAAGCCCACAGTTGCTTAACCATACTCTGACGCATCCGAGCGGACGTGTCAGGTGGAGTCTCGACAGAAAGATCCCCAGCGAAGAAGCAATGAAAGTACTCGTGGGACTATCGGCTACAGCACTGGAATAAGTAGAAGTCACTGTAGTCGAAGTATGGTACTAATAGTAGGGACTACATTCTGAAGACCTTTCTTCTTCGACGCACGCGTCGCCATACCACCAGCACCGGACGTTGCCATGACAACTATATTCTACGTTTCTCAAATACAGGGAAAGACAATTCCACTTGAAAAACAGATACCGCACGGATATGTTACGGCTGCTCCCACTCTGGCAAACACCGCGCTCCACAGCACGAGCAACAGTGCGGTGGGGCTCACCGACAAAACAAACAACGACAGACGGAATCCGGAGAAAGAAGAAAAAAAAAAATGTTACTAACGTCCGATACACCCACCTGTACTCAATAACCTCCAGGTAAAGAAAAACAAAAACAGGAATGGCAGACTGAGTGGCAACAGAAAGGGAAGTCTTACGGCCGCATCTGCGTGAGGCACCGGCGGAAAGAGGAGGTCTGGACGCGGTCGATTCCCCTTCGTCTCAACTCGATCCCCCAGTCACACCAGATGTTCGTTCAGGCCACCAAGAGACTCCTACACGCTAGAGTCACCCAGCCAACCACCCACAAACAAACACGACAAACTGACTAAACATATACAAAGCAGACAGAACTGGACAGGTACTCCCACGAAACGAGAGAGGGCAGTCAGAACCCTTCACATCCCGGACGAGCCCCACAAAAAGTCACGACCGACCCCTGGAGGTCTGCCCTGACAGGATCGGTCTAGATGGGAGTGAAGGGAGTGACTGACCTCACACGCCCCGCAAGAGACCACACAAGAAAGATTACAATACAACACCCATTTATTCACACCAACACACACATAGTCACAAATAAGCATTCCAACACCCACAACATGCACAATCACAATCAAGCATTTCAACACACACGACATACACACAATTAAGCATTTCATACACACACGACATACCCATAGTCACAAACAAGCATTTCAACGCACACAACATAACCATAATCATAAATAAGCATTTCCAGCACACATTCCTTTCCGTGCTTCATGTGGTTCCCCCACACCCCTGCCTCTCCAAAGTCCACTGGGAGCACCGTGTCGCATCAGGTGCCCCAAACCGGGTCGGTTCTTGAACGGAGTGTCTTTCAATGCCGACACCATTGACACACACACTCACACACACCCAAATTGCACGACACAGAGCTAACCACACTGGTCACATGGGCTGTATGAAGTCCGAGGACAGTGGAGAACGCATCCCGTGGGACGAGGCGTTGTCGCTGAAGGTCCCGGACAGGGGTTAGGACCCTCCAGCAAAGTCCACGTGCTCCTCAACCAGTGCGCGGCCCCAACAGCGCAAGCTTCGGGTGAATCCCCCGGGAGGAGAGGAAACGGAAGGAACTGGAAGGAAAGAAGGGTACTACAACCCCACAGTCAGTACGGTCTGAAATATGCTGTTAAATCCTAACAGCCACTGCATGATGGGCGAGGGGAGGTGTTTGCTGAATACATTAGTAACACCAGCTCAAAACAGACCTGAGCATAACACAATAAACAAACCAAAATTAATGAGGAATGTTCGCTAAAGGTCTCCTCATACGAAACAGGTAAGAGATTACATTCACAGGCTAAACAAACGAATAGCAATTTGTATTTTCATCCTTCCCTCATCACGTTCAACATTTTCCTTTCTTAGGAACTGAACTAATACAGCAAACCATTGGCTTTATAATTGCCACCACATTTGCAAACAATAATAATTCAATGGCACAATTATCCCCACATTTTATAGCAACATTTCAAAATGACACAATTCTCCAACCATGCATCCAAACGACTAATGATGCGTACGCACGCTCGCAAACATAAAACTCGTTCCCTTGCATGCACAAACAGACGGTGCCCGAAGAATAAGAGACCGGTGATTGTGACAGGAGCGGACGAGCGAGACCAAGCAAGTACCAACCCTGAATCACCAGGTTCTCCCCCATCCCCACGACTACCGCATCACCAGATGCATTGAAAGGAGAAAGAATGATATAATTTCGAATGGCCAGGTTGAAGATTGAATTAACCAGAAAAAGTGGTCTCAAACTATATTTCTTTTATAATTTTGAAAACAAAAGGGAAATTGCGCAAAAGAGAAGAATTAGCTGGCTAACAACAACAAAAAAAAAAAACGAACCACGAAACTGATGCTTACCAGCTACCCGTGGGTGACCCAGAAGTGGCGGGTCAAGCGACTCTCTGCCTCTGTCCAGTCGAGAGGACCAGCAGAGCAGATGCGGAAAAGAGATGACGTCCCTCCCTACAGGCCGACTGTAGGAATGAAGGTACCGACCGTACCTTCGACGAAGTGGTTGAGAACCAGAACCGGAGCGGGCGCTCCCAGGGACATCTTCCGCTCGAGTGAAGAGAAAACCTGCCTAACCGATGGCAGCCAACATGCCACCCTACGTCACAGTGAGAATACCTCAAGCCTAAGAGGAATGTTGCACGTGCGGCAGGTAAAAAGACAGGTGAGAGGCCGATAGAGACAGCCAGTACAAGAGAAAAGTGCCAGCCACCCCTGAATCTGCAGGATGAATTGCACGGGCAGTGAAATTAGAGAGAGAGAGAGAGAGTAAACCTAACCTGAGCTGAGCTACATTAAGGTGCAACCAACCACAAGCCACATTAAGGGACGGATACACGACAACAACAACGACAATAAATAAATGAATAATTCCACCACCTAGATGGGTCAGCCGTCACAGGCCTCGTGACAAACTCGTGACATTGGTAAAGGTAGGGAAAAGTCGGTAAAGGTAGGGAAAAGTCGGTAAAGGTAGGGAAAAGTCGGTAAAGGTAGGGAAAAGTCGGTAAAGGTAGGGAAAAGTTGGTAACGGTAGAGAAAAGTAGGTAAAGGTAGAGAAAAGTAGGTAAAGGTAGAGAAAAGTCGGTAAAGGTAGAGAAAAGTAGGTAAAGGTAGGGAAAACAGGAAAAAGTCGGTAAAGGTAGGGAAAAGTCGGTAAAGGTAGAGAAAAGTCGGTAAAGGTAGAGAAAAGTCGGTAAAGATAGAGAAAAGTCGGTAAAGGTAGAGAAAGTAGGTAAAGGTAGGGAAAATAGGAAAAAGTCGGTAAAGGTAGAGAAAAGTCGGTAAAGGTAGAGAAAAGTCGGTAAAGGTAGAGAAAAGTCGGTAAAGGTAGAGAAAAGTCGGTAAAGGTAGAGAAAAGTAGGTAAAGGTAGAGAAAAGTCGGTAAAGGTAGAGAAAAGTCGGTAAAGGTAGGGAAAAGTCGGTAAAGGTAGAGAAAAGTCGGTAAAGGTAGAGAAAAGTCGGTAAAGGTGGGGAAGAGTCGGTAAAGGTAGGGAAAAGTCGGTAAAGGTAGGGAAAAGTTGGTAAAGGTAGGCAAAAGTAGGTAGAGAAAAGTCGGTAAAGGTAGGGAAAAGTAGGTAAAGGTAAGCAAAAGTAGGTAAAGGTAAGGAAAAGTAGGTTAAAGGTAAGGGAAAGTAGGTTAAGGTAAGGAAAATTAGATTAAGGTAAGGGAAAGTAGGTTAAGGTAAGGAAAAGTAGGTTAAGGTAGGTAAAAGTAAGTAAAGGTAGGTCAAAAGAGACAAAGGTTGGGAAAAGTCGGTCAAGGTGGGGATAAGTAGACAGAGGTAGGGAAAAGTAGACAGAGGTAGGGAAAAGTAGACAGAGGTAGGGGAAAGTAGACAGAGGTAGGGAAAAGTAGACAGAGGTAGGGAAAAGTAGACAGAGGTAGGGGAAAGTAGACAGAGGTAGGAAAAAGTAGACAGAGGTAGGGCAAATCAGGCATTGGCAGATCAAGACAGGGACAGGAGGTACATGGTGGGGGTAAAGTGGGGCGAGGGAGGGAAACGAAGGTAACTGAAGGCAAAAGTCAGACAGTCGTGTTGGCTGAATGCATGCACTCCATCTTTTCTATTTCAAAACACAAACACAGACGATGCTTTGAACTGGGTGTCTACCAACTCGTCATGCGCAGGGGCGGGAGGAGGAGGTGGAGGGACGAGAATACTGAGTTCTCCTCCTGACAATCAGAGGATGCTATGATTTTGATGCAAGAGTAAAAAGAAGAAAAAAAAAGAAAGAAACAAAATGGCAGATGATAATTCAGAAAATTTTCCGCTTTAGCTTTTAGCCATATAAGACAATTATTGCACCTCGTTCATGTCGAAGATGACGCAGCTTAGAAACAGAAAGAAGCTGACTTAGACTGCAGATTGTAAAAGTAGATGTTGTCTTTTTTTAGCTGTCTCGTTTATGCGTGAATATTATTATCATACATTTGAGCTACGCAGTTCTGTTAACTTCCTTCAAACTGGGTGGGAGGAGTTGACCTCGGCGTTGACCTGTTGACGGGCTAGGCCGGAAGTAACGAGAAGCGTGATAAAGCGGAAGGAAGCCGAGTGTGAGAAGAGCGTGGCCTCATCTTCATGAGTCAGGGAAAGCACTCACCAGCCGCAGGAAGTCAGTATGGCGGCGCATCACGTTTGCCATAATCTGGGTTGCCACCCATTATGATCACGATTCCCATAATCGCTTGTCCCATAATAAGTTTTGTGTTTGCACAAGTGACATAGTTTCGGTATCACAATCAGCTCCCATAATGAAAACGCACATCTCTATCAGCATAAAACTATCTAAAGATGCAACGTAAAACCGATGAGGATGTGTTTCAGGGACAGGGTGGGTCAGATTAGAAACAGACTTCATGCAACAAGTGTGCAAGCTAGGACGCTCAATGGCCCAGTCGCAAAGGTTACAAAATTGGACGAATGTGGCGCCCCGACATAGTATCAATGTTCATGAATAAAACACACAGAGGTTGAAACACACTAACTAACGAACAAAACAGACGAAGTTTAGACAACCAAGTTTCCAATTCAGCTTCTTTATTTTTCATTTAAGATCCACTTCATTTTCAATACAAACAAGGTGATCGTCGCCTTAAAGGATGGAAGGTCAAACAGGATCTTTTGTTACATTCTGTTCAGCCATTACTCCCTCCCCCCCCCCCAACCCCTCCCCCCCCCCCCCAACCCCCACCCCATGCACCGAAACTAGAAATTTTTCACCTGAAGGTTTACAGAGAAACTACAACGTGCTCATCTCTAGGCCATGCATCCGTGAGTTTCACGACATCTCAGTGGTAGAAACAACATCGAAGTGAGCCAGATTTTAACCATTTGCTTTTGGTCGACAACCTAATCTTTTCTTCTTTTTTTCTTTTCTTTTCTTTTCTTTTCATTTTTTTTTATCTTGGCCGATGCTGGTCTGACACTCAAAGTCTCACTATGATCACTCCCGGCTTTTTCTCTTGAGCAGTATAATTATCGTTTCAACTATATAATTTGAAGTTAAGGTAGTAAAGACCGAACAAAAAGGGGGTCAAAAGGAAACAAAAACCCCCCACCAACATACAGTTATTCTGAAAAAGACCCATTCAAGTGTTATCAATGTATATCGTTCGTTTTCTTTATCAAGATGATTAACAGTAATGTATTCTCGGGGGAATAATCCAATGGGAATCATGTTCTCGTGGCAAACTGCGTTTCCGTCTGTTATGATTAGATCGGCACTCGATCTCTTGCAATAACGAAATGGTTTAGGTGAAACGTGATTATGGATAACGACGCGATGCAACCGAGTGTGTTACACCGTGCAGCAGCTGCTGTTTTTACTACTATCACTGCTACTACTGCAGCAGCTACTGTTACTACTACGATCACCGCTACTACTGCAGCAACTGCTCTTTCTACAACTATCACTGCTACTACTGCAGAAGCTGCTGTTTTTTACTACTGTCACCACTACTACTGCAGCAGCTGCTGTTTTTACTACTATCACTGCTACTACCGCAGCAGCTGCTGTTTTTACTACTGTCACCACTACTACTGCAGCAGCTGCTGTTTTTTACTACTATTACTGCTACTACTGCAGTAACTGCTGTTTTTACTACTATCACCACTACTACTGCAGCAGCTGCTGTTATACTACTATCACTGCTACTACTGCAGCAGCTGCTGTTTTTACTACTATCACCACTACTACTGCAGCAGCTGCTGTTTTTACTACTATCACCGCTACTACTGCAGCAGCTGCTGTTTTTACTACTATCACCACTACTACTGCAGCAGCTGTTGTTACGACTAATACTAATGCTATTGGTGCTGCTACTACTTCTTCTGTAACTGGCACTAACACTGTTTCTGCTGCTACTGTTCTAACGTTACTCCAGTGCTGCTGCCACTAGTACCGTTGCTATTGCTGGTCTGATGCAACTGTTACTGATGGTGCTGCCACCGTCCTACCATTGTTATCGCTACTACTGCTGCTATGCAGGGTTTTCTATCGCTGTTACGACCACTGTAGCTGCCACCAATACTACCACTATTACTGCTATTGCTGCTACTTTTTTCTGTTGCTGCAACTGCTTCTGGTGCTGTTCCCAGTGCTAACACTGTTTGTACGACTTTTGCTGCTACTGCTGTTTTTCACATTGCTGCTGCTGCCACTGCTACCGCCATTATTGCTTCTCTTTTAAACGCTGTTGTTACTCCTGATGTTGCTGCTGCTAGTATTGCTACCGTTGCTGTTGCTGCTGTCACTGCTACCGCCATTTTTACTTCTCTTTTAAACGTTGTTATTACTCCTGATGTTGCTGCTGCTAATATTGATACCGTTGCTGTTGCTGCTGTTATTACTTTTGCTATTACTACTTCTGCTGCTGCTGCCACGATGATGATGATGATGATGATGATGATGATGATGATGATGATGATGATGATGATGATGATGATGATGATGATAAAACACTATTGCTATTTCTTATTACTATTGTTATTTTGTTGGTGTTGTCGTCGTCGTCGTCGTCGTCGTCGTCGTCGTCGTCGTCGTTCGTCGTCGTCGTCGTTGTTGTTGTTGTTGTTGTTGCTAAAGTGTCAATATAACATCAGCAGTGGCGCGGGTGCACCAGCATTTCCTAATTGGGGGCCATTTCCATTCGCCATCAGGGATGACATTTTCCCGAAACAACCAGACCTTCATTGAAAAGGATGGCATCGTTGGCCAGTGCCAGCAGCCAAAAAAAAATTCATGTCGTCCATCTGTCATGACTTTATCGCCAAGGGTTTCTCTTTGTTTCTTTCTTTGTTTTGTCTCAAATAATTTATAAGGGATCAGAATGTATGTATTATAATAATAATAATAATGGGGATTTATATAGCGCCTTCCACGGCACAAGGCGCTATACAAAGGCAGAAAAAATACAATTGCTAAATGTAAAAAGAAAAAAAAAAGAGATAGATAGATAGATAGATAGATAGATAGATAGATAGATAGATAGATAGATAGATAGATAGATAGATAGACAGATGGGTAGAAGATAGATAGATAGATAGATCGATAGATAGATAGATAGATAGATAGATAGATAGATAGATAGATAGATAGATAGATAGATAGATGGATAGATAGATAGACAGATGGGTAGAAGATAGATAGATAGATAGATAGATAGATAGATAGATAGATAGATAGATAGATAGATAGATAGATAGATAGATAAGGAGAAGGGGGAGATTCAGATAGATAGCTATAGATGTGGGGAGGATGTATTTGCGTGTTTTAGTGAGTGGTTAGTTTCATTTTGCTATCATATTTCCTGTTTACTTTTTCAATTTTGCTATCATATTTCCTGTTTACTTTTTTCATTTTGCTATCATATTTCCTGTTTACTTTTTTCATTTTGCTATTATTATATTTCCTGTTTACTTTTTCATCTATGTGGTTTGATCTCCCGAAATCATTTTTTCCTGCCGAATTCACTTGACAATTTCTGTCGATTTACGTCACTTGTTTCACTGATACTCAATCAACTCCATTTATAATGATCAAAATTCCCTTCATTTAGTAACTGTAATTTACTCTGTAACTTTCCCCACGTTTCCGAGGAGCGAAATGTGTGTGTGTGTGTGTGGTTGTGTGTGTGTGTGTGTGTGTGTGTGTGTGTGTGTGTGTGTGTGTGTGTGTGTGTGTGAGTGTGAGTGAGTGTGTGTGAATGAGTAAGTGTGTGTGTGTGTGTGTGTGTGCGCGCGGGGCGCGCGAACGCACACACACACACACACACACACGCACACACACACACACACACACACAACACACACCACACACACAAAACACACACACACACACACACACACGCGCGCGCGCGCACATACACACACACACACACACACAATATGACCATGCAGCTGGAAAGGCAGACAGCGGTAGAACTGTATTTAAAAGTAAATGCATGACAGATATCAGCACGGTAACCTGACCTCAGAAATGGGGGGAACCTAATACGATTAGCGTCTCTGCCTCATGGTGATATGTCGGGCCAGCATGTATAAGGCTGTCATCCGTGTAATTAGAAATGACCGAGTGCTTCCATGAGAAAAACACTTAAAATGTTGAAAGAAAATTAATCATTCCGGTACAGGTCTTGTCTAAGAACTTTGTCCCACAGGCTCTTAATGAACTATAAATCTCCGGCGTACGCGTGTGCGCGCTTAGCGCGAACACACACACACACACACACACACCACACACACACACACACACACAAAACACACACACACACACAACATACACACACACACACCACACACACACACACACACACACATACACACACACAATGGCACACGCTCATCTCTTTCCGTCTCTCTCTCTCTCTCTCTCTCTCTGTCTCTGTCTCTTTCTCTCTCTCTCATCTCTTTCTCTCTCTCTCTGGCCCATTTAAAATTTAAAATTTTCCGAGTTCCGAGTTCTCTCTCTCTCTCTGTAACGCGACAGCCCTCTCGACCAAACACCTGGGACCAATTCTGGATTTCTCATAGACTCCGCATCTTTTATCGTCACCACAAATTACGTCACAGCTCTTCACGTATGCCGTGACGCAAAATATTGTCCAGGCTGCTCAACTCGCACTTTAAATCATTTTTCCTCATACCGAAGCAGTCTCAAAACACCACGTCTGCTTGTATGTATTTTATTTTTATTTTATCGCGCTGCGAATCCACAGAAGTAACATCAGCTTTCTACAATGCATCAAAACTTCATGTGTCATTGCTAAGGCATCGTTGTCAAGACATCTCTCTAGGGAAAATGACGAAAAGAAAAAGGACAGTTATTGGAGACGTGGGAGAGAAGCAGCAGCTAGTCAACGGGGAAATAATCGGAACTCAAGAAGACGTTGCATCTTGCCTATACCGCAAGTCAGCGGAGGAATACAGACGTTGAGAACATCGAATCGATCAGTCTCAAAATATACCGTGGGGCCCGGTTCGTGCTGCAAACCAGTATCGCGCGCAGAGGATTGACCCTGACCAGACATCTAGGGACTCTGGCACGCTGGTGTCGCTGGCGGTCGGGAAACTCTGGGCATGCGCTCGTTGCTCCACCTTTTTACAGTTTAGTCTAGTCACACTCCTTGTATTATTATATTTGTTATGTAGACTAAGGTAGTCAAGAGGGGAATATGTTCAATTGTTTATTGAATGGATGTATAGTTTTTGGTGCGAAGATTGTCGCACGTACATCAAAGTCCATATGTTAAATATTTTCATATCCCAAGTTTATTGTTCGGTAACACAGTTATGGCCGACGTAGTTAGGCTTGATTCATTGATATTACATCTTTATTGCAGATGAGGAGAGTGCGCCCTGGTGTGGAGTGGGGGTCATTCTCATTTCATGTATCGTTCCATCTGCATCTTTCTTTTATTTATTATGTCATCGTACCGCAGTAGACACATGCAGACATGGCCTACGCACTAGGTTGTGTGCATTTGTGTGGTCATGTCTGTCTTTTCATGTTTACAAATAAAATACACAAACAAGTCTGCTGCGGGGAGATTATTCGTGGGGTAGGACACTGATGCCACTTGCACCTGTGCAGGTGGGTTTTTTGTTTTTTTTTTCTTGGTTCTTCTGATAACCTCTAAACCTGAAGTCTTATCGACTGGACTGCCCTTTGGGCGTTGACGCCTCTTGGGGTCTTATCAACTGGACTGTCTTGGATGCTGACGCCTCTTGAAGTCCCATCAACTGGACTGTCTTGGACGTGGCGCCTCTGAAGAGCAAGACGGGTTCAAACCATCGCAGTCAACGTCGTCTGGGAGAAGACAACGGACATCGCAGGTTACGCGAGATATAAAGATAAGAACACTGCAAGACATCATACCATGTAAAAAGAAAAAAGAAACATATTCATGATCACGCACACAGACATACACTCCATCATTTGTGATTGAAGATTGTTGAAATTATATTTTTCTTTGAATCCGACGTGAAGTGTGGGTGTTGAGTTGTCGGCGAGTTCCTTGAGCTGAGGCGAGTTGAATATCAGCACCCCATTGGTGTGACATATTGGTGGCAGCGGTGGGATCCATTGGATCCCCAACTGCCCCTCCATCAGCTCGGACCTTGTCGGCAGTTTTTCTTTTCTCCGCTTCACGGTGGATGCGGGAGGTTGGGTGGAGCCCAGTCCTCTCTAGGGTGTGCTGGCTCCATTTTGCATACGTTAGGAAGTTTTTCTAAATTTATCCAAATTCATCTTTATTTCATAACAAAGAATTTTCAGAAAAATTATTAGATAACGTTGATAAATATCTTTAAAATTCTTGGAAAGTAATCAACTCAGTGAATCTAGTAGTAGGTATCAACCCACTGGTAATATCATTTCTATATTCATACAATTGTAAATCCTGAGGATAGGATTTGACTATATTTGTTATTTGTTTGACTCATACAGTCGAACTCGGATTGGAGAGGGGATCACATGCCTATACCGGCAGTGTGATACATGTATATATGTAACAAGTACACTGCTGTTTAAGTGAAGAGACATTGATCTTGTGTAACTCTGTATGTAAGTTATAGAAGTTTTGATATTATCGTATTGCATTGATATAATTATTCGTTCAGATGCCAAAAGGTCAGGGGTCAGGCAGTGCAGTAACGGCATCTCAAGGTCAGGTCACTATGAACCCTGTATTTGTCATGTTCAAAGCACAGGTGAAGCCTTGGATTGAAAGATGGCGATTTTTATTGAGTACATTGAAAACAACTTGCCAATGAACGCGAGCGCGAAGAAAAAAGATATGGCTGCCGAGCGCGAAGAAAAGAGATTGGCTGCCGAGCGCGAAGAAAAGAGATTGGCTACCGAGCGCGGAAGAAAGACGTTTTTGGGCCCCTGAACGTGAGCGTGAGGAACGTGAACGCGAGGAGAGAGAACGTGCAGCTGAGCGGAGCATGATTTAGAACTTGACGCATTGAATCCAACGTGCGTTATCAGTGCTCACCAAAGCAGTATTGGCCAAGCACAATCGGTGTGCAAAGTGAAAATGCCATTCTTAGAAGATCGCGATGACATTGAAGCGTACCTGACTCCATTGAACGCGTCGCGACCCTTTAACAGATGGAACGAGGATGAGTGGGGCACGAGATTACGCCTCTCTTGAAGGGGGTAGCTAGGGATGCCTATGTCCAAATTCCAGTCGAAGACAGTGCCGATTACAAAGTGATAAAAAGTACACTGCTCAAACGGAATCAGTTGAACGCGGTGATTTAAACCCGGAAGAAGTTCCGTAGTGCGAAACCCCGCGACGGCGAGGAGAATAATGTATACTGGGAAAGACTCGATCACATGCTGAAAAAAAGGATCGAAATGTCTAGCAAGGAAGAAGAAAATCTCAAAGAGATGCTTATCAGGGAAAAATTCCTGGAAACACTGCCTAGGGTTAAGGCGCGTTCATCAGGGAGAAAAGCCCCCTCAGGAAAGCAAGAGAACAGTAATATGCCAATCCTAACTCACTTTCGCCCTCAAACCAGTTTTCGGGCGAAAGTGCCCTAGATTGGCATATTACGTTCTCTGACAATAAGACTTCAATAACCAAAAATAACGTTTAAATCTACAAACAAACATACTGTGCGGGGTTTTATCCGTTTTTAATATAATTTACTAAAGTTTTCAGAGAGTAGCGTACCGGGGACTGAACACGCCCCAGATAACGCAGGGGAAAGCATTTGGCTGAACGCGCCCTAAACCCAAACGTCTAGCCTTTAATTGCTAGTTGACGGCCTAACCTAAGGATTTTTGCACTATCCAATTACTTACCGCGTGACTGGGCATGGCGATTTTTGAACCAACGCCAGTCTTTTAAATTAATGCAGGCTTACAACGCAGCTTTGCCTCGTCATTTCCATTGCTGGTGTTTTTGTTTAAGTGCATGTTTTTTTTCGGGAGACTTTAAAATTTTGGTTGTTTGGGGACAACTGTAGTGTTGGACATATTTTTGCTGTGTGCGTGTTAATATTTGAATTTTTGAAAAAAATAATGACAGCACGCTACAAACATATATATTGTAGAAAATAAAAATAAAATTTTTTAACATAAAAAATGCAAAAACCCCCCTCCCTGAGCATGGCCAAACTGTTGATTTAATTTTTATTTGCAGGCGTCATTTTGTGTCGACCATGCCTTCGGGGGGAAACCCCAGAGATGTTTGCCCGGGGATTTTTTGGGTGTGGCTGGCCTCGGGTCTGAATGGCTGGCACCGTCTTCATTCTGGATGGGGTGAACTTGACCCCCAAGACTCTGGTCTCACTGAAACTCAAAAACTGTGTGACCAACTAATGAGGAAGCCCACCCTGAACTCAGCAACTCCAAAAACTCCGAAAGTGTGACGCCTGCGGGGGCCCAAACCCGACCACCAATAGCGAGTAGTTGAATTTATATTTAAGTTTACTTTTGGTGTGGTTGCAATCCACCGAAACAGGAGACCACTCCTTACTACTTTTCGTGATGCAATCGATAAAGCTGCGTGCGCGACCTCTAACAGGTGGCCGTTGTGTGCGGCGCAAATGCTGCGTGTTTTCTGTTTAGCAGGCTGTGCGCGTAAGTATGTGTTGGTGTGTTGTAATTGTGCGTGCGTGTGTGTGTGTGCATGCGCGCGCGCGTGTGTGTGTGTCGCACGCGTACTATGTGTTGTGTGTGCAAGCAAGGGCCCAAAGGGCCTAACGCTCAACCTGCTAACCTTTCGTGCTGTTTTGATCTGCTTAAAGCTTAAAACACCAACACGGTACAATCAGCCCGAAAGGTAAAACCTGATACACACCCACACACATACATACAGCGTTCGTTCCCGCTTTGCCGTGTAATTATATGCTCCCTGTCAAACTACCGCTCTTTCTCACCCTGTCGTTCTCTTTCTCTCTTCTTTTTGTGGTGTGTGGGTCTGGCTCGGGCTGTCCCCGTAGTAAGTAATCGATAGTGCTAGTCCTATCACATGATCCGCCCGGGGCCGCCGTACATGTTACATGGGGGCCCCATGGTGTGTGTGTGTGCTTTGCGCGCGGGGCGTGCGTGTGTGTGTGTGTGTGTTGTTTTTCTTTGATTTAACGTCTTTTCACTTTAAAGTGATAATACATGTAACGTGTGTGTGTGTGCGTGTGTGATGACACACTGTCACCCACGACAAAACACAGGGCTTACACATAATGAGACCGCAGCCAAGTTCATAATAGGCCACTGAAAGTAACTTGTTCTAACATCCCAAGACTAGTTACAGCGCTTATTTCCCTTGGACCATTTTATGGAAGTGTATCCTGTTACCCCTTTTGAACGACTTGGTTGGGTAAAGGTTAATTAAGTAACCTTTAATTTTTAATTAATTTTACCTCTAAGTGAGAGATTTTAATTAAGCCACCCCCAAGTTCTTAAACCCAAGTCACTTCCAAGTTTTAATTAAGTCACTCTAAATTCTTAATTAAGCCATCCTTAAGAACTTAATTAAGTTTTAATTAAGTTACTTCAAGTTCTTAAGTAATTTCTTAATAAGTTCTTGATCAAGTTCTTGAAAAGTTCTTGATTAAGTCATCCTTTTAAAGTACAACCAAGTTTCTTATAATTATCAAAAAAATACAATCTATGTTTTTATTTTAAATAGAAAATGTCTAAGATAGTACACACACGCCTCAAAAACTGTCATCGTTGAGGATGTCTTGCTCAGCGTTTTTCTGCATAGATTTAAGGGAAAGGGTCTTACATCCGAAGCAACCGCATTGATTACAATTCTGGTCTATGGAAATGCCTTTTATAGACTCCATGTCTTTATTTATTGACACCAAACATTTTATAATACGCCATGATCTTTTTTTAAATTAAAAATTTAAAATTAAGTTCTTAAAATATTATTCCATTATAAAGGGATAAAAATGACGCTTTTTTTTATTGGCGGTTTTTGCGTGCGGGTGTCTTTTTCTGCATTTAGTGGCTCAGATTTTTTTGATAGCTTTCGTTTCTTTTGCCATTGTGTATATATTTTATAGCCATAATAACTGCCCCCAACAGCAGCAATGGCGCCAAAAATGGCAACAGTTTTAAGTTCAATTTTCCATGAAGACTTTGGGTGCCTTGTATCACATGGATTTTTATAGCTGGCATTGAATTAACTTGTTCTGGCGTTGGCGGTGTTATGTTTTCATGATATTCATATTCTGTAACATTAATTTTTTTTGTCTGTTCCACTCTGCTAATTTTTTCCTGCTTCAACACGCCCAGGATTTTTAATGGTCTCCACCTGATTCAGCGTTTTCCTGTTTGATTTTCTAGTTTGGTTACTTTCTCCACCTATTCATGTTTTCGGTTCTGATAAATTTCCAGCTCTTTTCATTTTGAAGGAAATAAAATCTATATGATTAAAAAGTTATTAATCCCATGATTAATGGCGAAACAAGTTCCAAATCTGTAGTATAAATCACACCCTAGAGACTCTAATGACTTTTTTAAAAACTGGATCCTGCGTTAAATTACTAAGATCTTGTTCAGAATCAAGGGGAGCAAATCTACTGACTAGTTTAGTTACAAACTAAGAACCGTTTGCCCCACACTTTTCACCATTCTAGACCCTAGCTGCGCTTCAATACCTGTTATGATACTTTAAAATGTCTTGCGGCGACATCTGTTGAATCTGTTCTATGCTGAATTCGTTCCAAGGGAAAACTGTTTTGTTTTCCACACGCTGCCAAAAAATACAGCCTTTCCTTTTGGGCATAATAGCTTGGTCATCAACTTGTAAATTCATAAGTTCGGGAAAGGGTTTAGGCCGCCTTGAAAGCTGTAAGATCATCACTGTTCATGTTTTTAATAATTATAATTATTTTATTTTATAAAAATGAGCACCGAAAAAACGTTGCACCTTGTATCCCATTCTGCGTTATTGGGCCTAAGTGTAGGATACCAATGCTTGGTAAAAGCCTGTTAAGAATTAAACCCAGATCTTGGCAAACTAGACTTTGAGGATTCAGCAAAGCTGATTGCTATCATTGCAGCTTGGGTTGCCACGAAAGATTTTCTAGTTAAGCAAGGAATAATTCCAGACAATATAAATATGTAAAAAAAAAATACATTTATAAAAAATGGCTTCACTCGCAAAAAATGATAGGCGGCGCTGGGGTGAATGCCTTGCTTTTAGTGGAAGTAATTTCGCTTTTAGTAAACTACGGGATGACGGCGAGAGAAAAAGACATAACAAAGCTAGGAGCAACTAGCAGCTGCACAAGACGCCTATGAAAAGCAAGACTTGAGCAGTTAGATTTTATTAATGACACACTGAAAGAACAGGGGCATGCAGCTTACCCATTTAAAAATGTTGACCAAGCAATAATGAATATTATCTAGTAACAGGCAAACCGGTTCAGACATTGCCCCCACCAAAATTCAGTGACTTTTATCAACCATCAGAAAAACAAAAGATGCAAGAAATCCGTTTATTGCCTTTGGTATGACCGTCGTGTATTTTGTTGCGCATAATATTGGCTGATTAAAAAATGAACAAAATCTATTTTTCGCCCAAAGGATATTGGAAGGGCATCACGGCAATAAAAAAGCTAAGCCAAGCAGCGGGAGTCAGTGAACAAACAGCAAAAGGAATGGTTTTTCAAACAAGCGATTTGGCAATTATTTACCTGCGCCCAAACAATACAGAACCGCACTTTGTGAACACAACTCCAAACGACACCCATAAAAAGGGATTTTCCTATATATTACCCCTGATGGGATTAGACGAAAAAGATTTAAGTACGCACTTACAGTCATTGACAGGGCTTCAAGAAACAAAGATGCGGAACCATTAACACAAAAGAGCGCTTCTGCTGTGCTGTTGCTATACAGCTGATATACCAACGGGGCCCCCTTTAACTTATCCTCGCATGATTCAAGTTGATGATGGAAAAGAATTTAAAGGCCAAGTAAATCAATTATTTTAAAACATAGAGTTACCATTAAAAGAGGCAATTCCGGAGTTCACAATCACAAGCTTAGTTGAAAACTTTAACAAACAGTTTATCGAAAGACTTTTTCTACCAGTTTCACAGAGAGCTGATTGACAATTTCCAAACACAGAATGGGTTAGAAACTGCCTCGTTTGCGCGCAATGAATAATGAAGAATTTAAAGGTTAAAACCAGTACAAGCAATCAAAAAACAAACAAAAAAATTCTTTTAAAGGGAGAGTCTTCACCCGGCAAACTATTGCCTTTTGGGTTAAAAGTAAGGTACCTTTTTTACCGGAAAGCAAAGGGGACACTCGCATCAGGCAACCGATCCAGTTTGGAGTGTTGATCCATATAAAAAAAAAGAATTGTAAAAATAATCCGCCCGTGTATATTTACGAGAAACCGACACAACAAAACAACCAGCTCCTAAAAGATCTTTGTAAAGAAGAACTGCAGATAATCCCACCGGACACAGTTCCGCTTTAATTAATTTACGTAAATATATTTGAGTTTTAAAATGAAGCTCAGAAGGAAGTCCCAGAACGAAACAAGAATGGTGAAGGAAGAGACCTTGAAAATGATACGGGAATCATTTCATGCGTGTAATGCTATTAAGAACATTTTCGAGATTAATCAATGCATGCTAAATCATCCAGATCACCTACAATCCAAACCCCCAATTGGGAAAAAGAATATCTTAAAATTTAATAAAAAAAATTCGAACGCATCAAGCAAACAGAGAAAGATTTAAATAAATTTGGGATGAAGCTATGATGATCTTATAATAAAAGTTGATGAAAAATATAAACCCCCCTGTTTATGCGGTCCTCCAGCCCGTTTGCATATGAAACTCTGGATTAACAAACACGCGTTTTGTGTTTGTTCTATCTAACGACTTTTTGTTAAAAACTGTTGTGTTGATCTCATGAGATTAGATCGAAAGTTTTAACGTTGTCATATGAAAAGTCTTTTTGCCAAACAATGCTTCTTTGTAGTTGTCATGTGAATGTTTACTGCACAACGCTGCGAGATATTCCCTTTGCTTCTTAATGATTTTTTTTCCTGGCTCGAAATACTGTACATTTTTGACCTAACCCCACATACTCCTTGATAAACCTTTCCAGATAATTCATCCTTCATCTTTCTAAAACCTCTTATTAACGGATGAATGTAAGGCGACTCTTTAGGTAACGGACGTGTCGTACCATCCACTCGCTCCTTAGCTACTTCCATTTCCATGTCTTATATAATGTCCTTCATTAGAATATCTATCACAAAACTGTCTGTATCTGTGTAAAGTACTCTGGACTCAGGATACGAGGGCTAAAGTATCATAAGAAACTCTAAATCAAAAGCTTTGATAATTCTAAAACAGTAAACCCAATAAATACAGGTTTGCCCAAATTTTGATTTTCTTTTTTTCATCATTATGCCAAAAGCTGATCATAAAATTCTTTTAAAGTCCTGATAATTTGGTTTTGAAGTCACTTAATTGCTTCGTTCTCTTTGGTGACTAATCTGACGCCCTTTGCGCTTGTGCGGATTCTCCATAGTCTTTCCGAAAAAAGCTGTTGTTCATCAGCTTGAAAAATCTTTTTCTGAAGCATCGTGGATTTAGTTCTGAATCAGTGTTCTTCATGATGTAGGGTTTCATGAACTGTTCTTGATCAAAAGCAATTATGCGAATGAACAGCGTTAACTTCAAACCATGTCTTAAATAAAATTGCAGAAGTTCTGTAAGGGCAGACATAATTTTTTTTGCCACAAAGATTAGGCACAAGTTTGGCGGCTCTCTTGGATCCATCTTTAGACTTTCTGCTGCTAATGGATAGTCCATTAATGCGGGTCATGGAGTTCATGAGGATATTCTAAGTCAATTTCTAGAATGAAACCACGCTGTTGATCAGCTTTTAAACTCCCAACCACTTAATCCCTTTTGAATATTATTCGTACCTGTGTACATCTTGAAGTTACGTAATGGAAGTGATTGCGCCTTTTGCCAACCATACAGATTTTGCGTCTAAATACATGAGAAGTTAACCTTTTACTCGGATCATAATGATCCAAGTATTTGTTGTTTGCTTTACAGTATGATGCGATGCCATACTAATTCCTCCACGCAATCCGTTTTCAATCATCTGAATCATTGGTAGGTCAGACAATAAATCAATCTGTACTCCAGTAACTTTAAGAAAGCGTCCCAGCTCATCCCGGGCGCAGAAAAAAATGCGCGGATCCAGGCTATAAGTTCATGCAGGCTTTCTATAATTTTCAAAAATATCCGCCAACAAACATAAAATCTGCCATCAGTAGGAGTCATGATAGTTCCCCATCGTTTTACACTCTAACTTTTGCCACGCATCTTGAGCATGCGGGAAAACAGAATCGCTGATGTTCCTTTCCTCTGAGACTAGAAAAGAACGCGCCTTTAGGTGGAAGCGTATCTTCAGGGAAACCTTTCCCAACTGTTCATGTACTCATAAGAAAAACGCCCTTTCTAACAAGAGTTGATCAAAATATTCTTCTGTTATTGGGGAGGACTTTAAGACATTGCCAGTGCCTCTTTAAAGAGCCCATCATGTGTTGCATAGAGTCATAAAAAGACATGTTATTTAGATTAAAGCACATGTACTTTTCTGATGACTGTGCGATTTCATGACAAACCCCAAAGGCATTTGTCTACTGCTTTCATTATAAGGTGAGAGTCGTAACCTCGCAAGTTATGAAAGAAGAAAGGGCACTTCCATGTTAGGATCAAACTTTAGTTGAAGATTGCATTTACTGTGTGCTGCTCCTCTGAACTTTCCGCTAATTGATCATGGTCTCTTACTTTTGGATTTTTTTGCTTCTTTACTGATTCTAAACACAATCCAACAATGTGTGGCTGAGTCATAAATGTTGTTGGTCTTCAGGGGTCATTAGGATTTCAGATAAATTCAGATTATAGAACAGCGTTTTCGCACTTGCTGCATGCGTTCTAAGAAGTATTCTGCAGCATTTGGTCCTCTGTATAATTCTGGCTCTGAATGAGCGCCATCCGACCTGACAATAACGAAGGCAAATGAACAGATCTGATGATTACTCATTAAGACTGTTTTTCGAAGTTTTTGTGGCGCTGGCCCTTCATAAGGAACAATAGTGATTCGAAGTCTGCGAAAAAAACGTAGGAGAATGTTGCAGTTTTTTTCCAGTTCTTAAAACAAAATTTAGATCCAGGTGGGGCGTAATTAGTTCTGTATTACAGTCAACGGGCCCATACAATGTTTTTTATGTCGCTCGCGGCTTGAACAGATGGCATTCCCTTTTTAAACATTTTCTGCAGAATTCTTTTTAGCCCATTCTTTGAGCATGTGCATAGTTTACTCATGGGTTTGAATCAATGTGTAATGCGGGAGCCCCGTGGTGAAAACATCAGTAGTAAGTCAACATGATTTTTGTCTGGCTCGCCAATCGTTGGACTGTTCTTTGGGCACTTTAATCGGTTTTAGATTTTGTTTCCTCATCCATTGTAGACATTAACAGTTATTGGTTGTTTTGCTCTTCAACTGATCAAATTTGGTCTACCACTAACAGGAAAGACACCCCACTAAAGTTAAGGTCATTAATGTAGGCTGATAGTTAAAATACTTCTCTGCGTTTTTGCGGATATATGCAGCCCCTTTCGAGAACACACCACATAAACATTTGTTGTCTGAATTCTTTATGTTTAGAACTGCTCTTTTCGCTACCAACTCTCGAGGGAGTGGAATGTAAGCCTTGCCTCAATCGGCGCATACTTAGCCCGTTTTAATCTAATCTCTAAGACTTTGCCCTCTGACCAACCAGAGCCTCTCATTTTTGGGTTCTTCAGCGCAGCGTCAAAAATGTGCAAGCAGTTCGTCTGCCCAACCGGGTGTTAAGTCATTAGAGGAAAGAAATCTGCTGTTTAGTCGAGACCCAGACTTCTAGATTTTCTTCATTTATTGTTACATAGTCGATTAAAACAGCTAACATTACTTTAACTGGCGGGGCATGGGTTTGTTTACTTGGAACTTGAGAAATAGCATGAACAACGCTTGCCTTTACGTTTGTTGGGTCAATGACTTCTAAATCAAAATCATTCAGTGCCTTGATAAACGCTCTCTCCAACATTCCTTCAAACAAACTTCTTGTCCTTCATATATCTTATCCATGTTGAGTTTCTTTTCTAACTCAAAATATTTATTTTAAAATTAAAAAAAAATTCTTAATCAGAACCAAAAATCAACGGTCTTTTTGCGCTTGGACTCATAAACTAAAAGTATAAACACCCCTTTGGGCGTTGTTAATGTGACTGTTTTTGAACAGAGTTTAATGTCTCGTTTACCTTTTTTAAGCATTCCTTTTTTTTCTGCTCGCGTCTGGCTGTTGAGAAAAAATTGCCCTCGCCTTTCTTTGAAGATCAAACTTTTGTCTTTGTATCATCAAAATCGGGCCTGTAAAAAGATTTAAATTCTTCATCCGTGATGTTTGAGTCAACTAGCGCTTTATTTATTGTCATTTAAACGAACTAAGTTTTAGCTGTTATTAGTTTGAACCATGCTGTGTGCTTTGGAGTTTAGTTTTTAATTTTTTGCCAGCCGCACTTGCAGCTAATAACACAGACCGAGAGCTAAAGACAAACCTCCTAGAGGTAAGCTGCGGGTGCGCCTATGCCTTGCTAAAGGCCTACACTTGTTCCTGCCGATGCAGCACTAAATAGTTGATGTTCCAGTATTAACATATGTAACAGCATTAAAGGGAGCAGAATACCTTCGTTGGTTTTGCTATTTTGAAAGGTCCTGCTCTAGTTTTTGGGTTTCATTTTGTAATGTTTGTTAATCTGAAGGCTTTTTTGTCAGGGGTTTCTATAACAGCAGAATTGCCTGCTATCCCTTCGTTTGGTAACTCTGGCGCTGTAGTACTTTTGGATAAACGTGAACAGACATGCTTTTTATAAATAAAAATAATTTTGTATTGTATATCTTTTTAATCGTTTTTTTTCAATATTCAGCTGCGCATCATATATTAAAAACAAATGTACATTAAGCGGTTTTACGCTTCTTCTTCTTTATCAATTTGAATGTTTATTACGTCTCTCACAGTTCTCCCGCTTCCATGTAAAATGATTATCCTCCGTTGACCTTAGGGCAATCCATAAACCGTATTTTGTTGTTAAATAATCATCAAGTCTTACGCTGTGAAGGTGTAGATCTTTAGCCACAAAGGGCAACTTTGGGTTTCTACAAACCCCCCACCTCCAAACAGTTTTTCTTATTTCATCAAAATGCGGGTAGGTTTTAAGCCCCCTAGCATAGATTTGGTTAGGACTCCCTCAATCGAACATTGTACTTTCGTTATTTTTGGATTAAAAAACTTTTCACTTCCTCTTTTGAATGGTTCTTCAATTCACACAGCAATAAAATACCTTTAAGCGATCTTGCTGAGACGCTAAAACTAAAATTCCATATAGTGTCCCGCCTGCTTCTAGGATATGTTGTTAAAGATAATCACTCTTTCGTAATATATTGCTAATTTTGACTGATATTGTGTTCAATCAGCCTTGCTAAATTAGGGGTGCTAACAACGTCAAACTCTAACGAGATGTCAGAAAAAGCTGTACTTTGCTTCGGTGTCTGATGATTTGATAACCCCTTTTGGGTTTCAATTAAAAGTTAGTTCATATGACAAACTGTCTTTTAATGCTCCTTGAAAGTATGGCGCATGCGCTTTTAACAACTCAAAAACTAGGGAATGGAAAAGCGATTTCCAAACGCAAAATTTCAGCCACATACTTTTTTCCGTCTTTATATCTGCGGCACCTATTCTATGTTTTAGTGCTTCTTCATTTTCTAATTTCCTTTAAACGCAAAGTCGCCCTTTCATCCCGGTTAGCCCCTAGATCAAATAGGTTAAAAATATGTCTGCATTGTGTAAGAAAATATTTCTTGCCCCTCAAGTTTTATAGAATTTCTAACGATTGCCCGTCCCAGATTCTGTACAACTGTCCTGTTTTGGGTCTGTTTGTTGAAAAGAGCACTATTTTTTAAAGTAAGACGCGCAGAGCCTGCACAATCACGTCATTTGCTCCTGTTTTGGAAAATTGACAGTAAGAATTTGATCTGCACAATAGTAATGGATTATTGGAACAGTAATAGTCCGCTTATTTCCCTTCACGCCAAAGGGTTCTTCAGTCTTCTATGCGGTCAAGAATCAAGCCCTGTGCTTGTGACATTTTTTTATAAACAAAATAAAAAAAATTAATTAATTAAAACCATGGCAGGCATTGAAGATGCAGAAGATTATGATGTTTTTGATCTTGGAGACGACATGGGGTGAAATGATCCCTACACAGCATCGCTCAACGCTCTCAATGCGGCGTGAATTAACAAAAGTACGGTCAAAGCATTTTACAAAAGTTTAGGCCAAGAACCTCCCGAATTTATAGACCCAAATGATTTTGAATTAGAAGATGGTCATTTGTCTGTGAAAAACGACCAAGGGCAACTTGTTCGGCTTACAACTAAACCAGACCCATCAAATTTTTTTTTCCAAGATACAATTTTACAAAGACTCATGTGAAAGATCAAATCGCCTTGGGCTTGTTTTGACCGAAATTAAGGCGAGGCAGTTGCTAAACTTCAAAACACATGCAGGAACTCCGACAGATAACCAAATGCAAAACATGGAACTTAAAAATTAATCAATCAGCAGGGGAATTAATAAAGTAATAGAAGCAGAACCAGTTTTTCCGAAGAAACAGCGTTAAAGACAAAACACGACTCGCCGCTACCCATGCGAGAACAAAAGGCCCTTGATCATTTCTTTAAGAACCATCAAAGGCGAATTAACAAAAAATTTACAAAACTAGGTGAACTAAAATGAGCATAAAAAAAAGAAAAAAAAAACTCGTTGAGGCTGATGACCCAAACTTAGGGCCTGATATTAAAGAAAGAATAGCCCAAAGACTAAAAGTCTTGAACAAGAAAGATCAGCAAGACTAGAAGTGACAACTACAACCGGACCAATTTCGAACTCAAGTGAATAAAATAAGAGAAACTATCGAAAAAATTTATATAAACACGACACTAGCAAACGAATACGAACACTGTTTAGAGAGCAAGGTGTCACATTACAAGCGTTTTAACGCCTTAGATTTGCAATAAGTTTCACTGGTTTTGGGTATTACAGGGGCGGGGAGGTCAAAGTCCAGTGCCTCCGCCACCATCGCCTCCACCTGATAAATCATGTAAAAAAAAGCTTAACATCTTGCGAGTTTATTAAAAAAATTAGCTGGTAAAGCTAAAAGACTCTTTACCTAGCATATTAGGGGCATTGTCACTTTTTTTGTCTACTGCAAGCAAAGTAGTTGGCTTTATGGCCGAGCACTTATGGACATTAGTTCTCGTAATAGTTGGGGTTTCTATTTAGTAAGATAAAGACCCAAATAATCCTATGCCATTAAATCCAAGAACAAGCGCTGTCTTTTCATATTCATGGTCATCGCGAAAAGAGTCCGCGGCTTTGCTGAGTCTTCAATGGCCTTGGGCTTTTGGGGCGCGGGTTGGATGACTTAATCTTGGTGTTCTTTTTTTGTTTGTAATATTACTGGGTCAGAATTTATGTCGTTTTTTTTCCCAAACCTTCGTTCATTGCCTGCTATAAGAATTTCATTATTATAGTTTATTATTGTACCTATCTGGAGTCTGAGGTCAGAAGGGAGCATGTATAAACCAGTGCCAACAGCAAAGTCTACTTTCGATCTTGCGTATTGTAAAACATGTTGGTACCTTTGAATACTTGAAGGTAAATCAATGTAGAATTAAAAGGCGTCCTCTAAATTTGCTAAGTATTTTTTTTTGTGCGTCAAAGCCAGTAGAAGGATCAGTTATGCTCGATTGCCTGTGCTTGCGAACCAGCAAACACCAAACTAAGTGCGAATAGAGTCTTTATTCGTCTATTTCCCCCTCTAGTTAGGCCTTAGAAGTTGGCTAAGATAAATGTTGTCCATGCGTTTTATGCTCTTGCTGTAGGGACCCGGGCTCAACAGTTGTGCCAAAAAGAAAGAAATTTTAAAGGAGGATGCCAGTCATAGTTATCTTTCTGTTTCGTGCCCCGAAAATAAAGGTCGCCTAGGCCATGATTATGGTCCAACTTTTGTCTAAAGCCTGTCTTGATGTTAATATTGAATTCGTTACAGATCCTTTCAAAAGCCTTCAATGTCTATTCTGTTGCTGAGTGGATTAAACGGTTTGTCATTTGGTAATGGAGCTGGGATTCAGTCCCAAAAACGTCTGAAGGTGTTAATAGAATGAAATCTGTACACGACCTCACCAAAAGGGCATGGTGATTTAAATGATCGGCATACGACACTCCACACCAGTTGATGCGCAAAACACAGCAAAGTTTAACTGGTTCGATAAAACTGCATCGGATGACAAACCACGCTTTTTTGATGTGGTCGTTTTCAATAGGGGTTAAGAAAGCTCTTCAATGGAGTACCACCTTTTTATGAAAAGAGGCAGTCTGGGTCACAGCAATGTCAAGAGTATCAGTTGCTAATTTTTAAGATTGTAGTGCGGCCCAACAGAATATTTTGCACCAGTATATTTGAATGCACTCATTTTTATTTCGTTTAAAAAATGTTTGTAACAAAAACAAACCCCAAGACCGTCCTTCTTTTAGAACATGCTATTGATAACAATTGCGGGCCAAAACGGTCGCGCTCCATGAAATTTTTTACAAAGTCGTATGGTTTAATATAAGTGAAACCAGGAAGAATAATAAGGTTCTAAAAATTGACAAAACAGGGGCCCAAGTTAGCCAGTTAACAATACCCGATGGGGTTTTTACGGGGTTTTTTCTCACTAAAAGAAGCAATGAGTAACTTTGACATTACTCTCAACTTAACAATGCAAATCTAAAAACAATGTTTAAAATTCAAGCCTGAGAAAAAGGAGGTTACTATTTTATAAAGACTAGCTGAAAAAGTTAGGCTTTACAGCTAACAATTATATATTTAGAGTTACACCAACCAAAACTACTTAGAGGGGAAAGCCCGCTCGATCTTGCATTACATTCATACTCTATGTTCATTTGGATGAGCTGAGCCCCTGATGAAAACTTATATATGGAGGGCCCTCAACTGTTTTAAAGAGCTCTTCCATCAGGGAAAGCAGCATATTGCGATTATGAAATTATACAATTCCCTAATTTACAGTTTAAAAGATTAGTTTGTGGGGCTCGGATCATTTAATATAAAAATCAAAGACAAAACAGGGAAAGTCGTAAAATGTGATAACCTGCACATTGTTTTGGAAATAAAATAATAAATTGTACTAAAAAAATAATGTTCGCGGGGGCCAAAATCAGAGTAATAGCGCCTTAAGTTATACTTTAGAATAAAACCTGCAATGTTT
>CM031617.1:71282035-71292596 GCA_018398815.1 Conus ventricosus | reverse complement strand
TGAGCTTTGGTATTAAAAACACCCTTTCTTTTAATGTGGCTGTTTAGAGCAGAGTTTAATGTTTCGTTTACTTTTTTTAAACATTCTTTTTATCTGCTCGGTGTCTGGCTGTTGAGAAAACGTTGTCCTTGCCTTTCTTTGAAGATCAAACTTTTGTCTTTTGTAGTCATTAAAATCAGCCTGTAAACGACTAAATTTTCATCCGTGATGTTTGAGTCATCTAGTGCTTTATTTATTATCAGATTGAAGGAACTAAGTTTAGCTGTTATTAGTTGAACCATAGCTGTGTGCTTTTGGAGTTTAGTTTTTAATTTTTTGCTAGCAGCACTTACAGCTAATGAACACAGGCCAAGAGTTAAAGACAAACCGCCTAGAGGTAAAGCTGCGGGTTGCACCAACACCTGTTGCTAAGAGACCAACACTCGTTCCTGCTGATAAAGCACTTATAGTTGATGTTCCAGTATTAACATATGTAACAGCATTAAAGGCAGCAGAATACCTTCGTTTGGTTATGCTGTATTTTGAAAGGTCCTGCTCTAGTTTTTGCAGCATTTGTGTAATGTTGGTTAATCTGAAAGTTTTTATGTCAGGGTTTTCTATAGCAGCAGAATTGCCTGCTATCTCTTCTTTTGGATAAATGTGAACAGACATGCTTTTTTAAAAATAAAAAAATAATTTAGTATTGTATATCTTTTAATCTGTTATCTTGAATATTCAGCTGCGCATCATATATTAAAAACAAATGTGCATTTAACTGGTTTATCGCCATCTTTTTCTTTATCAATTTGAATGTTTATTACGTCTCTAACCGTTTCTCCCACTTCCATGCAACTGATTATCCTCTGTCGACCTTAGGTCAATCCATAAGCCGTATTTCGTTGTTAAATAATCATCGAGTCTAACATTGTGAAGGTGTAGATCTTTAGACACAAGGTCAACTGTTGGATTTCTACACCTCCCACCCCCAAACAATTTTCTTATTTCGTCAAAATGTTGATAAGGTTTAAGCCCGCTAGCGTAGATTTGGTTAGGACTGCCCTCAATCGAACATTGTACTTTCGTTATTTTAGGATTAATAAACTTTTCACTTCCTCTTTTGAATGGTTCTTCATCTTCACACAGCAATAAAATACCTTTAAGCGATCTTGCTGCGACACTAAAACTAAAATTTCATATAGCGTCAGCCTTGCTTCTGGGATATGTTGTATGATGAATCACTCTTTCGTAATATATTGCTAATTTTAACTGATATTGTTGCTCAATCAGCCTTGCTAAATTAGGGTTGCTAACAACGTCAAACTCTAACGAGATGTCAGAAATGCTGTACTTTGCTTCGGTGTCTGTTGATCTGATAACACGTTTGTATTCATTAAAAGTTAGTTCATATGACAATCTGTCTTTTAATGCTCCTTGAAAGTATGGCGCATGCGCTTTTAACAACTCAAAATCTAAGGGTATGGAAAAGCGATTACCATACGCAAAATTTACAGCCACATACTTTTTGCCACCTTTATTAGCATCTGCGGCGCCTATTCTATGTTTTAGTGCTTCTTCATTATCTATTCCTTGAAACGCAAGATCAGCCCTTTCATTCTCGGTTAGCCATAGATCAGAATAGGTTAAAAATATGTCTGCATTGTGTAAAGAAAATATTTCTTGCCCCTCAAGTTTTATAGAAATTTTCTTAACGATTGCCCGTCCCAGATTCTGGACAACTGTCCTGTTTGGGTCTGTTTCTGATGCGAGTTCTATTTTGAAAGTAAGTTGCGCAGAGCCTGGCACAATCACTTCATCCGCTCCTAGGTCTGGAAATTTAACAGTAAGAATTTGATCTGCATCAATAGTAGATGGATTATTTGGAACAGTAATATTCCGCTTATTTCCCTTCACGCCAAAGGGCTCTTTCAGTCTTCTATGCGGGTCAAGATTGAGCCATATGCTTGTGACATTTTTTTATAAAACAAAATAAAAAAGTTAATTATTTAAAAACATGGCAGGCATTGGAGGTGAAGAAGATTATGATGTTTTAGATCCTGGAGACGACATGAGTGAAATGACTCCTTTGGTACAACATCGCTCGGGGCTCTCGTTGCAGCGTGAATTAACAGAAAGTACGGCCGGAGCATTTTACAAAAGTTTAGGCCTTAAAACCTCCCCAATTTATAGACCCTGATTTTGAAGTAAAAGGTGGCCATTTGTTTGTGAAAAGCGGCCCCAACCGAGAACAACTTGTTCGGCTTACAGATAAACGAGACCCATCAAAGTTTGTAGGCATGAATACAATTAGACAAAGACTTAGGGTGGAAGATCAAAATCGCCTTGGCATTGTTAAACCAAAACCACATAAGGAAGCAGTTGCTAAACTTCAAAACATACAACAAGAAATCCCAACATATAACCAAACACAAAACATGCCACTTGAAGTTTTAAATCAAACAGCAGGCGAAATAAATCAAGCAATAGAAGCAGAAACCACTTCTTCAGAAGAAACAGTACCAAAAAAAATTGATGTTTCTTCATTGCCTATGAGAGAATTATTAGCCCTTAATCGCATTTTAAGAACCTTCAGAGGAGAATTAATAAACAATTCAGCAAAACTGAGTGAACTAGATGAGCATATAAAAAGAGAAAAAGAAAAACTCGCTGAGGCTGTCGCCTCCAACTTAGGACGCGATGTTATAGAAAAAATAACGCAAAGACTAAATTATCTTGAAGACCTGAGATTAACAAGACTAGAAGTTTTGTCTACTAACCGAGAACAATTACGAACTCATGTGAGCAGAATAAGAGAAACTATCCAAAGAATTTTATATAAAGACACGACACTAGCAGAACGAATAAGAACACTGTTTAGAGAGCAAGGTGTCACATTAGCGAGCGTTATAACAGCCTTAGGATTTGCAATAAGTACACTGGTGTTGGCTATTACAGGTGGCGGTGGTCAAAGCCCAGTGCCTCCGCCGCCATCGCCACCATCGCCGCCTGATAAATCATGGGTAAAAAAACAGCTTGATCATCTTGCGAGTTTATTAAAAAAATTAGCCGGTAAAGCTATAGACTCTTTACCAGGTATATTAGGGGGTATTGTTAGCTGGCTTTTGTCTACTGCAAGCAAAGTAGTTGGCTTTATGGCCGAGCACTTATGGACATTAGTTCTCTTAATAGTTGGGTTAATATTTAGTAAAATAAAGACCAAGTAATCCTAAGCAAGTTAATCCAAAAACAAGCGCTGTCTTTTCATATTCATGGTCATTATTTTTTTTGTGTTCTTCAACAACCTTCGGGCTTTGGGCCGCAGGGATTGGATGAACTTATTCTTGGGAGGTCATCTTGTTTGTTTACTGCTTGCAATATTACTGGCTCAGAATTTATTTCGTTTTTTCCGACTTTCTGTTCATTGCCTGCCACAAGGATTTCATTGTTGTAGTTTATTATTGTTCCCACCTGGAGTCTAAGGTCAGAAGGTAGCATGTATAACCAGTGCCAACAGCAAAGTCTACTTTCGATCTTGCGTATTGTAAAACATTTTGGTACCTTTTAATACTTGAAGGTAAATCAACTGTAGAATTAATGGCGTCCTCTAAATTTGCTAAGTACTGTTTTTTGCGCGTCAAAGCCAGTAGAAGGATCAGTTATGTTCGATCTCGCTTGTGCTTGCGACCTAGCAAACCCCAAAACGTAAGTACGAATAGAGTCGTTTATTCGTTCTATTCCTGCTTTAGTTAGGCCCTTAGAAGTGTCTAAGATAAAGGGTTGTCCATGCTGATTTATGCTCTTGCTCTATGGACCCGAGGTCAACGCCTGTGCCTGAAGAGAAAGATGTGTAAGGAGGATGCCAATCATATTTTATACTTTCTGTGCACGCCCCAAAAATAAGGGGTGCCTAAGCCATGATTAAGGTCCAACTTTTGTCTAAAGTCTTCCTTAACATTAATATTGAATTCGTTACAGATCCTTTCAAAAGCCTTCATGTCTATTCTGTTGCTGAATGGATTAAACGGTTTGCCCATTTGGCAATGGTGCTTGCAGTTCAGTCAAAATACGTCTGAAGGTGTAATAAAAATGAAAATCTATACACTGATCTCACCAAAGGATCAGGATGATTTAAGTGATCAGCATACGATACTCCACACCCAGTTGATGCACAAAACACAGCAAAGTTTAACTGGTTCTGATAAAACTGCATCGGATTGACTGAACCACACTTTCGCGATATAGTCTTTTTTAATAGGGGGTTAAGATATCTGTTTAATGGCGTACTCACCTTTACTTGAAAGGTGTCAGTCTGGGTCACAGAAATGATAAAGAGTATCAGTTGTTATATTTTTAAGATTGTAGTGCGGCCCAACAGAATATTTTGCATGAGTATATTTGAACGCACTCATTTTTATTTCGTTTTAAAAAATGTTTGTAACAATAACAACTCAAGACCGTCCTTCGTTTTTTAGAACATGCTATTTATAACAATTGCGGAACCAGAATGGTTGCACTCCATGAAATATTTTTCAAAGTTGTATGGTTTAATATAAGTGAATCAAAGAAGAATAATAAGATTAAAAAAATTGACAAAACAGGGACCAAAGTTAGCCAGTTAACAATACCTGATGGTTATTACGGGTTTTGCTCACTAAAAGAAGCAATGAGTAACTTTGACATTACTCTCAAAATTAACAATGCGAATCTGAAAACAATGTTAACATTCAAGCCTGAAGAAGAAGTAGGTTACTATTTTGATAAAAGAGCTAGCTAAAATGTTAGGCTTTGCAGCTGACAATTATAGATTTAGAGTTACACCAAACAAAACTACTTATGAGGAGAAAATCCGCTCGATCTTGCATTACATTCATTACTCTATGTTCATTTGGATGAGCTGAGCACTGATTTAAAACTTATATGATGGAAGGCCCTCAACTGTTTTAAGAGCTCTTCCGTCAGGGAAAGCTGCATATTGCGATTATGAAATTATACAATTCCCTAATTTACAGTTTAAAAGATTAGTTTGTGGGAGGGTCGGATCATTTAATATAAAGATCGCAGACAAAACAGGGAAAGTCGTGAAATGTGATAACCTGCACATTGTTTTGGAAATAAAATAATTAGTTGTTCTAAAAAATAATGTCGCGGGGGCCAGAAGAACCGGGAGTTACATTAGCACCTGTAAGGTGTATAACCTTAGAATTAAAAGACCTTGCAGACGTTGCGGACTTTGAACAGAACGGTGAGATAGGCGCTTTGTATGGTTTTGAGTACACTAAAGATGGTGATTATAAACGCAAAGAGGTTAGCGACAACAAAAAGTTTCCTAAACTAGAACAACTACGCAATGTAGAAGCAAATAATGCTGGCCAGTATGAATATAAAATAGTTCGAAAACCTGACAGCAAATGGCACTTAGAACCATATTTAGAATGGGAAATAAAATTTGAATTCATAAGCCCATTTACATTTTTTAGCCGTCAAAAAAGTTTCAGAAAAGCATTCAACTCTGGCCCTTTACATGTAAGTCTTATGCCGGACGACAATAGTCGGAAAGAGATTGAAATAACGCCGTATGGGAAAAAACAGTACATCCTCCACAGAAGAGAAGCGGTTTTAAAGAAAGCTTCTACAAAATTACAGTTCTTTCCAAGCAGAAATTAGGAGACACGTTCACAATGATATTTGAAATTTCTGTCTTTAAAGATGTGGAGAGGGATGGGGTTGTGGGCGTTAGTGACGTCCTTATAAAAGGAATTAATATTAGCTGGCAAAACTTAGACGTTAAACGTCTTAAAGTTACCATCGTCGTTCTTCACAATGGTGAGGATATTAAGATCATAACAACAAGCAACAAAATCAATGTTGACTTAAATAGAAACAATCTTACAGAACTGAATTGGATTAATCTTACACATTTAGGCCTCATAGGGTTTTATTATACTGAACAAGTTTTGACGGAGAGTATGATAAAAATAATAACTGGATTAGATTAAATTCTGTTATAAAACTATGGAGCAGTTAAACTTTATGACAAAAACTCCTCATTGTTCATTGATTTGTGGACAAACTGGTTGTGGAAAAACAATATTTGTCCTCGACCTGTTACAAACAGTTTATCGCTATAATTTTGATTATATTGTGATTTTCTGCCCAACACTTAAATGGAACAAAGCATATCACGATAGAAGGTTTATATGGATAGATGATAACATATTTTTAGTTGATCCTAGCAATAAACTGAGTGAGTGTTTAGAACACTTTTTTAAATTGTTTGAAGGAACGCAGACACTATTTATTATAGATGACTGTTCAGCAGAAAAAGACATAGTTAAAAAGAGAAACACTTTGTCGAAACTGGCTTTCAGCGGAAGACATGCTGGGATAAGTGTGTGGATTTTATGTCAGAAATATAACTCGGTTTTAAAAGACTTTAGAGAACAGTTAAAGACTGTAGTTTTATTTCACATGAAAGACAACGATGCATTTGATGAATGTATGCGCGAAAATGATGTTATTGAAAATGATCAGGAAAAACAGAGGATTAAGCAAAAACTAAAATCTGAAAAGTTTAGTAAATTAGTATTAAAAACGGATAACCCTACACAGTATGTTTGTTTGTAGATAATCGTTATTTTTTTTTGGTTATAGAAGTCTTACTTATCAGAGAACTAATAAATGCCGCTTCTAGGTCACCTAGCCCCGAAACTAGGTTGAGGGGCTAGGTGAGTTAGAAGCGGCATTTATTAGTTCTCTAGAGGGGTGGGTGGGTGAGGAACGACTTAGGAGTAATATACTGTACAGATCACGATAGACAGGAGCGGAGATAAATAATGAAGAAAAAAATGGAAACGATCGATGTTGCGTCCATTGGTTCGATCACAGTAGAACACGGGCTTGGTGTGTGTCGTGGGGAGGTGGTGGTGAGAGGTGGAGATAGGTGTGTCGTGGAGGGGTGGTGGTGAGAGGTGGAGATAGGTGTGTCGTGGGGAGGTGGTGGTGAGAGGTGGAGATAGGTGTGTCGTGGGGAGGTGGTGGTGAGAGGTGGAGATAGGTGTGTCGTGGGGAGGTGGTGGTGAGAGGTGGAGATAGGTGTGTCGTGGGGAGGTGGTGGTGAGAGGTGGAGATAGGTGCGGGCTTGGTGTGTGTCGTGGGGAGGTGGTGGTGAGAGGTGGAGATAGGTGTGTCGTGGGGAGGTGGTGGTGAGAGGTGGAGATAGGTGTGTCGTGGGGAGGTGGTGGTGAGAGGTGGAGATAGGTGCGGGCTTGGTGTGTGTCGTGGGGAGGTGGTGGTGAGAGGTGGAGATAGGTGTGTCGTGGAGGGGTGGTGGTGAGAGGTGGAGATAGGTGTGTCGTGGAGGGGTGGTGGTGAGAGGTGGAGATAGGTGCGGGCTTGGTGTGTGTCGTGGGGAGGTGGTGGTGAGAGGTGGAGATAGGTGTGTCGTGGGGAGGTGGTGGTGAGAGGTGGAGATAGGTGTGTCGTGGGGAGGTGGTGGTGAGAGGTGGAGATAGGTGCGGGCTTGGTGTGTGTCGTGGGGAGGTGGTGGTGAGAGGTGGAGATAGGTGCGGGCTTGGTGTGTGTCGTGGAGGGGTGGTGGTGAGAGGTGGAGATAGGTGCGGGCTTGGTGTGTGTCGTGGGGAGGTGGTGGTGAGAGGTGGAGATAGGTGTGTCGTGGGGAGGTGGTGGTGAGAGGTGGAGATAGGTGCGGGCTTGGTGTGTGTCGTGGAGGGGTGGTGGTGAGAGGTGGAGATAGGTGCGGGCTTGGTGTGTGTCGTGGGGAGGTGGTGGTGAGAGGTGGAGATAGGTGTGCCGTGGAGGGGTGGTGGTGAGAGGTGGAGATAGGTGCGGGCTTGGTGTGTGTCGTGGGGAGGTGGTGGTGAGAGGTGGAGATAGGTGTAGTAGGAATGGAGTCTCCCTCCCCAAATGCAAACCTGAAAACTGCTTCGGCAAAATGACTCTTCCCTGACAATCCAGTCTATAATTTTGAGGGAAGTCTGTCGACTTCATCATCGACATTTTGACTAAAAGAAGATAAATCAAAGAACAAGTAAAGCACCTCTTGCCCCATGATGAAATAAATAGACGCCCATAACTCCAAACGAATGTTGCTTGCGACACCGAATCGTCAAACAGAAATAACAACACAGAGCACACAGAACAAACAGCAGAAATGACAACACAGAGCACACAGAGCAAACAGCAGAAATGACAACACAGACCACACAGAGCAAACAGCATAAATGACAACACAGAGCACACAGAGCAAACAAGGAGAACCGCCAAACAGAAATGACAACAGAGCACACAGAACAAGGAGAACCACCAAACAGAAATGACAACACAGAGCACACAGAACAAACAAGGAGACACTTGAAATGCACGTACATCACATAATGTGATGACAGAGAGGAGCACGGTAGGAATGCCATCTTCTTCTGTGTTTCAGGTGCGGAACGGTCTGGGGCTGTTTGAGAACGGTGATCGCACCTTCCTGCACACGTTTGACGCATTTGCCAAGTTGTCCAGCTGGCGTTTCACCGGAAACGGATCCGCCTTCTTCAGCACCCGTTTCCTGACCACCAGCTTCTACAACGCCTCCATGGGGGCCGCACCATCTCTCCCTACCTGACCCTGGAGGCGCCCCAGCCTCCTCCCAGCTTCCTGGATCGCTTCCGTGCTTTAGCACGAGGTCTGGACAACATGAACGTCAACGTGTACAAGTTTCCAGGTCAGGGGGCAGCGGCCATGACTACCTGGCCTTGAGCGACTACTGGAAGGGGTACACGTTCAGTCCTCGCAGCCTCACCACGTATTCTCCGGTGACGGGGACGCTGTATCAGAGCCTTGCCGAGAGCCTGGGCATCACCAGCTTCCTGAGTCTGCTGTCTTCGGCGCATCCTTTGCCAGAGCCCGGCACCGAGCATCACCTGACGTTCCTGTCCAGCATGTCGCTGTTCCCCTGGTCCGGCAACTGATGCAGCTGGTGCGAGTGAAGTCCACGCAGCAGCGGGAGATCGTGGCCAGCTGGCCCGTCGAGAGGATCGCCTACATGCATTCCTTCTCCGTGACGGCGACCCACGCCTTGCTCCTGGCGCACCCTTTCTATGTCAACGTCATGTGCATGGTGGTCAAGGCCACCCCGTTCCAGTGTCTGGACTGGCACCAGGACGAGGCTGCTACTCTCTACGTGGTAGAGTTGAAGACGGGGCGGATGGTGGAGATGACCATGGATAAAGTTTTCACCATGCACCATGTCAACGCCTACAACGTGGACCAGGAGCGCCTCATCATGGACCTCTCCACCTACCCGGACCCTTCCTTCGTCGGCAGCTTGCAGCTTCCTATTCTGCGTGACCCTGCAGCACGGAACAGCTTCCCTGCCCACGCCCAGCTCCAGCGCTATGAGGTGAACCTGCTGTCACGGACCGTCACCCGTGTTCCCATGACCGCGCCTCAACCCGCCTTCATCAACTTCCTGGACATGCCCACCCTCAACGAGCGCTACCTGTCCCGCCGCTACTGCTACGTGTACGGGCTGGTGATCAAAACGGACCACCGGACTCTCAGCAAGGTGGCCATCGTCAAACGAGACATGTGCGGCGCTGGGGGAGACCGGAGCTGGACTCTGCCCCACCACTACCCCGTGGAGCCCGTCTTCATCCCCCACCCCGAGGGCGTGGCTGAAGATGAGGGCGTTGTCCTGGTGCCCATGATTGACGGGCCGTCCACCAGAAGCTACATGGCCGTGCTGGATGCCCGGAACCTGACTCTGATCAGTTCGGCCACTCTCCCCACACTCGTCCCCTACTCCCTCCACGGCCGCTTCTTCCCAGAAATCCTGTGACACGGCAGACGACAACAGGCGTTGGCCTGCTTCACTCAATGCACGGAAACTAAAGGTGAAACTCCACTTTGCAAGAGCCGACAATTCACGCACATAGACCGATACGCCGACCCAATGGCAGCACTCGTGAGCTGGTACTTCATGGAAATGCATGGCAGCACTCGTGAGCTGGTACTTCATGGAAATGCATGGCAGCACTCGTGAGCTGGTACTTCATGGAAATGCATGGCAGCACTCGTGAGCTAGTACTTCATGGAAATGCATGGCAGCACTCGTGAGCTGGTACTTCATGGAAATGCATGGCAGCACTCGTGAGCTGGTACTTCATGGAAATGCAAAGAGCCTGCGCTTGCGTGTTGTCCTCCACAAAGTGTCAGCATGAAGCAGAGACAGCCTCCACAAAGTGTCAGCATGAAGCAGAGACAGCCTCCACAAAGTGTCAGCATGAAGCAGAGAGACAGCCTCCACAAAGTGTCAGCATGAAGCAGAGAGACAGCCTCCACAAAGTGTCAGCATGAAGCAGAGAGACAGCCTCCACAAAGTGTCAGCATGAAGCAGAGAGACAGCCTCCACAAAGTGTCAGCATGAAGCAGAGAGACAGCCTCCAGAAAGTGTCAGCATGAAGCAGAGAGACAGCCTCCACAAAGTGTCAGCATGAAGCAGAGAGACAGCCTCCACAAAGTGTCAGCATGAAGCAGAGAGACAGCCTGAGAGGTGTTGTTCTTTGACCAATCAATGGTT
>CM031617.1:71201388-71271035 GCA_018398815.1 Conus ventricosus | reverse complement strand
TTTTCCCCCCGGGGACCGTCTTATCCCCCGGAGCGGGCTTACTTCTGTCCGTTACGGCCCACCAGAAGCTACATGGCCGTGCTGGATCCCCGGAACCTGACTCTGATCAGTTCGGCCCTCTCCCCACACTCGTCCCCTACTCCCTCCACGGCCGCTTCTTCCCAGAAATCCTGTGACACGGCAGACGACAACAGGCGTTGGCCTGCTTCACTCAATGCACGGAAACTAAAGGTGAAACTCCACTTTGCAAGAGCCGACAATTCACGCCATAGACCGATAACGCCGACCCAATGGCAGCACTCGTGAGCTGGTACTTCATGGAAATGCATGGAAGCACTCGTGAGCTGGTACTTCATGGAAATGCAATGGCAGCACTCGTGAGCTGTGTACTTCATGGAAATGCATGGCAAGCACTCGTGAGCTAGTACTTCATGGAAATGCATGGCAGCACTCGTGAGCTGGTACTTCATGGAAATGCATGGCAGCACTCGTGAGCTGGTACTTCATGGAAATGCAAAGAGCCTGCGCTTGCGTGTTGTCCTCCACAAAGTGTCAGCATGAAGCAGAGACAGCCTCCACAAAGTGTCAGCATAAAGGGCAGAGACAGCCTCCACAAAGTGTCAGCATGAAGCAGAGAGACAGCCTCCACAAAGTGTCAGCATGAAGCAGAGAGACAGCCTCCACAAAGTGTCAGCATGAAGCAGAGAGACAGCCTCCACAAAGTGTCAGCATGAAGCAGAGAGACAGCCTCCACAAAGTGTCAGCATGAAGCAGAGAGACAGCCTCCAGAAAGTGTCAGCATGAAGCAGAGAGACAGCCTCCACAAAGTGTCAGCATGAAGCAGAGAGACAGCCTCCACAAAGTGTCAGCATGAAGCAGAGAGACAGCCTGAGAGGGTGTTGTTCTTTGACCAATCAATGGTTAAAGACTGAACTTTACTCACAGTACCAAAAGCGTGACTGAATGAAGAGACTGTTATGTGAAATCCTATTCCAATGAGGCCTTGGCTTTCATTCTCGTACTTTCACCCTTTCAAACTTTACAGTCGCACTCAAACAGTTTCATCGTTTACAAGTGTTTTTTTTTAAACTCATCACATGTTTATCAGTTTTACAGGATCAAAAAAAGAAACTTATCTTTTGTAGTACATTGAATGAAAATAAACTAGTCATTGATTTATGACAAGAATAGTCATTGTGATTCTTTGAACATGTGTCTACAACACCTTGGCAAATTTAAAGCATATTGCCGAGCGACTTGACCACATCGATTCCATAGCCATTCTGCAGTGGTATGGCCCTCTTGGACATGGTCAGTCAGCGCCAAGCTCTCAGCTGACCATAGTCTGCAGTATGCCGTCAACAGATTTAAGCACCGGATTCAGTGGATTATGAAAATCATGAAAATGTGCGCAACCGCAAGAGTGGCCTACTTAGATGAAAGGACTCTGGCACCACGCTGGCCACAGCAATGCGGTGATGGAGACTCCACAGTGAACAACATTGTTGGGGAAGGCCACTGCAATGCGGCGGTTGGAGACTCCGACAGTGAACAACATTGTTGGGCAAGGCCACTGCAATGCGGGTGATGGAGACTCCGACAGTGAACAACATTGTTGGGCAAGGCCACTGCAATGCGGTGATGGAGACTCCGACAGTGAACAACATTGTTGGGCAAGGCCACTGCAATGCGGTGATGGAACTCCGACAGTGAACAACATTGTTGGGCAAGGCCACTGCAATGCGGTGATGGAGACTCCGACAGTGAACACAACATTGTTGGGCAAGGCCACTGCAATGCGGTGATGGAGACTCCGACAGTGAACAACATTGTTGGGCAAGGCCACTGCAATGCGGTGATGGAGACTCCGACAGTGAACAACATTGTTGGGCAAGGCCACTGCAATGCGGTGAGGAGACTCCGACAGTGAACAACATTGTTGGGCAAGGCCACTGCAATGCGGTGATGGAGACTCCGACAGTGAACAACATTGTTGGGCAAGATGGAAGACAGAACTAGTGCCTGTCGAGGAACACCTGACACTGAGCAAGGAGCCTGGCGTGATACGATTCCAGTGATAGACGGTGCAAGAGTGAGCGCGTGTTCGGGGCTGTGGTGTGGGTGTGTCAGGTACTGATTGAACGGAACACTGGAGCGCAGAACATAAGAGCAGTGTGAAGTAGGTGAG
Source organism: Conus ventricosus (assembly GCA_018398815.1). Classification (NCBI taxonomy): domain Eukaryota; kingdom Metazoa; phylum Mollusca; class Gastropoda; order Neogastropoda; family Conidae; genus Conus; species Conus ventricosus. The sequence goes on along the minus strand of CM031617.1, from coordinate 71,268,847 downwards.
TAGGACCTGACGTTGGCTACAGGTACTGCTGTAGCAGTCAAACGCCCTACACCTGTCCTGACTCCAGTGTGTGTGTATGTGTGTTCCATCCTCATCGGATCCGCTGCCAAGACACAGAGAAGGCTTTGGATTGGCCAGAGAGAGTGACATGACGTCGTTCAGCCAACGATAACGCAACAGCCACGTTTTTTCAACACCCGCACGGGATTGACTAACCCAAAAAGACTATGACGCGCGCGCGCGCGCGCGCGCGGGGCGTGTGTGGTGTGTGTGTGTGTTTTGTGTGTGTGCGTGCGTGCGTTTTTGTATTGTGTGTGGTGTGTGTGTGTGTGTGTGTGTGTGTGTGTGTGTGTGCGCGCGCGCGCGCGCGTGTGTGTGCGTGCGTGCGTGGGGTGTGTGTGTGGTGTGTTGTGTGTGTGTGTGTGTGTTGTGTGTGTGTGTGGTGTGTGTATGTGTGTGGTGCGTGTGTGCGTGTGTGGTGTGTGTGTGGTGGGAGAGAGAGAGAGAGAAGAGAGAGAGGGGAGAGAGAGAAAAGAGCTGACAGCACTTCCTACCGATCATTGAACTTTAAACTAGTTTTGGTGCGTTGAATCAAAATCTTCTCTCTCTCTCTCTCTCTCTCCCCTTCTCTAAAACAACATTTATCTTGCTCATGTTAAACGGAAAGAATTTTGATTGACAGCAGAGGCCTTCAGAGAAGAAACCTCCTCCCCACAAGAGTGTTGGGTCTGAACACCTTACTCTCAAAGGGGCCGAAACCCGCAGGTCATGACAAACCCAGAAAGCCCCCCGCTGCCAGAATCTTCTTTCCTGGCGCTACCGATTTCGAACCGAAGACTGGGTGGGTGGGTATCTGGAGGCGTTTCCTTTTATCGACGGTTTTTATGACTCACATCGCTATCGGGCACTTGTTCTCAGTTGGAATGAACCATACAAGTCAATATCGCTATCGGGTACTTGTTCTCAGTTGGGGAATGAACCATACAAGTCAGATAATCGCTATGGGATACTTGTTCTCAGTTGGGAATGAACCATACAAGTCAGATACGCTATGGGACACTTGTTCTCAGTTGGGAATGAACCATACAAGTCAGATATCGCTATGGGACACTGTTCTCAGTTGGAATGAACCATACAAGTCAGATATACAAAATAATGGTTTTACAGGTAAAAGAGACACAACTGAAAATCATGGACGAAGGCCATCGGCTGTCAACTCACCCCGGGGTTTAATCCTGCTACAACGTGATACGTCCAGTTCTGTTCACTTCCTTGCAACCGATGAACGATCCATTTTAACCCCCCTCCACTTTTTAACCCCCCTTGGATTAAAATTTAGCACGTGCCAATTTTAACTCCCCGGGAGTTAAAACAAACCACGCCAGAATGACCCCCCCCCAAAAAAAAAAAACAACAACAACAACAACAAAAACAACAAAAACCCAAAAAAACCCACAAAAAAAACATTCATTTTATGTGTTAATCACGATATGACAAATAAACATTTAATATAAAACCCCTCCCTCCCTCCCTCCCCCTTTCTCTGTCTGTCTGCCTCTCTCTCTCTCCTCTCTCTCTCTCCACTCTCCCCTCTCTCCTCTCCCCTCTCTCCTCTCTCTCTCTCTCTTCTCTCTCTCTCCCCCCAACTTTCTTTCAGTCTCTCGCTCCCTCTCTCACTCTCCTTGCTTGTCTGTCTGCCTTTTTATTTGCTTGTCTGTCCCGTTTCTCTCTCTTAATCTCTCTCCCTCTCTCTTTGTCTCTCTGTCTGCCTGTCTATTTGTTTATCTATCCCCAGTGTCCTCTGTCCCCTATGGGCTCCCCCCACTCCCCCTCTCTCTGTCTGTCTGTCCCCATTTGTTTATCTAATCTCAGTGTCTCTGTCTCTAGTGTCCCCCCCCCCTCCCCCTCTCTCGTCTGTCTGTCTATTTGTTTTTTCTATCCAGTGTCTCTGTCTCTAGTGTCTCCCCCCACTCCCCCTCTCTCTGTCTGTCTGTCCTATTTGTTTATCTATCTCAGTGTCTCTGTCTCTAGTGTCTCCCCCACTCCCCCCTCTCTGTCTGTCTGTCTATTTGTTTATCTATCTCAGTGTCTCTGTCTCTAGTGTCTCCCCCACTCCCCCCCTCTCTCTGTCTGTCGTCTATTTGTTATCTATCTCAGTGTCTCTGTCTCTAGTGTCTCCCCCCACTCCCCCTCTCTCTGTCTGTCTGTCCCATTTGTTTATCTACTCAGTGTCTCTTCTCTAGTGTCTCCCCCCCACTCCCCCTCTCTCTTCTGTCTGTCTATTTGTTTATCTATCCCCAGTGTCTCTGCTCTAGTGTCTCCCCCACTCACCCTCTCTCTGTCTGTCTGTCCCATTTGTTTATCTATCCCCAGTGTCTCTGTCTCTAATGTCTTCCCCCACTCCCCTCTCTCTGTCTGTCTGCTATTTTGTTTATCTATCTCAGTGTCTCTGTCCCCTAGTGTCTCCCCCACTCCCCCTCTCTCTGTCTGTCTGTCTATTTTTTTATCTATCTCAGTGTCTCTGTCTCTAGTGTCTCCCCCACCCCCCCTCTCCTGTCTGTCTGTCTATTTTTTATCTATCTCATGTCTCTGTCTCAGTGTCTCCCCCACTCCCCCCCTCTCTCTGTCCCGTCTGTCTATTTTTTTTATCTATCTCAGGTCTCTGTCTCTAGTGTCCCCCCCCACTCCCCCTCTCTCGTCTGTCTGTCTATTGTTTATCTGTCTCAGTGTCTCTGTCTCTAGTGTCTCCCCCACTCCCCCTCTCTCTGTCTGTCTGTCTATTTGTTTATCTGTCTCAGTGTCTCTGCTCTATGTCTCCCCCCCTCCCCCTCTCTCTGTCTGTCGGTCTATTTTTTTTAACTATCTCAGGGGCCCTCTGTCTCTAGTGTCTCCCCCAACCCCCCCCTCTCTCTTTTCTGTCTGTCAATTTTTTTATTTTACTCAGTGTCCCCCTGTCCGGCTAGTGTCCCCCCCAAAATTCCCCCCCTTTTCTGTCTGTCGCCCTATTTGTTTTTTCCAAACTAAAGGGTCCTGTTTTCAGTGCCCCTCCCCCCACTCCCCCTCTTTTCTGTCTGCCCTGCCCTATTTTTTTTATCTATCTCAGTGTCCGTCTTTTGGGGCCCCCCCCAAAATCCCCCCCTTTTTCGGTCCCCTGTCAAATTTGTTTTATCATCTAAAGGCCCTCTGTCTCTATGTCCCCCCCCACTCCCCCTCTCTCTGTCGGGTCTGTCAAATTTTTTTTATCTATCTCAGTGTCTCTGTCCCCTAGTGTCTCCCCCCCTCCCCCCTCCCCTGTCGGGCCTGTCTATTTTTATCATCTCAGGGGCCCTCTGTCTCAGTGTCCCCCCCCCCTCCCTCCTCTCTCCGGGCTGCCTGTCTTTTTTTTTTAAATCATCTCAGTGCCCTCTGTCTCAGTGCCCTCCCCCACTCCCCCCTCTCTTCTGCCTGTCTATTTTTTTTATTCTACCCTCAGTGTCTTGTCTTAGTGTCTCCCCCACCCCCCCCCTCTCATTTCTCCCCTGTCTATTTTTTTATCTCCCCTCAGTGTCTCTGCCCTCTAGTGCCCCTTCCCCCAAATTTCCCCCCCTCTCTGTTGCCGGTCTATTTTTTTATCTATCTCGTGTCTCTGTCTCTATTGTCTCCCCACCCCCCCCCCTTTTCTGTCGGGGCCCTTTTCTATTTGTTTTTAAATCTCAGTGCTCTTTCTCTAGTGTCCCCCCCCCCACTTCCCCCCCTCTCCTTCGGGTTCTGTCAATTTTTTTATCAAACTCATCCCCTCTGTCCCAAGGGGTTCCCCCCCCCACCCCCCCCCCTCTCTGTCTGTCTGCAATTTTTTTATCTATCTCAGTGTCTCTGTTTTCTAGTGTCTCCCCCATCCCCCTCTCTCTGTCTGCCCTGTCTTTTTGTTTATCTATCTCGTGTCTCGTCTCTAGTGTTCCCCCCCTCCCCCCCCCCACTCCTGTCTGTCCTATTTGTTTACTATCTCATTTCCCTCTGTCTCTAGGTCTCCCCCACCCCCCCTCTCTCTGTCTGTCGGTCTATTTGTTTATCTATCTCAGTGTTTTCTGCCCTCTTTTTCCCCCCACTCCCCCCTCTCTGCCCTGTCTGTCTATTTTTTTTTTATCTACTCATGTCTCTGTCTCTAGTGTCCCCCCCACTCCCCCTCTCTCTGTCTGTCTGCTATTTTTTTTATCTATCTCAGTGTCTCTGTCTCTAGGTCCCCCCCCCATCCCCCTCCTTTTCGGGTCTTTCTTTTTTTAATTTTTTTTAATTCTACCCCCCTCCGTGTTTTCTAGTTTTTTCTAGTGCCCTTTTCTCCCCCCCATTTCCCCCTCTCTCTGCCCGTCTGTCTATTTTTTTATCTTTTCTCATGTCTCTGTCTCTATGTCCCCCCCACTCCCCCTCCCCTCTGTTCGGGGGTCTGTCTATTTGTTTACCCTTATCTCAGTGTCTCTGCCCTCTTGTCTCCCCCACTCCCCCTCTCCCCTGTCCTGTCTGTTATTTGTTTTATCTATCCGTGTCTCTTCTCTAGTTTCCCCCCCCCAATTTCCCCCCCCCCCTCTCTGTCTGTCTGTTTTTTTTTGTTTACCCCAAACTCAGTGCCCTCTGTCTCTAGTGTCCCCCCCCCTCCCCCTCCCCTTTTCTGTCCCTGTTTTTTAATTTTTTATCTATCTCAGTGTCCGGGCTCTAGGGGTCTCCCCCCCCCCCCCTTTCCTTTCTGTCTGACTTTTTTTGTTTTTTCTATCCGGGCCCTCTGCCTCTAGTGTCCCCCCCCACTCCCCCTCTCTCGCCCTGTCTGTCTATTTTTTTTTTTTTTTTTATTTTTTTTTTTTTTTTTTTTTTTTATCTATCCCCGTGCCCTCTGTCTCAGGGGTCCCCCCCCCTTTCCCCCTCTCTCTGCCTGCCCGTCTTTTTGGGTTTTACTACTCAGTGTCTCTGTCTCTAGTGCCCTCCCCCACTCCCCCCCCCTCTGCCCTGTCTTTTCTATTTGGGGTTTACTACCCTCAGTGTCCTCTGTCTCAAGTGTTTTTCCCCCACCCCCCCTCTCTGTCGGGTTCTTTTTTTTTCTTTCTTCCTTCCCCCCTTCTCTCGTTCTCTCTCTTCCCCCCCCCCCCCCCTCTTCCCCCTTCTCTCTACCCCCCCCTCCCCCTCTCTCTCCCTTCTCTCCTCCCCCCCCCCCCCTCCCCCAAAGTTTTTTTATCACTTTGTTTACTTTTAATTAGTGTTTAAACAAAAACAAAATTGGGTTTTAAATAGGCTTTTATGTTAGTTTAAAGATCTTTTTTCCTTGTAAAGGGTAAACTTTTCCCAAGGGTCAAGGGTTTTTTTCCCAAAATTGACTCCCAGGGAGTTAAAAAATAAAAAGGGGGGGGTTTTTGGGTGGGGGGGGGGGTGGTGTTGTTCGGCCTTATGCGGGAATCCCCCCCCCCATCCCCCACCCCACTACACCAAAGAATACGGGTTTCCCATCAAAGGAAAAATTAATGAATAATTGAGTTTTTGTTTTTGTATATATTTTCCAGATCTCTCTTCTCTCTCTCCCCCCTCTCCCCTCCCGGACCCCCCTCGTCTCCCCTCTCTCTCCTCCTCTTTTTTGTGTGTGTGTGTGTTTTGTGTGGGGTGTGTGGGGGTGTGGTGTGTGTGCCTTATGCAGGGGCCACTTTCCCTCAACCGATCAAAAACCCAAATTTGGCATCAAGCACCCTTTTGGCCCCCCTTTAAAGGTCTTTGGGGCGCTTTACTTTTTGAAAAACCCGCCACCAATGAGCGCGAAGCGCAAACTCGAAGTGAAAACGTGAGTAGGGGCCACATTTTCTCAGCAGATCGACTTAAAATTTTTGGTAAAAGCATTTTTTGGGGCACCCTCGAAAGGTCGGGCCCCCCTTTAAAATTTTTTGTATAAACCTTCCCCAAAGGGGCCCAAAGCCCCAAAACGCTGAGTGGGCCCGAAGGGGCGGGTCAAGCGTGTGACGCTAGTGTGAAAAAAAGTTTAAAATAGAAAACAAATATTCCTTCACCCTTCCGGGAAAATTATATTTAAGGAACCTGACAAAAATAATTAAAAAAGGGAACTGAACTATAAGGCCCAGTGCCCTGCAGAACGACTGAAAAAGTTCTGAACAAAAAAGGCCCAGTCCCCTGCAAAACCACTAAAAAAGGGGACTGAACAAAAAGGGCCCCCAGTGCCCTGGTTTCCCGGGGTCATCCACTAAAAGGACGCTAATTTTCAAATCACTTTGGGCAAAGTCACACCACTTCCAAGAAAATTTTTGAATTGAAATCATTGAGAAACGGGTTGAGTTAGAACCCCGTTTTATGTTTAACACAAAACAACACAACACCCCAACACACACACCACACACACACACACACACAACAACACACACAACACCCCACACACACACAAAACATGTAAATTTTTTCACCATGGCTGTCCCGGGGCTAGAATGAAAGGGGGGAAGGGGATTTTCCCCATCTCCTAACCCCTTTTACCTTCAAATGTTTATATAAAAGACAGAATGAAAGGAGGGCAGTGACTTCCCATCTCCAAAGGGCCTTTTATCCTTCGTAATTTTTAAATAAAAAAGACAAATAAAAAGGCGGGTGGGGACTTCCCACCCCTTTAAACCTTTTTTTCCTTCGTAATTTTTTATAAAAAAGGACAGAATGAAAGTGGCAGTGACCCCCCCATCCCTAACCCTTTTTTAACCTTCGTAATTTTATATAAAAACAGACAGGGAGGGGGGGGGGGGGGGGGGCACACAGATAGAGACGGAGACAACCGTACAAAAAATTAGACCACCAAAATAGAAAAACAAAAAAGAGAGAGAGAGGAGAGAGGGAGAGAGAGAGAGGAGAGAAGAGAGAGAGAGGAGGGGAGAAAGAAAAGGGGAGAGAGAGAAAGAGAGAGGAGAGGGGGGGGAAAAAGGGAGAAGGAAAGAGAAAAAGGGGGAGACAGGAAACAGACAGACGGGAAAAGGAGAGAGAGGGGGGGGGGGGGGGGGGGGGGGAGGGGGGGAGGGGGGGGGGTTTGAAAATTTTAAAATTTTAAATTTCTCATATCTTGACAAACACATAAACTGAATTTTTTGGGGGGGGAGTTAATTTTAAAAAAAGGGTGTTGTGTGTGGGTGGTGGGGGGGGGGAGGGGGGGGGGGGGGGGGGGGGGGGGGGGGGGGGGGGGGGGGGGGGGGGGGGGGGGGGGGGGGGGGGGGGGGGGGGGGGGGGGGGGGGGGGGGGGGGGGGGGGGGGGGGGGGAAAGGGGGGGGGTACGGGCGGGGTTTGTTTTAACCCCGGGGAGTTAAAATTGACACGTTAATTCTAATTTGGGGGGTTTTTAAAAAGTGGAGGGGAGTTAAAATGGATCGTTACAACCGGGGTAACACCCCTTCCATTTTTGCTTTTTTCCCCATTTTTGAAAAGCTTTTTCCCTTTTCAGGGTCACGCCCAGACCGGGCCCAAACCAAAACATAGCAATTTTTTAAAAAGCTGTCCCCAATTTCAAAAAAAAACCAAATGCCAACCTTTTCATGAGTAAAGACAACAAACAACCAAAAAAAACCCAAAATAAAAACCATATACTTTGATTATTACTACTAAAACCATTTAAACCATTAATTTTTTAAAAGCCCCAAAAATTTAAAAACCGTGCGCCGTTGCCAATTATTATTTTTTTAGTTTCCTTGAAACCTTTTTTAAAAAAAAAAAGTAAAACAATACCATGAGCATTTCACTGAAAGAGAACTTTCAACAAAAGGCCAGATTAGCTAAAAATTTAGGGGCAAAAAGGGGACCCCAAAGTCCCAAATTTCCTGTATTAAAAATTCTAAACTATCTATTTTCCAAAATTACAAAAAAAAAAAAAAGCATCCCACTAACATACTATAAACTGTAACATAGGGAAAAAACCCAACCCCCCTTCTAAACAAAGGTTAAAAAGGGGAAAAAAGGACTATTGTAAAGAAAAAGTGAAATAAACCGAATTTCCCAGATTTCAAAATGTTTGATTTAGGCCCCCTGGATCTTTTTCGAAAGGGGTCTATAGATAAGACATTCAACTTGCCTCAATGTTTTACCCGAAAGATTAAATTTCCCTGTTTTGTATAAAAATCAGTTAAAAAAGAGGGGGGGGGGGGGGGGGGGGGGGGGGGGGGGGGGGGGGGGGGGGGGGGGGGTGCAAAGGGGCCCCTTACCCTAAGCTTTTTTTATAACCCAAACAAAGGGGAAAAAAAAGGGTCCATAAATCTTTTAGAAAGGGGTTTTGGGGGAGAAAATTACGGGGCTTGTTTTTTTTCACTCCTGTGAAATAGTTATAGCAGTGCAAAAAAGGGGATATCCCGGTTTTTTTCCCCCTGTTTTTCCCGGGTGATTAGGTTCCGAAAATTTGGGCCGTAAATTTTCCCCTTTAATATTGAAAGAAAAAATCTTGGAATTATGTTTATGATTTTATTTTAGGTGGTTTTTTTCCCTTGTGTGGTGGGTTTGTGGTTTTTTGTGGTTTTGTTTGTGTTTTGTGGTGTGTGTGGGGTGGGAGAGAAGAGAAGAGGAGAGAGAGAGAAAAGAAAAGAGAAGAGAGAGAAGAAGAGAGAAGTTTTTATTTATTGATTGAATTGAATTTACCCCCCAAAGAAAGAAGGGTTTTTAAAGGCCCCCAAACCTATTCCCCTTTTTTTAATCCCTTTCCCTTTCATGGCCCTTACATTATTTTTCAGCCCTTTTCAACATACCAAGGGAACAATTCAACAAAAAGCAACAAAAAAACTAATTCTAAAAATTATAACAAACTGCCATAAAAGCACTAATGAGGGTGGGGATGGGGAAAAAAACAAAAAAAAAGGGAAACTTACCCAAACAAACAAACAAACCAAAAAATACAGAGAGAGAGAAAGGGGCAGGAGGGTTTTTTTAAGAAAAGAAAAGGTAGGTGGGGGAGGAAAAAAAGGGGTGGGTTTGACAGAGTGGGAGTTTGGGGGGTTTTATCGATTTTTAAAAATTTGGGTTTTTTTGTTTGGGCGATTTTTTTCAAAGTATGGTTCCCCCGAAGACTTGGAAAAATGGACGCTAATCATTGTAACGATAAATTTTAAAAACTGGAACTTTAAAAAAATTTTTGGGAAAGTTTCCCTTTAAAATTTTTAAAAAAAAATTTAAGTTTTGTAATTTTGGGGGGAAGTGATTCCGAAAACATAAGGGGCCCCGTTTTGCTTTGGGTTGTTTTTTTAAAAAACAAAACGTGGGTAGGGAAGAAAAAAGGGTTTTTGGGGCGGGGCCAGAAAAGGGGTGTTCGAAAACTTGTTTAAAAAGGCATTGAATAACAAAGGGATAGAAAACTTGTCAAGATTTTAAACCCCCAAATGATGCCTTGTTTTAATTCCAAAATTTCCTATTCAAGGAAGTAAAAGTTCCAAAACCGGCCTTTTTTGTTTTTTCGTCTTTTTAAAGATACAGCTGGGGTGGAGTACTTTTTCTGCAAAGTTCCCAATTTGGGGAGAAAAATTACAGCCTTTTTTTTTTGGACCCTCAAATACTGCCCCCCTTTCCCCCACTGTCGAGGCGTAATTTTTTAAAAGGACATTATTTTTGTGCATTTGAAGAAAAGTTAAAACCCCTTTACTGTTTAAGCGCTTTAAATTTTAGATAACAGGGAAAAGGGTTTTTTTAACAAAACCTTTCAAAACGTTTTTAGATTAGATTGCCATTTCCAATTTTTTATTTTTATCGTTTTAAACCCCAAAAACCCCATGCTCCCTCTACCCTGGGCCCAAAATGCCAATTTAACTGAATTTTAGGGGAAAGAGGATCAAAAATTTTTTTTTGGCGGGAACCCAAAATCATAAAAAGGTTTTTGGCTGAATTTTATTGAAACCATTGAGTTTGAATGAACCCGTCTTAAAAAAACTTCCCTGAGACTTTTTTCCCTGGGGAAAAAGTTTTTTTTGTCTTAGATCACAACCCCTTCTTTTTGGGGCGGCCCAGTCTCACAAATTAAAACTTCGTGAAACCTTTTCCCCCCCCCGATACGGACGGGGAAAACTTGATAAAGGAACGAAAATAGTGGGGGGTAGGGACAGGGGCCCGTGGAAATTTTTCCCTGTCTTTACAAAGTCTGAAAGTGGAGGTTTTTTGCCATTAAAAACGGGCCCCATACTATCCTATCGTTTTAAGGGAAAGATTGGAATAAGAGAATTTTTCGGGGGGATTTTTCCAAGAGACAAAATTTTTTTTTAGAAGAATGGAAAGAAACAACAAAATCAAAAGCTTTTTGAAAATCCAAAAAGACAACCCCTTTCATTTGTGATTGGGTTTATATTTTGAAAGCCATGAGTCCCTTTCGTGATAATGGCCCGTGTTGGGGAGGAATGATTAAATCAATCCAGAAGGGTGGGTTAAATGTTTGTTTTTCCCCCCATTTAACGGGGAAACTGTGTGTGTATTGTCCTTTCCCAAGGGGTTTTTATAGAATCTAGTAAGGATAAAAGGTCGAAAAATTTTTGGATCCGACAAAAACCCCTTTTTTTAATTTTTAAAGGGGGATTAACTTTTGGCGTTTTTGAACGCCTGAGGGAAAAAATTAGTTTCAATGGTTAAATTTTTTTTAAAATTTTTGTAAGAACTCAACAAAAAGTAAGGGGAGAGCGATTTTTAAAGAAAATTTGGGTTGTTTATGACCCCGGGTTTTTTTAAAATTTTTTAAATTTCCAAAGGTCTAAACCAAATTTTATTTCCCGCAAGAAGGGGAAATTTTTAAATTTAAAATTAACGGATCCCAAATTTTTTTTTTGCAAAATGTATTAGGGGGTCGGGCATTTAAAATTTAATTTTGGTTTCTTTTTAATTTTGTGAAACTTTAGTAAGGGTATTCTGATAATTTACCGAAAGTGGGAAATTTAAAATTTGTCCGGGGGGGATGTTGGGGGCTTGAATTTTGTGAATTTGTAACCTTGTTTCTTTCAATAATAGTGTTTATTGGGCCCCCCACAAATTTGGGCTGGGGGGAATTTTTTCACCGGGTTTCTTTACTGAAGTAGTTCCCCCGTTTTTTGGGTTTTATAAACTTCGTTTGAAACAAAGTTTCTTTTCTGCTTTGTATTCGTCAAAAAAAAAATTTGCTGCCTTGATTTTGGGCACGTAGTACCATTTTTTTTGCAGCAATTCTGGAGTTAAACCACGGGTTTATCTGCGTGGCCCAAAAATTTTTTGATTTTAACGGCGCGTGTTTATTTTTAAAATTTTGGGGGGGAATTTTTGGTACCCCGAAGGGACATTTCCCTCATCCCACGCTGAGAAAAAATAAATTTAATTTAAAAGGGAAATGTTTTAAACATAGAAGGGGTGCGCTTCATTAAACCTTTTTTTAAAAAAAGGGGGGAAAATTTGGGTGGTCGTGGGGAAACCTTTTGGGGGGGTGGTTTTGGGAAACCCCCCCAAAAGGGCCCGTGCAAAGATGGAAAACCCGTGATCACTAATTTCCCCAAAAATGTCCCCCTTTAAACCTCTAATTTTCCGATTTTTTTGTTAGTGAAACCCTGATCAATAAAATGCCCCAGTTTTTTTAGGGTTTTTCTCGGGGTTTGGGGTTTGTAACCCAACTGATGGGGTGCAAGAAGGAAAGTGTACTTTCCCAAGCTGGTTGTTTTTTAAAAAATTTTAAAATTTAAGTCCCCCTAAACCCTAGTATATTTGAATTTTTTTTTGAAGATCCAATCCATCAAAAATTTCCAAAATTGTCATACCAAATTTGGAAAGGTGGGGAAGATGGGTGGGCTATAAAAAATTCCCCAGAGAAAGAGAGAGAGAGAGAGAGAGAGAGAAAGATTTATATACACCCAGGGGGAGTTCCAAATTTTTCCCCGAAAGGGGGAAAGGTGTTTGCTGTGCTGCTTTTTTTTCCGTCTTTTTCTCTTCCCTGTTTTCCCCGTCTTTATTCCCCTTAAAAAACTATGGGCTTTGAAAATTTTTGAGCAGGGGGGGGGGTTGGGGGGGTCCCTCTTGTGCTTCTTGGGAAAAACCGGCTAAAAAAGGAGACCTTTAAAGGGTTTGGGGGAAAGTTTAGCGGCCAAAACCTTGGGGGGGCCCGCGACTCTTTCCAAATAAAAAGGATCTTCTTTTTTTTCTCCCGGAAGTCCCCTTTTTTTTTTTTTTTCAATTGTAGATTTCTGTTTTTAGATCCTGAACCAAACTCACAGAAAACATATCGGGGTATTTCGCCTTTTTTTAAAAAATGAACCCGTTGAATTTATAACCCTTTCCCAGGGTCAATGCGTAAATTTAAAAACCAAAAAAACCAAAAAACCCCTTTTTTTTTTTCAATTTTTTTTTTCTTTTTTTCCGCACCCCCCCCCCTTTTTTTACCCCCCGTCTGTCCCCCCTTTCCCCCTCCCCTCGCCCGGGTATGAATGTTGGATATACACCTGGTGAAAACCCTACTTTCCCGGGGGAAAGAGTGAGGCTGGCAGGGAGGTGGCCCCAACACTGTCCATTTTTTCGGTTTTACTTTCCTGGTGGGCCCAATTTCCCAATTTTTGTTTTTTATTTTTTTCAGCAACATAAATTTTGAACGATGAGAAACCCAAAAACCCCCCCCCCACCCCCCCCCCACCCCCCCCCCCCCGAAAGACCCCCTGTTATCAACATATAAAAATTTCCTCGGGAACCCGGGGTTTGGGGGGGGGGGGGGGGGGGGGGGGGCTTTTAAAAAAATTAAAGCATTTAAAACATACACCCCCGGGACAGAAACTTTAGGCAACACACACCCCCAAAAACACACACAACACACAAAACACACCACACCAAAAAAAACAGCCCACCCCCCACAACAAAAAAACCCCCCCACCCAACACACACACACCAAAAACACACACAAACAAAACAAAACACAAAACCCCCCACCCAAAAACACACAACAAACACCAAAACACACACCACCCTACAGACACCCCTCACACACACAAAACACCACACAACACAACCCCCAAAATACAACACACACACAAACACACACACACACAAAACACACCACACACAAAACACACAACACCAAAAACACACACACACACACACAACACACACACACACAAAACACACACACAAAACATACAGACACACACACCCACAAACACCACAATAACACAACACAAAACCCCTCCAACCCTCGACCGGGGGTATTGATTGCCGGGCCCCGTTTAAGCAGAACTTTTTTAATCCAATTTTCAAACCTTTTTTAATTTAAAACCCTTTTTTTTTGGGCCAAATCCAGACACAGTGGTTTTTCCCGGAAAAAAAAAAAATTTCGTCCCGGAAGCCCCTTATTAAGGGGCCCTACAGTTATGAACACTTTCAACCGGGCCGTTATTTTTGGCCGAAAAATGATGAAGGGGTGGGTTCACCCCCCCGTTATTATTGGGGGGTAAAAATTTAAGAAGCACTTCACCCCCTTTTTATGGGTTAAAAGTGGGTTAAGCCCACTTTACGCCCTTATTATGGGTTTAAAGGGGATGAAGGGTACTTCAAACCCCGTTATTATGGGGCCGGGGAAAGGGGATGGGGCACTTCACGCCCGTTATTAAAGGGGGTAAAAATTTATGAAGCTCATTCACCCCCCGTTATTAAGGCCGTTTTTTAAGGCCGAAAAAGATGAAGCTAAATGCTTTTTTAAAAGGGCCCGCACTTCCTACTTTTTCCCCACAGCTGTAAAAAGCAAAAACTTTCAAAGGGCAAACCCAAATCTGATGGTCCCAATTAAATTTAACCCAAGTTTGGCGAAAAACAAAACGCCCCTTGGGTTTTAAAGGGGGAGTGCACTTTTTTAAGGGGCAAGGGGCACTTGGTGTAAAGGGAGTGGGATACACTGTTTTTTTTACAGCTCGGGTCCCTGGAAGTAAAAAACCGGGTTCTCAGCAGATGCAAATTTCAGGGGAGGGGAATTGAGGGGAAGGAAGAACAGGTTAAAAACCCTTAGTGGTGGTGTAAATGGGGTGTGTGTGGGGGTGGGGGGTGGTGGGGGTGAGGTGTTGTACTGGGGGTGTGTGTGTGTGTGTGTGGTGTTGGGGTGGTGGTTTGTGTGTGTGTGTGTTTTGGGGTTTTTGGGGGTTTTGTGTGTGTGTGTGAAAAACCTCTCTCTCTCTCTTCTCTCCCCTGTAAGAAAGGGGGGAACAAATAATAATCTGGGCCCTTTAAAAATTTAAAGGGAAAACAAGTGATAGGAACTTGCCCTGGAAGAGGCAAACAGGCAGAATCCTCTCCAGTGAGGGTCTACTTTTATTCGAAGAGGAGAGGCCAGCAATCCAGTAAGAGACAGCTGTTTTCTCTGTAGAAAGCTCATCAGAGTTGCTACTGGAGGAAGCGTTTCTACATAGGGAAACAGAACTCCCTCAAATTAAAGAGATCACCTTGCCTGCAAGCTGCCAAGGCCTCAAAAGCACACAGAACAAATTGAAACATAGCACTCATATGTGATGCGATAGGTCAGATTTTCCAGCATCTTCAGTCAACCTTTGCTTCGCACATAATATGATGGCGGAATAAGAAAACGAAATTTCATTACATATGAATGGTTTGGACTTGACCTAACAAAAAACCAAGATGCCGACAACAAAACCAACTGATAAGGCAGCAAAATCCCGAATGTCATTTAGCAATTCTTCTTCTGCTTCCTCTTTCTCTTCCTGAGTGTGGCCATTTATTTTTCATGAAATCGGTCTAACAGTCTCGTTTCCATCTGAACTGCAGCTAAATCCATTAGTTCCTCTATATTTTTTGTGTCAATGAAATAGTGGGATGCTACACCAAAAGCATTAACACTAGCATCTCTGTAGCAGGTAGCATTGTCAATGAAGTATGTGGGATGCTACACCAAAAGCATAACACTAGGCATCTCTGTGTAAGAAAAGTGTCTCAAATAAGACAAACACAAGCAAACAGTTAAAGGGAAAAAAAAGATCAAATTAAATGGAAAGTGAAGATTGTCTTAAAATCAAGAGTAAGAAATTTAGCCATCAGAAACCAGAAAATACAGATTATTGTTTGATGAATTGATATAACAGATGAATATCAACTGACGAGTATTTTGAAGTGCGATTCTGATGCCTTCACTCCTGGTGTCATATTTCTACAGGATGAAAACCCTGTCTGTCTACTTAGCAGTAAACAGGTACCTGATTCAGGCCAGGGAAGATTTATGTGGTGAAAGAAGAGTGGTTGGGTCTGCCTCTGGGTTAGGTACGCTGTGCCTGACTCGTGTAACTTTGAACTATTCCCCCCCCCCCCCCCCCCCCCCCCCTCAAGATGCGTTCCTTTTAACTGTTAATGACCTTGCCATTCATTCGAGACTGAGAAGCACACACTGTAACCTATCCCTTTTTTTTTACCCCACTAAATAACAGAGAAAAAAAAATCGATAAATCATCATGATTTAAAGAAGAATGCATATAACACACGTTACACTCAGTTACTGATGGCACAACAACGACATCTGCACTGCTAAGCAAACGAAGCTACAACAAACTATCAAGGCAACCACTTGATCCCGCGTCCCGTTGGCTTGCTCACACCGCCCAACAGAACTGCATGCCCCATGAAACCCATCACAATTGCATGCTCCCATGAAACCCAGTCAAATTGCATGTCCCATGAAAACCCAGTCAATTTCATGCTCCCCCCCCCCCTGAAAACCCGTCAGAATGCATGCCCCATGAAAAACCCCGTCAGAATTGCCCGCTCCCATGAAAACCCAGTCAGAATTGCAGCTCCCAAAACCCAGTCGAATGCCATGCCCCATGAAAACCTAGGGCAGAATTGCATGCTTCCATGAAACCCAGGGCAGAATTGCTGCTCCCTGAAACCCAGTCAGATAAGAGAATTGCATGGGTCCATAAAACCCATTCAGAATTTCATGCTCCCTTGAAAACCCAGTCAAATAAGAAAATTCCCATGCCCCCGGGAAAACCCGCCCAGAACTGCATGCCCCCCCCCAAAAAAAACCCCCAGTCAGAACTGCATGCCCCAGAAAAAAAAAGTCAAACTGCATGCCCCCATGAAAACCTAGTCAGTTTTTGGCATGCTCCCCATAAACCCCCTGGGCCCAAAATTTCCCATGCCCCCAGGGAAAACCCAGTCAAATTGAAATGCCCCTTTGAAAACCCAGTCAGAATTGCTTTCCCCCCTTAAAAAAAACCCCGGGTCAAAAAATTGCATGCTCCCCCAGTAAAAACCCAGTCAAAATTTGCATGCTCCCTTTGAAAACCCAGTCTCCGTCTCCCTCCGGCCAAACAGAAACCCTCCCCCTTCCCTTTTTTAAAAAGAACAAAAAGAACCATTTTAAAATCTCCCCTTTTAAAAAGAACACACAAAAACCCAAAGTTTAAAATTTCTTTTAATATTTTCAGCATTCCCTTCATTAAAGACAATCTATAAAAAAAAAAAAAAAAAGCCATCCCATTTCACTTATCAAAAGAAAGATGCAATTTATTTGCCTTTGGACAAAATTTTTTTTTGGGGGTTTTTTTCCCTCCACCAATTGAAAAACAAATTTGGGAATGTCCCCTTGGCAAAAGTGAAATTTCAGGGGCAGATTTTTTGGTAACAACGTCCTTTTTTCATACATATTCACCCAACAAAAAATAATCTTTCTCTTTATTTGTTTTTTCCCAAATCTTCAGGGGGGGGTTTAAAGACAAAAACCCTTTTTCATTAAAAAAAGAACAAAAAACCCCGGGAACAAAGAAACAGACATCTCGGGAGAAAACCATCCCACAAAAGATTTCTAAAAACGGAAGTTTAAACAAAAAATTGTCCCCCTTAAGGGAAAAGAGTTTTTTTTCCCACATTACCCCCTTACATAAACCCTTAAAAAAACACTTCAGGAAAAAAAAAACAAAGGCTCAACTCGCCATGCTAAATGGAAAACCATTTTTTTCTTTACCATCCCTATTTGGGTTTGGTCGGGAACATTCGGGCTTTTTGGGATCCCCCGAAAAAAATCCATGACTAAAAACGGAAAAAAACCCCTCAGCACTTTAAACAATTAACCCACCCACCCCTGACGGGGTTAAAACCATCAGCACATGTACAGATTACCTCACACATGTACAGATTAACCATCAGCACATGTACAGATTAACCATCAGCACGTGTACAGATTAACCATCAGCACATGTACAGATTAACCATCAGCACAAGTACAGATTACCATCAGCACATGTACAGATTAACCATCAGCACATGTTGAGACGGAAGTCTGGACACATGTCTGTGATGTCTTGAACAGCAGTTCCAGCAAAAACAGCACTCACCATCACACTGAACTAACAAACAGCACTCACTGTCACACTGAACCCAACAAACAGCACTCACCATCACACTGAACCAATAAACAGCAACATCATCACCACTGAACCAATAAACAGCACTCACCATCACACTGAACTAACAAACAGCACTCATCATCACACTGAACCAACAAACAGCACTCATCATCACACTGAACCAATAAACAGCAGTCATCATCACACTGAACCAATAAACAGCAGTCATCATCACACTGAACAAATAACAGCACTCATCATCACACTGAACCAACAAACAGCACTCATCACAACTGAACCAACAAACAGCACTCATCATCACACTGAACCAACAAACAGCACTCATCATCACACTGAACCAATAAACAGCACTCATCATCACACTGAACCATACAAACGCACTCATCATCACACTGAACAACAAACAGCACTCATCATCACACTGAACCAACAAACAGCACTCATCATCACACTGAACCAACAAACAGCACTCATCATCACACTGAACCAACAAACAGCACTCATCATCACACTGAACCAACAAACAGCAACTCATCATCACACTGAACCAACAAACAGCACTCACCATCACACTGAACCAATAAACAGCACTCACCAATAAACAGCACTCACCATCACACTGAACCAATAAACAGCACTCACCGTCACACTGAACCAATAAACAGCACTCACCGTCACACTGAACCAATAAACAGCACTCACCAATAAACACACTCACCATCACACTGAACCAATAAACAGCACTCACCGTCACACTGAACCAATAAACAGCACTCACCAATAAACAGCACTCACCATCACACTGAACCAATAAACAGCACTCACCGTCACACTGAACCAATAAACAGCACTCACCATCACACTGAACCAATAAACAGCACTCACCGTCACACTGAACCAATAAACAGCACTCACCAATAAACAGCACATCACCAATAAATAGCACTCACCATCACACTGAACCAATAAACAGCAAGGAAAATGGACCCCTTTAAATTTTCAAGTTAACTAAACCTTTAAATCAGTCCTGCAACAGAAGTTCTCCTGGCGGTACATGCCTTGACAATTCCAACATCACGTGGAAAACTTAGCTCTACCAGCTTCCTAGGGAAGATAACTGTGCAAGGAACTAGTGGAATGTGAGATAAACTATTCAGAGAGAAAAAACAACAACAGATCTACAAGTAACTATGGTATCCATCCCTCAGTTTGGATATGTAAGGCAAAAACAAAAAAAAAAAGTCTAAAATTTGCGTAGTACCCATATTGCATAGATGCAAGTGCATCCGATGGATGAATGATGGTGGGCAGCCCCCCCCCCCCCCCCCCCCCCACCCAACACACAACTCTCCCCACCCCCATTCAAAAGAAAAATAACCTCCCTCTACCAGTTACTAGTTGTATTCACCTTCTGTAAGAGCATCCTAACACAAATGATTATGTTGGTAGAAACAAACAGTTATGATGTATATCCCTCTGTAAGAGCATTCTACAAAAATGAATGGGTCAAGCCGAAGACAAAAAAGTGACTTGCTGTATCCATTCTTCTGTGAGAATGCAGAGCAACTGAACAACTTGAGTAGGAGAATCCAAAGACAATGACTGTGACATTGGAAAAAAACAAACCTCTAAAATTTACTAATGGTATCCATTCTTCTGCACAGATGCAAAAAATAACGTGCTAAAAGGACTCTGTCAAGCAGAAAAAAATGTATATGTATATATAAATTACAGGAGGAATCCATCTTCAGTTGGGATGCAAGAACATCATCAGGGCTGCCACGGAAAAAAAAAAAAAAAAAAGCGAAAAATACCCGACACTCTAGGGACTCCAACAAGGCATGCCCTCACTCACCTGACCAAAAACAACAACAAAACCCCACAAACAAAACCCCCAAAACTAAAAGGTCGATGCTGATGCAAATCTGAGCATCAGGTGGTGTTATCAACCACCTTTTGGTCAAAACATGACCAAGACCATTGTGTTCAGCTTTAGTCAGTCAGGTGGTGTTATCAACCAGCTTTTGGTCTGAGCATGACAAAGACCATTGTGTTCAGCTTTAGTCAGTTTCTTTCTCCATTTCTGTGCCTTGCTGATGCCTACGTCGTTGAGTGACATTGCCTTTGGGTGGACAAAATGGGGACCACTCACTCATACAAAGTTTACACGAGACTTTGCGACGTGAGCACAGCCCTCTGGCACAAGACTTTGCGACGTGAGCACAGCCCTCTGGCACAAGACTTTGCGACGTGAGCACAGCCCTCTAGCACAGTAAGAGTGAGAGAGCAATAAGCGCTTCTTGGGTTCCCCTGTCACTGTTTCCTTCTAATGACCTTTCCCCACAGCAATATTTCTTTTTTTTTTCTTTTTCTTTTCTTTTTTTAAAAAATGGAATCTCATTTTCTTTTTTTGCTCAAATTCATGACACCACAGAGAAATGGAATCCTGATCATATAAACAGTTTCATGGTATTTGGGAACACCTGTGACTGTCAAAGTTGTGAACTTTGAAGTTGCATAACTTCAGTTTTTGATAAATGAGATATAATAAAACTGATATTTCAAAAATCTGTGTTCTGGTGAGAGATAACCATGTTCCAGTTACGCTCCACATTAATTACAAAGAACAGAAATAATCAAATAGATCTAGCTGCAAAGTGAGAGACGACTGCAGGCGGAAATCTAAACAAATCTTAAACAGATGTTAGCAAACCGCCCAGAGAACGTGGACAAACGAGTCACAAGACAAAACACAACGCGTTTCGACCTCTTAGGTCTTCCTCAGGCAAGACACAAACAATAATACAACGAAAATGAACGAATTTGGTACTCAGCTTCGATCTCTTCACTCTTCAGCGCAGGATGCCAGGCGTTGAACATTGTCCTGAGTGTTATCTTGCCTGAAGAAGACATAAGGGGTCGAAACGTGCCTGGCATCCTTGCGCTGAAGAGTGAAGAGATCGAAGCTGAGTACCAAATTCGTTCATTTTTCGTTGTATTATTTGTTTGTGTCTTGCCTGAGGAAGACCTAAAAGGTCGAAACGCGTTGTGTTTTGTCTTGTGACTCGTTTGTCCACGATTCTCTTGGCGGGTCGCTAATATTTATTTCAGATTAATCAAAATAGCATTGTGAGCATCAAGATCTGACACCTGATTCTGATTATATTCGCATCTGTTTTATCTTAAAAAGTCTAAGTGCTACATCCGCCAAACATGGACAAACGAATCACAAGATGAAACACGACGCGTTTCGACCTCTTAGGTCTTCTTCAGGCAAGATAAACAACACTCAGGACAACGAAGATGAATAACGAGCAATCGCTTGTCTCATCAAATTCGGCATAAGATGGGTGTTGAATGAAAAGAACCAGTTTTCATTCACTCATGGCCTGACCTGTGGTGTGCCGCACACAAATGCATATGGCCGCCTGCGCACAACCAGAGATTGGGCCTCCATCTTAGTTCAACTGTAGCACGTTTAACCCCTTCCATGAATAAATGATAACTACTGGGAGAATATTCTGAAGCTATTTCTTCCTTGTAGCATGTACTGTTTTGAGTGTTTGTTTTTTCCCTAAGCTTTTTTTTTTTTCAAACACCATGTGCCCATGAACTAACGTTACTAAGTATTTAACACAAAGCGATGTAATCATACATCACTGCAAAAACAAAACAAAAACTTTTGACTGTGACACTGTCAATCTTTGTTTGCATTTTATTTTACTGTACAACACACCCTGTCAGAATAAGCAGTACTGACGACATGATGAAGGACCTGCCTGGCCCCAATTGATCAAGGAACCGTGCATTACGGGATGGTTCCAACACAAGGAAAATATAACGTGATATAGAAATGCGTATTCCTGCAGCATTGCAGCCAATCCACAGTTGTGACAGTAAGAACAAAGCAGCCCTGAATCTTCCAACTGAACAGCCCAACCATACCACTGTTAGACAAACCAACCACTGTGTTAGGGCTTAAAGGGTTATAGATGATCACATCAGGGCCTGAGCCATACATGTTTACTTTGTTTGTTTGCTTGTTGCAATTATCCTTTTTTTTTCAGATACAACAGACAAAAACGAGCCAGTTACGACTCACACAGTGTTAAGTCAAAGCATTATATATACCAGTTTACCAGAACCTCTCCTCTCATCATCAATGACAATGTTGCCTGGTGATGCAGGCAAGTTTCTGGCTAAGATCTTCTGTTCTGCCACCCTTCTATCAGAGGGAGGTGTCAGAGACGTGGAACAAACACTGGTGCATCAGGGGGAGGTTGTCACAGAGACATGGAACAAACACTGGTGCATCAGGGGGAGGTTGTCACAGAGACATGGAACAAACACTGGTGCATCAGAGGGAGGTTGTCACAGAGACAGATGGAACAAACACTGGTGCATCAGGGGGAGGTTGTCACAGAGACATGGAACAAACACTGGTGCATCAGGGGGAGGTTGTCACAGAGACATGGAACAAACACTGGTGCATCAGAGGGAGGTTGTCACAGAGACATGGAACAAACACTGGTGCATCAGAGGGAGGTTGTCACAGAGACATGGAACAAACACTGGTGCATCAGGGGGAGGTTGTCACAGAGACATGGAACAAACACTGGTGCATCAGAGGGAGGTTGTCACAGAGACATGGAACAAACACTGGTGCATCAGAGGGAGGTTGTCAGAGACATGGAACAAACACTGGTGCATCAGGGGGAGGTTGTCACAGAGACATGGAACAAACACTGGTGCATCAGGGGGAGGTTGTCACAGAGACAGATGGAACAAACACTGGTGCATCAGAGGGAGGTTGTCACAGAGACATGGAACAAACACTGGTGCATCAGGGGGAGGTTGTCACAGAGACAGATGGAACAAACACTGGTGCATCAGGGGGAGGTTGTCACAGAGACAGATGGAACAAACACTGGTGCATCAGGGGGAGGTTGTCACAGAGACATGGAACAAACACTGGTGCATCAGAGGGAGGTTGTCACAGAGACATGGAACAAACACTGGTGCATCAGGGGGAGGTTGTCACAGAGACATGGAACAAACACTGGTGCATCAGGGGGAGGTTGTCACAGAGACATGGAACAAACACTGGTGCATCAGGGGGAGGTTGTCACAGAGACATGGAGAGAACCCTCAATGTGCAGAGAACCCTCAATGCTAGAGTCTGTGATGGAGTACCCCTTCCACCGACACTCACAGAATACACATGGCCAGGGTCAGAGGTGAACAGAGAACCCTCAATGCTAAGGTCTGTGATGGAGTACCCCTTCCACCGACACTCAAAGAATACACATGGCCAGGGTCAGAGGTGAACAGAGAACCCTCAATGCTAAGGTCTGTGATGGAGTACCCCTTCCACCAACACTCAAAGAATACACATGGCCAGGGTCAGAGGTGAACAGAGAACCCTCAATGCTAAGGTCTGTGATGGAGTACCCCTTCCACCGACACTCACAGAATACACACGGCCAGGGTCTGAGGTGAACAGAGAACCCTCAATGCTAGCGTCTGTGATGGAGTACCCCTTCCACCAACACTCAAAGAATACACATGGCCAGGGTCAGAGGTGAACAGAGAACCCTCAATGCTAAGGTCTGTGATGGAGTACCCCTTCACACCGACACTCACAGAATACACATGGCCAGGGTCAGAGGTGAACAGAGAACCCTCAATGCTAAGGTCTGTGATCGAGTACCCCTTCCACCAACACTCACAGAATACACATGGCCAGGGTCAGAGGTGAACAGAGAATCCTCAATGCTAAGGTCTGTGATCGAGTACCCCTTCCACCAACACTCAAAGAATACACACGGCCAGGGCCAGACAACTGTGGAGAGACCCCAGTGCCAAGGTATATGATGGAGTACCCTTGCTCTTTTACTCAAAGAACAATGCTGATGATGACTGATGGCGATAGAGTGAGAACCCTGGCTTTACACAAAGCCTGCTCTTCCTATGTGTCCTTGCTAAACTAAATCATGAGAGTTAATGATACCATGTACACAAAGGTAAAGGAAAGAAAAGTAAAACTCAGGGATGAGAACGGATTTTAAAAAAGCAGAGGAGATTTTTCTGTTGGGGGGTCTGGGGGCAGAGCCCCAGTGTGGTCAAGGGGCAACGCCCCTGCGGGGGTTAGGGGGCAGCGCCCCCTGAAGCTGAAGCATTTTTAATATATAAACTAGAAAAATCCACATTTAAAACCATCAAAATATGTTTCTAGCCCTTATCTAAATTGAACTAAATTTATCTAAATTCTGTTATTAAAATCACATTTCACACAAGGCATTACTATTAAAACTAAACTTTATTTCAGTTTTTCACAAAAGGCACATAAATACAAAAACAATTTGGCCTTACCTGCTAGTAGTAGTAGAAGTAGGCCTTTTTTTCTTTTCTGCTTCAGTGTGTCCTTGGTAGAATATCACACTCTATGCTGGCATTTGTCTTTCGATACTTCTTTATTTACAGTTCTCAAGAGGTTGATCTGTAGTGTAGGCCTCATACGATCTGTAGTGTAGGCCTCATACGATCTGTAGTGTAGGCCTCATACGATCTGTGAAACACCTACACCACTGAATGAAGTCTTTTAATTGAGTCTTAGTCCAAGATTACACCTCTCATTGAACTCTTTTTTAACTAATGCGTTTCATGTGGTCAGCAATCGTAATGAAGCCACGACTTCCGAAGCTGATTTTCTTGTTGCAAGCAACACATAACGCCTGCTCTTCACTGCTTTTGCACATGCTATCTCCAACTCTACTCCCATACACCTCTTCCTCGAGCCAGTTTTCTTTCCAACGGTTGGGATATTTTTTCCTTTTTTTTGCGTTTTCGTTCGACGCCATGACTCACAAATGACACTCGGTCGATCGGCGCTGTAAGCGGATGTGCAGTGGTTGGCCGAGTCAACCGAGTAAAAACCAGCCCATTTGGGAATCTCGCCGGAGGCGTCTCGCCGAGATTGGGAGCAAAAAAATCGCGATAGCTTTTTTTTTTTTTTTTCCGGCGGAGATTTTTTCGAACGGCGCAGATTTTTTTTAAAGACGGCGGAACGGCGGAGCTGTTCTCATCCCTGAAAACTGCACTCATAAATGCATGGAAACACATACCTAAAAATAAAGGTTGGACACTGTATACTTCTGCAGTAAAAGTTGCCTACAATGACACATAAATGTTGAAATACACAATGCACATAATAGTAACACACTCATGACACAAACATATTGATATGACATTGTATATATAATATGCATACTGACACAACCTTCCAACTCTTTTACGTGCGCGAGCACACACATACATACAGTCACACAGAGGTACAATGCAACAGCAGTGGCACAAAAAATAAAAAGATGCAGCAGATAATTTCAGCAAAAATTAATGGCATTTTGTTGAGAAAAGCAGTTATTTTCAAAATGAAAACACAGTGGTTAATGCATTTCATTTACACTATGATTGCAATTACAAAAAAGAAATCAAGAGAGAGAGAAAGCATGAGCGAAAGAGAAAGAGAGAGAGTGAGAGAAAGAGAAAAAGATGGGGAGGGGAGGGGGAGGGCTGGGGCAGACAAACACAGATGGTAAACTCACTTCCACTTCTACTCAACACATGAATGCATTCTATCATTCTCTGACAGCACGCATGTCATTCACCCCTTCCAAGACTTTCATCACAAGTCATGAACAAAGTGGTCCTTATGATACTGGCCCATCATCATGATAAAAAAGAAGAAAGAAAATTCTACAAAAGTAAACTCTTGGTCCTCATTGAGATTAAAAGAATTATATAAATATATGCTTGGTGTGTGAGTATATACATGTATATATAAACATCCATGTATATATATATATATATATATATATATATATATATATATATATATATATATATATTGGCGAGGTGTGGCAGTGTAACAGGGAGAGAGAATGAGCAGTATAGGAGTATTGGCGAGGTGTGGCAGTGTAACAGGGAGAGAGAATGAGCAGTATAGGAGTATTGGCGAGGTGTGGCAGTGTAACAGGGAGAGAGAATGAGCAGTATAGGAATATTGGCGAGGTGTGGCAGTGTAACAGGGAGAGAGAATGAGCAGTATAGGAGTATTGGTGAGGTGTGGCAGTGTAACAGGGAGAGAGAATGAGCAGTATAGGAGTAACGCCAGTGGGCAGACACAGAAAATAATGATCATCCCACACCACCACCACCCCAAAAAAGAAAAATCGGACAGATTGTTCCACCAGTTAGGTTACAGTGATCTTCATTTTACAGGCACCAGCACCTTCAAATGACCAGTGCATTGTTCAGGGGTCACCTTCAAATGACCAGTGCATTGTTCAGGGGTCACCTTCAAATGACCAGTGCATTGTTCAGGGGTCACTCACAGCTGGACCACTGACCTGGGGACAACACTTCCGCCTAGTAGCTCCTTTTGTGAGCAGACTTTAAATCGTTGACCTCTACTGAACCTTCGGGGTAAATCGTTGACCTCTACTGAACCTTCGGGGTAAATCGTTGACCTCTACTGAACCTTCGGGGTAAATCGTTGACCTCTACTGAACCTTCGGGGTAAATCGTTGACCTCTACTGAACCTTCGGGATAAATCGTTGACCTCTACTGAACCTTCGGGGTAAATCGTTGACCTCTACTGAACCTTTGGGGTAAATCGTTGACTCTACTGAACCTTCGGGGTAAATCGTTGACCTCTACTGAACCTTTGGGGTAAATCGTTGACCTCTACTGAACCTTCGGGGTAAATCGTTGACCTCTACTGAACCTTCGGGGTAAATCGTTGACCTCTACTGAACCTTCGGGGTAAATCGTTGACCTCTACTGAACCTTCGGGGTAAATCGTTGACCTCTACTGAACCTTTGGGGTAAATCGTTGACCTCTACTGAACCTTCGGGGTAAATCGTTGACCTCTACTGAACCTTCGGGGTAAATCGTTGACCTCTACTGAACCTTCGGGGTAAATCGTTGACCTCTACTGAACCTTCGGGGAAGACAAACAGAAGAAAAGGTTTCTCTCTGATCTGAAAACCATGTCACACTCACAGCACAATCATTTGTTTCCCTACCTGAAAACCATGTCACACTCACAGCACAATCATTTGTTTCCCTATCTGAAAACCATGTCACACTCACAGCGCAATAATTTGTTTTCCTATCTGAAAACCATGTCACACTCACAGCACAATCATTTGTTTCCCTATCTGAAAACCATGTCACACTCACAGCACAATCATTTGTTTCCCTACCTGAAAACCATGTCACACTCACAGCACAATCATTTGTTTCCCTACCTGAAAACCATGTCACACTCACAGCACAATCATTTGTTTCCCTACCTGAAAACCATGTCACACTCACAGCACAATCATTTGTTTCCCTACCTGAAAACCATGTCACACTCACAGCACAATCATTTGTTTCCCTACCTGAAAACCATGTCACACTCACAGCACAATCATTTGTTTCCCTACCTGAAAACCATGTCACACTCACAGCACAATCATTTGTTTCCCTACCTGAAAACCATGTCACACTCACAGCACAATCATTTGTTTCCCTACCTGAAAACCATGTCACACTCACAGCACAATCATTTGTTTCCCTACCTGAAAACCATGTCACACTCACAGCACAATCATTTGTTTCCCTACCTGTGCCAACCTGCAACCGACTGAAAACCATGTCACACTCACAGCACAATCATTTGTTTCCCTACCTGTGCCAACCTGCAACCGACCTTCATGTTTATTTTTGAGGCAATGGAAAAAGAGATCCTGATGTCCTCTGTAACTGTGCCATAGTTTTTCTTTACTTGAGGTCCCATCATGCATACCACTTCAGCAGCATCACCTCCAGGCTGCTCATCGCGGCTCCCCATCCACAGCCCGCTTTGTCCTGTCACTGAATCGACACCTACCTGGAAACCCATCATAGGGGGCGCTGCACAGCTGTCGGGTCATTTCCATGCCTGTTCCGATTCAGTGTGCACAGGACACCTCAAACTTTACCCCTACTGACAACAAATTTGCCCAGTCATAAAGCCAGCCTGACCATCCCCCCCTCCAGAGGGCGCCACTGTGTCCTTCCAATAACAGCCTCCCTGAATATGCCGATACCCAGAGGATTTTACACGACCCCGCTGAGGGCATAGACATGGTGATGAAATCAAAACACATTTCACCGTGAGAGCAGGGCATGAAGGGCCACCAAACTTATTTGTCATTCTGACAGATGATGAGGAGGATGAAGAAGATGATGATGCTACAAAGTTCCATTTTGGTCTGAGACTGCATGACAGAACTGTACGTCACACATACTTTCATAACACACCTCAGTGTCAACCAGGCCTGAGAGATACAGACAACTGTAGTGCTGGTCAGAAAATTTGAGCGACGCTCTTAGAGAAACATCTACTAAGTGGATGAAACATGGCTGTGTAGTTCTATTCTTCCCATTTCAGTCCCTAGCACACTCCACTATGGGTAGGAGCCGGCCAGGACAGACTACCACAATACAGGGCTCTGTTCAGTCCACAGCACACCCTACTATGGGCAGGAGCTGGCCAGGACAAACTACCACAATACAGGGCTCTGTTCAGCCCATAGCACACCCTACTATGGGCAGGAGCCGGCCAAGACAGACAAGACTACCACAATACAGGGCACTGTTCAGCCCGTAGCACACTCCACTATGGGTAGGAGCCGGCCAGGACAGACTACCACAATACAGGGCTCTGTTCAGCCCATAGCACACTCCACTATGGGTAGGAGCTGGCCAGGACAGACAGACTACCACAATACAGGGCTCTGTTCAGCCCATAGCACACTCCACTATGGGCAGGAGCCGGCCAGGACAGACAGACTACCACAATACAGGGCTCTGTTCAGCCCATAGCACACCCTACTATGGGCAGGAGCTGGCCAGGACAGACTACCGAAATACAGGGCTCTGTTCAGCCCATAGAACACTCCACTATGGGCAGGAGCCGGCCAGGACAGACTACCACAATACAGGGCTCTGTTCAGCCCATAGAACACTCCACTATGGGCAGGAGCCGGCCAGGACAGACTACCACAATACAGGGCTCTGTTCAGCCCATAGCACACCCTACTATGGGCAGGAGCTGGCCAGGACAGACTACCACAATACAGGGCTCTGTTCAGTCCACAGCACACCCCACTATGGGTAGGAGCCGGCCAGGACAGACTACCACAATACAGGGCTCTGTTCAGCCCATAGCACACTCCACTATGGGCAGGAGCCGGCCAGGACAGACTACCACAATACAGGGCTCTGTTCAGCCCATAGAACACTCCACTATGGGCAGGAGCCGGCCAGGACAAACTACCACAATACAGGGCTCTGTTCAGCCCATAGCACACCCTACTATGGGCAGGAGCCGGCCAGGACAGACAAACTACCACAATACTGTTAATTCCTGTCAACCTTGTTGTTCACAAACACCCCAGTCTGTTCATCTCTGTCAACCTTGTTGTTCACAAACAGCCCAGTCTGTTCATTCCTGTCAACCTTGTTGTTCACAAACACCCCAGTCTCTTCATTCCTGTCAACCTTGTTGTTCACAAACAGCCCAGTCTGTTCCTCTCTGTCAACCTTGTTGTTCACAAACAGCCCAGTCTGTTCATCTCTGTCAACCTTGTTGTTCACAAACAGCCCAGTCTGTTCATCTCTGTCAACCTTGTTGTTCACAAACAGCCCAGTCTGTTCATCTCTGTCAACCTTGTTCACAAACAGCCCAGTCTCTTCATTCCTGTCAACCTTGTTGTTCACAAACAGCCCAGTCTCTTCATTCCTGTCAACCTTGTTGTTCACAAACAGCCCAGTCTGTTCCTCTCTGTCAACCTTGTTGTTCACAAACAGCCCAGTCTGTTCATCTCTGTCAACCTTGTTCACAAACAGCCCAGTCTGTTCATCTCTGTCAACCTTGTTGTTCACAAACAGCCCAGTCTCTTCATGTCTGTCAACCTTGTTGTTCACAACCAGCCCAGTCTGTTCATTCCTGTCAACCTTGTTCACAAACAGCCCAGTCTGTTCCTCTCTGTCAACCTTGTTGTTCACAAACAGCCCAGTCTCTTCATGTCTGTCAACCTTGTTGTTCACAAACAGCCCAGTCTGTTCCTCTCTGTCAACCTTGTTGTTCACAAACAGCCCAGTCTGTTCATTCCTGTCAACCTTGTTGTTCACAAACAGCCCAGTCTGTTCATTCCTGTCAACCTTGTTGTTCACAAACACCCCAGTCTGTTCCTCTCTGTCAACCTTGTTGTTCACAAACACCCCAGTCTCTTCATTCCTGTCAACCTTGTTGTTCACAAACAGCCCAATCTGTTCATTCCTGTCAACCTTGTTGTTCACAAACAGCCCAGTCTGTTCATCTGTCAACCTTGTTGTTCACAAACAGCCCAGTCTCTTCATTCCTGTCAACCTTGTTGTTCACAAACAGCCCAGTCTGTTCATTCCTGCCAACCTTTGGAAGCCCAGAACAGTTCTGATCATTCACGTCAGTTTTCCAATCTTGGAAATGGTTATTCAAACTTATCCTTATGTTTGAGGCCTCATCCTAACATATTGGATGAAACTCGCCATTCACAAAAAACAGTTAAAGAGACACTATACAAAACACTCTACAATCAAAATGAAACAACAACACAACACACTTCATAATTAAAATGACACAATAACACAACACACTTTATGATTTTAAATGAAACACCACACAAAACACTTTATAATCAAATGTAATCAGTGTTCCACATCATGTAAAACAGGAGGCATAGCGCCTCTTACTGTGGAAAACCATGTATTGGCATTTCAACAAGAGGATAAACGTGTAGTCTTTTTTACTCCCAAGGCGTCACTACGCACAGCGTTTGATGCTCAAGAGGTATGTGATCAGGTGGTTTTCTTCACCCACTGACTATCGAACAGCTTCTCAATCCCCAGTAAGATTCATGACGCAGGTTTGTGTTTTCATCTGCTCAAAGTCACAAAGAACACAATCCTTCAGGTTTCTGCAGTCGTCTTCTTTTCCTCGCTCTTGTTTCAATTTACATGAAGTAAGTATCTGATGTCCCTTCCATACGCCTTGGATTTTCTGTTCAGGAGAGATATGAAGACCCTTTATATTTGAAGACAGGAGGTATGATAACTCTCAACATTTTTACCATGAGGAACAATGGTAATGTACCAGTCTCACTCAATCACAACAGATTAAAAACAAAATACAGGCCCCACCCTCAGCCTTATCCTTAAACAGTGTGCTATCGCTAGAAAGGTATAATTCTGGACTAGGAAGCACCAGGGTTGGATTCTTTCAGCTTTCCGTGGGTGTAGCGAAGACGGTCGTTGTGTTTTTCCTTGTTGCGCGCTATCTCAATGGCCAGAAACTGAGTGCGAACACCTGGAAGTCAATGGAAAACAGAATATGTAGGTTTCAGCAAACTGTGTACGACTGTCAATGTGTTATCCTTTCATACAATGGAAAACAGAATATGTAGGTTTCAGCAAACTGTGTACGACTGTCAATGTGTTATCCTTTCATACAATGGAAAACAGAATGTGTAGGTTTCAGCAAACTGTGTACGACTGTCAACGTGTTATCCTGGAAGTCAATGGAAAACAGAATGTGCAGGTTTCAGCAAACTGTGTACGACTGTCAATGTGTTATCCTGGAAGTCAATGGAAAACAGAATGTGCAGGTTTCAGCAAACTGTGTACGACTGTCACACAAGATACATACACACACACACACTCACAGACACACACACTCTCACACAATCAACACATACACTACCATCACCACTACAGTGACACATAACAATAGTCACAAATAATCTTTCATTCTTGTAATCAGGATCTCACACATACACATACTGACTGACTGAAACCATTTACTGTCAGATTAACATAGTGTTGTACTGACTACATACACATACACTGACGCACACACATGCATGCATGCACGCACGCACACACACACAGACACTGGTACACACACATACATTCACAGATTACTAAACATATTGAATATAAGACAAATGTCATGAAATCAAGAAAATTTTACTTTTCCCAATCCCTCCCTTAAACAGTATCAGTAGCAGCTACTATCAATTTCACACGCACACGCACACACACACGGCTCCACCAGAAAACTGGTAAAAAGCGCTTGAACTGCTCCAGTCACTCCTAGGTCTGAGAATATACTGGCAACACACCACACCATGGGTGTGGGAGCAGTGTTGACCAGCCCCTTGTGGTAACAGCCACAGAGACCGGTCATTCAGTCCACCACATTTCAGTGATAAATCACTGAGGCAAACTTTGCCCTGTGCCTGGAAAATGCTCATCATCATGCCATCAAGCATGGACTCTGTGTACTGAGTCTGACTGTTCAACTGACATTTTGTAACAGTGGGTTCACTTCTCTTACTGTTTTCTGTTGGGTTGTTTTTTTCTCTTGCTAACATACAATGACTGTAAAGTTCTATTTCGGCGTGATGGTTGACACACAAAATTTCTCCAGATGTCAGTTTCCTCCAGTTGTTTTTCACAGTCAGCAACAGAGGCCTTAAAAGCCATGGGCTGCTGCACATGTTTAGAGGCAGTCTAAAAGCCACGGGCTGCTGAACATGTTTAGAGGCAGGGTGGTGACAAATTCAGTATCTAAAAGCCATGGGCTGCTGCACATGTTTAGAGGTAGTGGGGTGACAAATTCAGTATCTAAAAGCCATGGGCTGCTGCACATGTTTAGAGGCAGTGGGGTGACAAATTCAGTATCTAAAAGCCATGGGCTGCTGCACATGTTTAGAGGCAGTCTAAAAGCCATGGGCTGCTGCACATGTTTAGAGGCAGGGTGATGACAAATTCAGTATCTGTGGGGTCATTTTGACAGATACGTAGCTCAACAGCATGCAATGAATTCAGTAGTAAACTGTGGAAAATCAGTGGTAGTTGGTAACCTCAGCTTTTGAAGACATTAGCCTTTCTGTCCAATCATGGTGTTTGTGCTAAAGTGTAAGTATCCAGTAAGCACAATCATGAGAATTCTGTGTTTCTAATGCTGTGAAGACAGTTATATGCCAACCTCTAAAACAAGTTTGTGTGCAGTGGCAGAACCACGCAAAAGAACACACAAACAAAAAAACCAAAGCCCTGTTCCACAAAAGCTGTCATTGCAACTTCCAGCATGCCTACATACACCTGTGCATACATGGGCGATCCAGGGAACCCTCCCCCTTCCAGGGGAGCTGGTCCACCCTTGCACACACACACACACACACACACACACACACACACACACACACACACACACATGCAGAAAAACTAACTATTCCTAATAAGTCTGAAGAGACATCACAGCACAATCTTACAGAATGTAGTGTTTTCCTCCGTGTAGCCTTCGGAGCAGTTGATACGAAGAAGATTTCCCAGGTTATAGTCCTGCACCTTGTCTCTGAAGTCTTCAATAAAGTCTCGCCATATCTGTGGGCATCAACATCATCCAAAATGCACATAATTATGTCTCTGAAGTCTTCAAAAAAGTCTTGCCATATTTGTGGGTATCAACACATCCAAAATGCACATAATTATGTCTCTGAAGTCATCAATAAAGTCTCGCCATATCTGTGGGCATCAACATCATCCAAAATGCACATAATTATGTCTCTGAAGTCTTCAATAAAGTCTCGCCATATCTGTGGGTATCAACATCATCCAAAATGCACATAATTATGTCTCTGAAGTCTTCAATAAAGTCTCGCCATATCTGTGGGCATCAACATCATCCAAAATGCACATAATTATTTTCTGAAGTCTTCAATAAAGTCTCGCCATATCTGTGGGCATCAACATCATCCCAAATGCACACATGCACTTCATGTACATACAAAGACACATATGAATGCAAAAATGCAAACCCATCTGAACTTTAAAAAAAAACATTTTGACATTTCGTTTTGGCCATTCTGATCTTTTTCAGGAACACTCCGACAATATTCATCTACAATGAAACCTGCAACAAAGCCAAATTCTGTTATAGGTCATGTGCACAAGATCCTCAAGAGGATCTGTTATAGGTCATGTGCACAAGATCCACAAGAGGGATCTGTTATAGGTCATGTGCACAAGATCCTCAAGAGGATCTGTTTATAGGTCATGTGCACAAGATCCTCAAGAGGGATCTGTTATAGGTCATGTGCACAAGATCCTCAAGAGGGATCTTTTATAGGTCATGTGCACAAGATCCTCAAGAGGGATGGCACCACGCATGTGTTCTCTCGGGAATAAGCTGGCCAACATTTCCTCTTCTCCTGCTGCTTCTTCATGGCACAGCTGAATCCACAGCACTAGGTCATGTGACTGAATTATCATTTCTCTGTGGCAATCCAAGACACAGCAAGGAAGATGAAATCCACAGCACTAGGTCATGTGACTGAATTATCATTTCCTCTGTGGCAATCCAAGACACAGCAAGGAAGATGAATCCACAGCACTAGGTCATTCCACTGAATTAAATCATTTCTCTGTGGCAATCCAAGACACAGTAAAGCAGATGAATCCACAGCACTAGGTCATGTGACTGAATTATCATTTCCTCTGTTGCAACCCAAGACACAGCAAAGCAGATGATTATGAATCCACAGCACTAGGTCATGTGACTGAATTATAAATTTCCTCTGTTGCAATCCAAGACACAGTAAAACAGCTGAATCCACAGCACTAGGTCATGTAACTGAATTATCATTTCCTCTGTGGCAATCCAAGACACAGTAAAACAGCCACCAGAGATAACTTGACAAAGAATAAAGTCACATCCTTTCTTGTTTGGAAAATTAAGTCAGCTGACTGGTCTACTAAATGTGTGTTCAGCGTGAATGTGCACGAGATTGGCTGTGGCCCTGGTTCATTGGCTGTGGCTTTGGTTCATTACCTGAGACTAGAGTTATGACTCATTATCCCCACACATGCTCAGTATGTAAGTTTTGTAACCATATGAGCTGGGAACATTACATATCAGCTTTCAGAGACAAAAAACGAGTGAATGACCCCACCTAGTCAAAACTGTACCTGTCAGAACAATTCTGATGTCGGCATAAGATTGGAACAAACTGCTGCGAGTAGAAACAAAAAAAAAAAAGATGAAATTCTGGAAGCTGGCATCTCTGCATACACAAACTCACAGCAGACACAAATGTACATTCATACAAAGAAACAGTATGCAGAAAAAGTTAATTATAAATGCCATACAAAATCTTGCTAGGAATAGTAATAAAGTACAATACAATGCAAACTGACCCCCCCCCCCCCCCCCCCCACCACAAAAAAAAAAAAAAAAAAAAGAAAAAAAAAAAGAAGAAAAATCCCCTATAAGTAATGAACATGACAAATTACTCATGGATTATTCTACACCGTCTTATCTTTGTTACACCTCAGTGGCATAGCTTCAACACTTCTTCTGGTTTCCCCACACACAACCACACCCACCCTTGTCCTGTCACACCCCAAACACTGACAACCCATTGGAGCAGTCAAAATCAGAGTATTGTGAAACAACCCACTAAAGCCATCTATGCACTGGTGCTGAGTCACTTCTGTGTTTTGTGGTGCCTGTCTAGTCCAACATTACTACACAGGACATCATCTAATACAACCCCTTACTAACACAACAGCTTCAACATACTACACAGGACATCATCTAATACAACCCCTTACTAACACAAAAGCTTCAACATACTACACAGGACATCATCTAATACAACCGCTTACTAACACAAAAGCTTCAACATTGTACACAGGACATCATCTAATACAACCCCTTACTAACACAAAAGCTTCAACATACTACACAGGACATCATCTAATACAACCCCTTACTAACACAACAGCTTCAACATACTACACAGGACATCATCTAATACAACCCCTTACTAACACAACAGCTTCAACATACTACATAGGACATCATCTAATACAGCCCCTTACTAACACAACAGCTTCAACATACTACACAGGACATCATCTAATACAACCCCTTACTAACACAACAGCTTCAACATACTACACAGGACATCATCTAATACAACCCCTTACTAACACAACAGCTTCAACATACTACACAGGACATCATGTAATACAACCCCTTACTAACACAACAGCTTCAACATACTACACAGGACATCATCTAATACAACCCCTTACTAACACAACAGCTTCAACATACTACAACAGGACATCATCTAATACAACCCCTTACTAACACAACAGCTTCAACATACTACATAGGACATCATCTAATACAGCCCCTTACTAACACAACAGCTTCAACATACTACACAGGACATCATCTAATACAACCCCTTACTAACACAACAGCTTCAACATACTACACAGGACATCATCTAATACAACCCCTTACTAACACAACAGCTTCAACATACTACACAGGACATCATGTAATACAACCCCTTACTACACAACAGCTTCAACATACTACAAGGACATCATCTAATACAACCCCTTACTAACACAACAGCTTCAACATACTACAACAGGACATCATCTAATACAACCCCTTACTACACAACAGCTTCAACATACTACACAGGACATCATCTAATACAACCCCTTACTAACACAACAGCTTCAACATACTACACAGGACATCATCTAATACAACCCCTTACTAACACAACAGCTTCAACATACTACACAGGACATCATCTAATACAACCCCTTACTAACACAACAGCTTCAACATACTACAGGACATCATCTAATACAACCCCTTACTAACACAACAGCTTCAACATACTACACAGGACATCATCTAATACAACCCCTTACTAACACAACAGCTTCAACATACTACACAGGACATCATCTCATACAAACCCCTTACTAACACAACAGCTTCAACATACTACACAGGACATCATCTAATACAACCCTTACTAACACAACAGCTTCAACATACTACACAGGACATCATCTCATACAACCCCTTACTAACACAAACAGCTTCAACATACTACACAGGACATCATCTAATACAACCCCTTACTAACACAACAGCTTCAACATACTACACAGGACATCATCTAATACAACCCCTTACTGACACAACAGCTTAGTCTACTTCTTTCCCCCTCCATTCGGTCTTCGGTCTCTGATGATGAGCTCTCTCCACGCGCTGGCTTACGATGGGGCCTCTCCACTCCATCCCAGAGTCAGTGTCCACAACATGCTCAGTGTAGGCTGTGCTTGCCTTACATTTTATGGATCTTCTCAAGCCACATAATCAGTCTGTCATGAGCATGTTTCTGACATCGTCAGCACAGATGTAGCTTCCACCTCAAAATGACCAATTCTCACACACGCTGGGGTTTGGCACAGACTCTTGTTCAGCAGTTTGTGTTTCCAGGTGGTCTCCCTTGACCACATCTGCTTGAAACTGACGTCGCCTTGTGAAAAGCATCGCCTTGTTTACATTCAACTTCAAATCGCAAAGATTTAAAGCATCGCCTCTTGTTTACATTCAACTTCAAATTGCAAAGATTTCTAAACAGTTATGATGGGGAAAAAAAAAAAACTGCTTTAGAAAGGACCTAAAAGGACCTTGTGATGTGAAAACACCATTCCAAGATTCCAAGATTGTTCAGTTCATTCTTTATTTTCCTCCAGGAAATTTTGATGTGAATTTTCCCATTTCCCTATATTGTGCCTTTTATCATTTTTTTCCCCTGGGTTGCCCATTGTTCCCATCTCATGCCCACACATCATCGTCCTATTCACATCTTAAATGTGTGTTCAATGAAACATATATTCACTGGCTAAACTTTAAAACTTCACAGACTTCCAGACAAATAGAATACTTTTCCTGAAAACACATTATGTAAAATACATTGTGTACAAATACATTGTGTACAAAAGGCCAAAAAGTGAAAAAAAAATGTAAGGTATCCACAAACTGCAAAAGTGCATGGCCATCAGCGATGTACGAAATGAACCTGTTTGCCTTACCACAAACTGCAAAAGTGCATGCCCATCAGCGACGTGTGACTGACCTGTTTGCCTTACCACAAACTGCCAAAGTGCATGCCCATCAGCGACGTATGACTGACCTGTTTGCCTTGGTCCGACTTCATGTCTTCTTCACTGACCAAGTCCACTCTCATGTCTGGGAAGGTCTCCCTGAACTTGGAGTAGATTTCCTCATCCACTTTGGTCAGTCGCAACAGGCTGGGGTCCACCGAGGAAATCAACTGTGGACAGGAAACGGTCATTATTAGTGATTATGTGACCGGTGAACCTTAGTCAACTTACCTTGACTTCGACAGAGAATTCCATGTTCACAGGACAGTGTGCCCATATTTGAAATGTTTATCATTAAACCAAGTGAAGTTGTATCAGGGTTCTGATTTACCGATAATCACCGGTCGTTTGACCAATTCAGTTAGTGAAATACTGACAGATATATTGGACATTGGTACTGTGCACCAAAATGAAATCATTTTACTTTTGAATGTACGTCGGCTGTGGAAAAGTGGACTGCAGCACCTGTAGCACTTCACTTCTCCCGATTCTATGACGAGGCTGCTGGGTTTGTGTGACCCGTCTTCCTAGACCAGGTTTTCCGTATCGATTTTAAAATGACCAGCATGATCTCTGTTGCACATATTCATAAAAAACAATTCAAGCCAAAAATGAAAGGTTGGTTTTGAAAAATGAACCATTTTATAACATCTGATTTTGTTGTCCGAAGAATCACTTACTGAAGTGTGGAACCTCTGCAATGGCTGTTAAGAGGTGGAGAAATTATCAAAGGTGAAATAAAACAACAACAAAAAGCAGTGGCAACTTTATAACAAATGATAATAATAACAAAGAACAACAACAACAAAAATGATTATAATATCAATAGCAGTAATGATAATAATAATAATGATGATAATAATAATAATAATTATGATAATAATACTATTGATGATAATGATAATAATGATGATAACAGCAACGTGCAAAAGGCAGGCTGGAGAACAGCTGACTTCAAAAATCTGTGCACAAAGTTAGGGTCCAGGGACCACCTAGGCCCTGGTGGGGTCCAGGAGCAACACCCTGGTGGAAGGTCCAGGGGCAACACCCTGGTGGAAGGTCCAGGGGGGCAAGCCACCTGGCCGAAACAGAATTCAAGCTGTTTTGAAGACCCGTTTGTGGTTTTTCATAATAAGCGAATCACTACACAGCATGTAAAGAAATCAAAAGAAAATAACTACACACACACACACAGAGGCATGAACACTTAGATAAATTTCTTATTAAAAAAAAAATTAGTGTTGGTCTTAATAGCCATACATATAACTTAGTAATATTAATAATATCCTTCATTGTGGTCACGATTATTGTGCATCTCATTTCTTGTTGTTTATACCCAAGCCGACCACATTGCATATTACTTATCTGGGCCATCACACGGTAAAGACAAAATCTTCAAGCATCTGTTTAGAAAAAAGAAAAGAAAAAAAAAGGGGGAGGGGGCAAATCCTCAATCCCATCAAGTAATCAGTCTGTTTTGATGGTAGTCCAGTGCTTTTGAAGCATCAACATATTTCTTGTAATGCACACATTCAAAGAGTGCTGTTAAACCATGACCAATGTAGTTCAGCTTTTTTCAACAAAGCGAACAAGTAACAATGCGCCATTCACAGCTTGTTTACTTTCTGAAAATAGCCAAAAACCACCGATCAGCATCGTTCATTTTCCCATAGTCTTTTCAATCCACTCCCATCTCAAACAGCTGACAACTTGACCTTCTATGCCCCAGTGAATGATTTGTGACATGCAAGACATTGCATTTCCTCCCAGAAGACAAAGCCTGTGTATCATACATAAATCATGTTACCTACATAATTTGCCCGCCATTGAACGGGTCTGATTAACGCATGCAGAAGCACTGCGATACACCTAACAACTACGGCGGCAACTCTTGAATAGATTATGGAAACCTGGTCTGGGAAAAATGGATACGATACAAGACTCGAAGTGATTAAGAGGATCACGATTTTTTTCAGCAGACCCTTTTTTTTTTTTAAATCTCGGATGTTTGTTTTTTCCCCCCTTTGAAAGTCAGGTGTTTTCTTGGAAATCTTGGGATCCGAGGAGAGTTCTCCAGCCTGAAAAGGCCAAAACTCTGGCCATCTTGATTCCCATCAAGGAGAGTTCTCCAGCCTGAAAAGGCCAAAACTCTGGCTGTGTTGATTCCCATCAAGGAGAGTTCTCCAGCCTGAAGAGGCCAAAACTCTGGCCATCTTGATTCCCACCGAGGAGAGTTCTCCAGCCTGAAGAGGCCAAAACTCTGGCAGTATTTATTCCCATCGAGGAGAGTTCTCCAGCCTGAAGAGGCCAAAACTCTGGCAGTATTGATTCCCATTGAGGAGAGTTCTCCAGCCTGAAGAGGCCAAAACTCTGGCCGTGTTGATTCCCACCGAGGAGAGTTCTCAAGCCTGAAGAGGCCAAAACTCTGGCAGTATTGATTCCCATTGAGGAGAGTTCTCCAGCCTGAAAGGCCAAAACTCTGGCAGTATTGATTCCCATCGAGGAGAGTTCTCCAGCCTGAAGAGGCCAAAACTCTGGCCGTGTTGATTCCCACCGAGGAGAGTTCTCCAGCCTGAAGAGGCCAAAACTCTGGCAGCATTGATTCCCATCGAGGAGAGTTCTCCCCGCCTGAAGAGGCCAAAACTCTGGCCGTGTTGATTTTCCATCAAGGAGAGTTCTCCAGCCTGAAGAGGCCAAACTCTGGCCATCTTGATTCCCATCGAGGAGAGTTCCTCCAGCCTGAAAAGGCCAAACTCTGGCCGTGTTGATTCCCATTGAGGAGAGTTCTCCAGCCTGAAAGGCCAAAACTCTGGCAGTATTGATTTCCATCGAGGAGAGTTCTCCAGCCTGAAGAGGCCAAAACTCTGGCCGTGTTGATTCCCATCGAGGAGAGTTCTCCCAGCCTGAAAAGGCCAAACTCTGGCAGTATTCATTCCCATCAAGGAGACTTCTCCAGCCTGAAGAGGCCAAAACTCTGGCCGTGTTGATTCCCATTGAGGAGAGTTCTCCAGCCTGAAGAGGCCAAACTCTGGCCATCTTGATTCCCATCGAGGAGAGTTCTCCATCCTGAAAAGGCCCAAACTCTGGCAGTATTGATTCCCATCGAGGAGAGTTCTCCATCCTGAAAAGGCCCAAACTCTGGCAGTATTGATTCCCATCAAGGAGAGTTTCTCCAGCCTGAAAAGGCCAAAACTCTGGCCGTGTTGATTCCCATCGAGGAGAGTTCTCCAGCCTGAAAAGGCCAAACTCTGGCCATGTTGATTCCCATCCGAGGAGAGTTCTCCAGCCTGAAAAGGTCAAAACTCTGGCAGTGTTGATTCCCATCCGTATCTTTCTTGTAATTTGAAAAGAAATCTCAAATGAGACAGGGAATAGTTAACAGTAAATAAAGAATAAGTACAGTAATGATTGTGCTTACGACACCTAATCACCAAGCAGAAACAGCAAAACAGAGCATACTGAAGACAAGACCCAAAACAGGACGTTCCAGGCTTGCTCATAAATGCAACAGAGCATACTGAAGACAAGACCCAAAACAGGATGTTCCCGGCTGAAGACAAGACCCAAAACAGGACGTTCCAGGCTGAAAGACAAGACCCAAAACAGGATGTTCCAGGCTGAAGACAAGACCAAAACAGGATGTTCCAGGCTGAAGACAAGACCCAAAACAGGATGTTCCAGGCTGAAGACAAGACCCAAAACAGGACGTTCCAGGCTGAAGACAAGACCCAAAACAGGACGTTCCAGGCTGAAGACAAGACCCAAAACAGGATGTTCCAGGCTGAAGACAAGACCCAAAACAGGATGTTCCATTCTGAAGACAAGACCCAAAACAGGACGTTCCAGGCTGAAGACAAGACCAAAACAGGGTGTTCCAGGCTTTAGACAAGACCAAAACAGATGTTCCAGGCTGAAGACAAGACCAAAACAGGACGTTCCAGGCTTGCTCATAATGCAACAGAGCATACTGAAGACAAGACCAAAACAGGATGTTCCAGGCTGAAGACAAGACCAAAACAGGATGTTCCAGGCTGAAGACAAGACCAAAACAGGATGTCCAGGCTGAAGACAAGACCCAAAACAGGACGTTCCAGGCTGAAGACAAGACCCAAAACAGGATGTTCCAGGCTGAAGACAAGACCAAAACAGGATGTTCCAGGCTGAAGACAAGACCCAAAACAGGATGTTCCAGGCTGAAGACAAGACCCAAAACAGGACGTTCCAGGCTGAAGACAAGACCCAAAACAGACGTTCCAGGCTGAAGACAAGACCAAAACAAAGGATGTTCCAGGCTGAAGACAAGACAAAACAGGATGTTCCAGGCTGAAGACAAGACCAAAACAGGACGTTCCAGGCTTGCTCATAATGCAACAGAGCATACTGAAGACAAGACCCAAAACAGGATGTTCCAGGCTGAAGACAAGACCAAAACAGGATGTTCCAGGCTGAAGACAAGACCAAAACAGGATGTTCCAGGCTGAAGACAAGACCCAAAACAGGACGTTCCAGGCTTGCTCATAATGCAACAGAGCATACTGAAGACAAGACCAAAACAGGATGTTCCAGGCTTGCTCATAATGCAACAGAGCATACTGAAGACAAGACCAAACAGGATGTTCCAGGCTGAAGACAAGACCCAAAACAGGATGTTTCAGGCTGCAGACAAGACCCAAAACAGGACGTTCCAGGCTGAAGACAAGACCCAAAACAGGACGTTCCAGGCTGGCTCATAATGCAACAGAGCATACTGAAGACAAGACCCAAAACAGGACGTTCCAGGCTGAAGACAAGACCCAAAACAGGATGTTCCAGGCTGAAGACAAGACCCAAAACAGGACGTTCCAGGCTGAAGACAAGACCCAAAACAGGATGTTCCGGCTGAAGACAAGACCAAAACAGGACGTTCCAGGCTTGCTCATAATGCAACAGAGCATACTGAAGACAAGACCCAAAACAGGACGTTCCAGGCTGAAGACAAGACCCAAAATAGGATGTTCCAGGCTGAAGACAAAGACCCAAAACAGGATGTTCCAGGCTTGCTCATAATGCAACAGAGCATACTGAAGACAAGACCCAAAACAGGACGTTCCAGCTGAAGACAAGACCCAAAACAGGACGTTCCAGGCTGGCTCATAATGCAACAGAGCATACTGAAGACAAGACCCAAAAAAGGATGTTCCAGGCTTGCTCATAATGCAACAGAGCATACTGAAGACAAGACCAAAACAGGACTTCCAGGGTGAAGACAAGACCCAAAACAGGACGTTCCCAGGCTGACTCATAATGCCTGTACTCCCAAGACTTTTTTTCC
The DNA here is from genome assembly GCA_018398815.1 of Conus ventricosus. Lineage (NCBI taxonomy): Eukaryota > Metazoa > Mollusca > Gastropoda > Neogastropoda > Conidae > Conus > Conus ventricosus. Next base: position 71,226,086 of record CM031617.1, on the reverse strand, counting down.
AGACCAGAATTGGTACAATCTGGGTGCATTCTGGGATATAAAGTTGACAGCTTTAGTGACACATGGAGAATGTTCAACACACACATCAGCACAAGGGCTCACAGTCACACTGACAAAAACCTCAAATCCCTTAAGTTCAGGGGCAGGGAGCTTCCAGGGGCATGCCTCCTTCACCCTTAGAACATTTGAAACTTGTTTTCAAAATGGTGCGAATCTGACACAAATCTGAACTGTGTAAACACTTAGTGGTGTATCAAAAATTTCAGTTCAACTACAGTGAGAGTGTGTGACATGATCAATGCATCAGCAAGACTCTTCATAAAGTGAAAGATATTGACAAAAGCTGTAAAAAGACCTCTCACAGGTTTTGTCAATATCTTTCACTGTCTGCAGTGTCCAGCCTATGCATTATGTCAGAGCTCAACATTAGCTGATTTAACTAAGTCCTTCAAGTCCTGAGCCAGGTTGGCAAGAATTCAAGTTTCTGTTATACCCACATGCTCCTGAGTCACTTTTATAGATCTTACCTTAAAATAGATATCAGTTTCTGTCATACCCACATGCTCCTGAGTCACTTCATAGATCTTACCTTAAAATAGACATCAGTTTCTGTCATAACCCACATTGCTCCTGAGTTTCATAGATCTTACCTTAAAATAGACATCAGTTTCTGTCATACCCACATGCTCCTGAGTCACTTTCATAGATCTTACCTTAAAATAGACATCAGTTTCTGTCATACCCACATGCTCCTGAGTCACTTTTATAGATCTTACCTTAAAATAGACTGTATCAGTTTCTGTCATACCCACATGCACATGAGTTTCATAGATCTTGCCTTAAAATAGACAACAGTTTCTGTCATACCCACATGCACATGAGTTTCATAGATCTTACCTTAAAATAGACATCAGTTTCTGTCATACCCACATGCTCCCAAGTTTCACAGATCTTACCTTAAAATAGACATCAGCATGCTCACCCGCTTTCATGGCCCATTTAAACTCCACATCAGCCTACAACACAGAAATTTATATTTTAGTTTTCTTATCATGGTACATAAAACGAATCACAAATTTGAGGTACTGAAAATGTGACCAATCAGGGAAGTCTCACAACAGCTTGTACACTGTTCAGCAGCAACACTGTCGCTGTCAGTTTCAGCTATGAAATTACCCTGTTTGACATTAATCATTAATGACAACAAAGTGTACAATATATCGTATTATATTAACAAATACAATTTACAATGCTTTTGCAGTATGAACTGCTACACTAGGGACAGTCAGTTGATCCCTTGAAGATGTGCAAGATTTTCTAAGACTTGCTTGTAATATCTTTGTAAAAATCACAAAAAAATAACTACAATGCTTTCCAGCATGATCTAAACTGCTGACATGCAAATAACCCTCCAAGATTTCCCAAGACTCACTTGTGATATCTTTGCAAACATTGAGCACTAAGCATATCTACAACATTGCAATCAGAACACTAACTACAACTGTACAGTTAATGCAACAGCTCACTGTCTTAGGAAGCTGTACTTCTGATCAACCCCAGCCATACATCTCTAAAATTTTTATAAACTGGTTTGATCTTGTTTATTGCCTTTCCATTGGGGAAAAAAACAAACTGTTAATAAGTGTTATAGCAATCGTGTGATTACTGTCTGTATCTGTGCGTGATATGTGTGTGTGTGTGTGTGTGTGTGTGTGTGTGTGTGTGTGTGTGTGTGTGTGTGTGTGTGTGTGTGCATGTGTGTGTGTGCGTGTGTGTGTGTGTGTGTGTGTGTGTGTGTATGTGTGTGTGTGTATGTGTGCGTGCATGTGTTTGCTGAAGCTCTGTATATGTGTGTGTGTGTGTGTGTGTGCGGGTGTGTCACTGTGTGTATTTTATAAGGTAAGCTAGTTATAGCCCAGCTGATTGCTATGGGCCATATCAGCACTATCACTGCGTTCAAGTCAACTCACAAGTCATCCAAAAAAAAAGCATAAACAAACAAAACAAAAAATAAATCATTCACAGAACCCTTTAACTCTTTCTACACTAAGGACTCTATATCCGGTCTTTACATAATTTAGGGATTTACAACCTTTGTATATTAAGGACCGCATATATATCATTATATGCAGTCCAAAGCCTTGGAATTTTTCTCCGAAGTGAGTGAACCTATTGTACAAACTACTTGTTACAGACAGCTCCTGCATACTAATTAGAGCGCAGGCTTACTGGTACTTTGGCTTTGCAAGCTGAATGCTCGCTAGCAGACACTTTTCATTCCACGTCACCAGCTCGGTTTGGTTTGACGTGGCAACACGACATCGTCTGCTACTCCATCAAGCATGTGTGGTGAAAGAAACACTACAAATCGCCGTTACAATGTGAATGAAGCCCTTGAACTGTTGCAAACAGTTGAATAATTTCAGGGCATAAAACGAGTTAATGTAAATTTTTTGTTCATTGGGTGTGTATCACCCCTATTTTTACATGACATGCAAAATCTCGTTTTCTTTGTCATGCATACTGTGTTACCCAATAAATGAAACACAAAAACTTTGCTGTATTGTTTGTTGTTTTTCAATCATTTATAAACATAATTTGAAAAAAATCACAAGTCTGTGTCTGTTCATTTTCTTAAGATGATTTGTTAATAATAGAAACGGTCAGTTTCTGGGGGAAGTAAAAGGAGAGAATAGCTAGCATACAGTGAGTTAAAATACACCTTCTAAAGTGTGTGTGTGTGTGTGTGTGTGTGTGTGTGTGTGTGTGTGTGTGTGTGTGTGTGTGTTGTGTGTGTGTGTGTGTGTGTGTGTGTGGTTTGTATACTGTATGCTTGGACACTTGAAGTAACAGACAAAATTAACTTTACTTAATATACATGGCCAATTTCAAACTCTCATTCACCTGACAAAACTTCAAAGTTTAACTATTAAATGATTTAAAGTATTATATGAGCACTGCTTATAATCTAAAAACAGTTGAATAACAGCAACTCCAATGGAAACATACTTACTGTGTTACCAAGGTTTTCACTGTTCAATGTTGATTTCACATTCTGCATATCTTGAGCATTCTGTGACAGAACAATAGAAAATATTGGCTTATATTTTGTTAAAGGAAAGAACAAAGAAAAGAAAGGTTGTCTTCACATAATAGAAATACATACTGTCAAGAATAGGTGTACTGTGAGAGACGAGAGAGACAAAGGGACAGAAAGGAGGTGAGACAGAGAAAAAACTGGGAGTGAGAGAGAGAGAGATGATGATGATGATGATAATCTTTATTTCCAAGGGTAACAGATAAGCAAACACATGCTTTTTTTCATCCGGCCCTCGCCCCACTAAGGGACTAACTAAGCATGACTAGCGACTACTAAGCATAACTAGCGACTAAAACTTACAAAAATTATAACAAACTCACATATCTTCACAAATGCATTAAAACTTGATAAATTGTTCATCCATTAACATTTAAGGCATAGATGACTTTGAAGGAGAAAAAAAGAAAGAAAAAAAGCAATTGCAACAACAAACATAATAAAGAAATAAATTTCATAGAAGAGAAAAAAAAAAAAATCAGCACACACAACATAGAATAAGCGATCCTCCTATCGAAGAGAAAGAGAGGGGGAGAGAGGGGGAGAAGAGAGAGAGAGAGAGAGAGAGAGAGAGAGAGAGAGAGAGAGAGAGAGAGAGAGAGAGGGAGAGAGAGAGCGAGAGAGTTACATTGATTCCTTTTGTAAAATATTAACATACAGCAAGCTGCAAAGGATAATAATTAGACAACTACAATGCATCAGTAATATCAACTTTTTTGTTTGTTTGTTTGTTTGTTTAACAATTATATAATATGGTTACAAGGCAAGACAAGAACGAGCAGTACTACAATCAATTATCAGTTAGCAACAATAAAGTCCTAGCGTCAATAGTCATAACGCTCATTATCATGGTGTGTGTATGTGTGCGTGTGCGCGTGCAAGCGTGCGCGCGCTTGTGTGTGTGTGTGTGTGTGTGTGTGTGTGTGTGTGTGTGTGTGTGTGAGAGAGAGAGAGAGAGAGAGAGAGAGAGAGAGAGAGAGAGAGAGAGATTGATTGATCTTTAATACCCAAGGATGAAGATTTTAGGCCAAAGCCTAGTCTTACAATCTGTCCTTGTCATGCATACATTATTTCAGCACATATCATTCATACAGACAATTCAACATACCAACATGATAATCTAATTCTACAATGATAAGCAAACTGCTCATAAAAGCACTAATCAGATGGGGATGGTAAAAAAAAAGGAAATTTACAAGCAAGCAAAAAAACAAAAAAACACAGAGAGAGAGAAGGGGTCAGAGGAGGGGGGGGAAGAAAAAGGTGGGTGGGGGGAGGAGAAAAGGATGGTAGACAGAGTGGGGTGGGGATAGCGATTTTAAACGGGTAGGTTTTATGTTGAGACGTTTTATTCAAAATGGTTCACGAAGACTTAGCGAAGGGCGTAATTTTAACAATAATTTAACTAAGAGACATAAAAGTTTTATGCAAATGTTCCTTGGGGGGTTTGAGAGAGAGAGAGAGAGAGGAAAGAGAGAGAGAGAGAGAGATATGCCATCATAATCTTTCCCTCCCCCCCCCTCTCTTTTCTTTCTTTTTCTTTCTTGAACTGTCAACAACCCAAAACCAAATTTAAACTTAGTGAAAATACATCAAAACGCAGCTTAAATACGGAGAGAGAGAGGAGAGGAGAGAGAGGAGAGAGAGAGAGAAGAGAAAAAGGAGAAGAAGATATCCATCAAAAATCTTTTCTCCTCCCCCCCTCATTTTTTTCTTCTTTTCTTCTTAACGGTTCATACCTACCCAAAACCCAAATTTTATAAATTTAGGAAAATACATCAATACGCACGAAAAGGAGAGGAGAGAGAGAGAAGAGAGGAAGAGAAGAGAGGAGAAGAGAGAAGAGAGAGAGAAAATGGTTTTTTCCTTTTCTTTCATCCAAAATAAAAATACTAACTTACTATAAAATTTAAAAAACAAGCAACAATACTCAAAAAATCCCAGTTACCGGGCGGGAAGCATTTTCATCTAAGATACAATGCTTCAAAAAACCCAAAAATTTAGGCATCAAATCATTTAGTACAATGCCAAAAACATGTCACAACATCTTTTCATCAGTATAATTAAGCATTAACAAAACCAAGAACCATATTTTCAATATATCATTATTGGTTTAAGAAAGGAAGCGGCGTATCTTTTTAATATCGCAAAAAAAAGGGTGTGCTCGGAAAATTTTTACCCACTATAATGACCACTGTGAAATGTGAAATTTGTTTTTCCCTAAAGGATTTGCATTTTGGGTGCTCGGAAATATAGTGGAAGGGAATTCCAAACCCACAACCAGAGAAAAAACTTGATTAATTTGTTTATTCTAGGTGTGGACCTGGAATTTTGGGTTGAATCCCCGGGTTTTTTTTGTTAAATTAGATGAAGGTTTGGGGGTGCAAAAGCCGACAAAAAATTTTTTGCTTAACAAACATTTGACAGCAAACTTTCTTTAGCGGAAAAGAAACAGTCCAGAGAGGTTCCAGAAGAAACGAACGAACGAACGAACGAACAAATTTTTTTCAAGGGTTGGAGTAAGCAAAAGTTTTTTTCATCCGCCCCCGGGGCCAAAAGAAAAAAGAAAAGATACAAATTCTAAATAAATAATACCAAATCAAAAACCTTTACAAAGGAACACGAAAAGGGGGGGGGGTGGGGTGGGGGCATAAGAGAGAGGAGAGAGGGGGGAGAGAGAGAGAGAGAGAGGAGGAGAGAAGAGAGAGAGAAAATAAAGGGGAAAAAAAAAAAGAGGGACCAGAAAGGGGGGGGGAACACAAAAAGGGGAAAAAAAAAAGAAGGAAAAAGGGGGGGGGGGGGGGGGGGGGGGGGGGGGGGGGGGGGGGGGGGGGGGGGGGGGGGGGGGGGGGGGGGGGGGGGGGGGGGGGGGGGGGGGGTTTGGGGGGGGGGGGGGGGGGGGGGGGGGGGGGGGGGGGGGGGGGGGGGGGGGGGGGGGGGGGGGGGGGGGGGGGGGGGGGGGGGGGGGGGGGGGGGGGGGGGGGGGGGGGGGGGGGGGGGGGGGGGGGGGGGGGGGGGGGGGGGGGGGGGGAAAATTTTTGGGGGGGGGGGAAAGAAGAAAAGGGGGGTTAAAAAGATTTAAAAAATTTGGGGGTTTTTTGAAACCAACTTTTAACATATATCGTTTGAATGAGAAAAAAAATTTGTTGTTGATCCAAAAAATTTTCTATTCTGAAGATTTTTAAAATTTTTTGGGGGAAAATGTTGAAAAAATTTTGGAAAAACAAGTAGTTTTTGGAATTATTATAAAAAACGTTTTTTAATTTCTTTTATTTTGCGTTTTTCTTTAATATTCAGAAAAATTTTTTAAGAAGGATAATTTTAGGTCTTTTAGCTTCCATTTTAAAGGCATAAAAACCCGTTTTTTCCATTGGTTTTAATTTGGGCATCCAAAATTCCAAAAAGGGGAAAAAAGGGGACTTTTAATGTAAATTTAAAAATTTAAAACAAACTGAACCAAAAATTATGGCTAAAAAGGGGGGTTTTAAAGAACCTTCTTTTTTAATAAAAATAGGAAATTTTAAGTTTGGTTTCCCCGTAAATTTTTTAAAGGGGGGTTTTTGGTTTTAATGAAGGTTTTGAAATTAAAAATTTGTTCCTTGAGGTCACTTTTTTAAAAAAAAAAGGGTTAAATTTTTTTTTTAAAAACCCCCCAAAAAAAAAAATTTTTAAAATTTTAAAAAAAATAAATTTAATATCAATTTTTGTTTGTTTGTTTGTTTTTTTTAAATTTTTTAATATGGTTACAAGGCGCAAAAACGACAGTACTCAACAATTTTCTTAGAAACAATAAACCCTAGGTCATAGTCTAAGCCTTATCAGGTGTGTGTATGTTGCGTGTGCGCGTGCAAGCTTTGCGCGGTTGTGGGGGGGGGGTGGGGGGGTTGGTGTGTGTGGGTTTTGAGAGAGAGAGAAGAGAGGAAGAGGAGAAGGAAGAGAGAGATTGATTGTTTTAAATACCAAGGATAAAGATTTTAGGCCAAACCCTTTGTTTTTCTTTTCCCTTGTAATTACTTTATTTCGAATACATTCATACAGCAATTCACATACAACATGATAATCTTTCCAATGTAACAAACGCTCATAAAAAGCACTAATCAAGGGGGGGATGGTAAAGCAAAAGGAAAATTTACAAGCAAAAAAAAAACAAAAAACTACAGAGAGAGAGAGAGGTCAAGGAGGGGTGGGGAAGAGGAATGGTAGTAGGGGGAGGGGGAAAAGGGTTTTTGAAGAGGGGAGTGGGGAAGCGTTTTTAACGGAGTAGGTTTTATTTTTGAACGATTTTTAAAAAGTAGGGTTTCACAGAAGCCCTTAGCGAAGGGACGCTAATATTGTAATCGAAAAATTTAAAATTCGAAATAAAATGTTTAGAAATTTTCCTAAAAGGTTTGAGGAGAGAGAGGGAGAGAGAAGAGAGAGAGAGAGAGAGATATCCATCATAATTTTTCCTCCCCCCCCTCATCTTTTCTTTTTTTTTCTTGAACTGTTCTTAACTACCCAAAACCAAAATTATAAACTTAGTGACAATACAAAAAATACGCGCTGAAAAAAGGGGAGAGAGAGAGAGGGAAGGAGGAGAAGGGGGAGAGAGAGGGGAGAGAGAAGAGAGAGAGAGAGGTTTTCCCATAAAAATCTTTCTCCTCCCCCTCTCTTTTCTTTTTTTTTCTTCTTGAACGTTCATACACCCCAAAAACCATAATTAAAACTTAGTGAAATAATAAATAGCACTGAAATCGGAGAGAGAGGAGAGAGAGAGAGAAGGAGAGAGGATAGAGAGAGGAGGGGAGGGGAGGGAGAGAGAAAATGGTTTTTCCCTTTTCTTTATCCAAAAAAATAAATAAAAAAACTTACTATAAAATTTGAAAAAAAAAGCAACAAACATCAATTTAATAAACAGTTACCAGGGCAGGGCACGCTTTACATCTATAGATAAAATCCCAAATAAACAAAAATTTGGGACATAAAATCTTTGTGACAATGCATCAATAAATCATGATCACAACATTCTTTTAAATTGATATAATTCGCTTAACAAAACCAATGAAAACATACTTTAAATTTAAATCTTTGGGTTTTTAAAAAGGAAGGGCGTATCATTTTAAAATATCAGCAAAACAAAGGGTGTGTTTGGTATATTTTTCCCATGTAATGCCTACTGTGAAATTTTAAATTTTTTTTCCCCCTGAAGGATTCTGCATTTTGGGTGATCGAAAATTGTGGAAGTAAATTTCCAAACCACCTCCCGGTAAGTAACTTGTTTTTAAATAGATCTATTCTGGTGGGGAAACCCGGGGAATTTGGGTTAAACCCCTGGGGGTTTTTGTTAATTTTGCGAAGAGTTTGTGGTGCAAAGCCACACAATTTTTTGCTTTAACAAACATTTGTTGCAGCAAACTTTTTTTAGCGGAAAAGATAGTCCGAGGGTTCCAGGAGGAACGAAGAACAAGAACGGGGAATTTTTTTTTCAGAGGGGGGGAGTAGAAAACTGTTTTTTACATCCACCCTGGGGGCCCAAAAAAAAAAAGAAAAAAAAAGATAAAAATTTCGAAAAATAATAATAAAAATGCAAAAAACCCTAAGTCAAGAGTGAACACAACAGAAGGGTGGGTTGGGGGGGTGGGGGCATAAGAGGAGAGAGGGGGAGAGAGAGAGAGAGAGAGAGAGAAAGAGAGGAGGAGAGAAAAGGGAAAAAGTGAGGGAGAGGTTTAAAAACAAAAAAATACAGGAGAAAAAGAGGAGGAGAAAGGGGGGGGGGGGGGGGGGGGGGGGTTTTTTGGGGGGGGGGGGGGGGGGGGGGGGGGGGGGGGGGGGGGGGGGGGGGGGGGAAAAAGGAGAGAATGAGAGGGGGGGGGGGGGGGGTTTTTTAAAAAGAAGGTAAATATTGTTCATTAAATTCAGGTTAAAATTGAAAAAAACCAAAACCTTTTTAACTTTTCCATTAAAATCTGTGGTATGCTTTTTAAAAGAAAACTATTTTGTTTTTTATGTATTCGGGTTTTCTTTCCTAATTTTCCCTCCTGAATAGAAAAAGATGTATAAAGGTCAGTTTTTGGCGGGGATAAATTCGTGTTTTGACGAACTCTCGTACGGAAATTTCCCCGGGGAAAAGAAGGGGCCGGTTATTCAAATTTTAAACTAAAGACAGCTTGTTAAAAATACTTTAATTCAAAAGGCAAGATGTTTAGTTCTTTATTTTTATTTCAAGACGAAGTTTAGAAGATAAGTTTGGAGGGGTCTGTAGAGATTTTCAAGTTCCCTTAAGGAGGCTTTACTAGTAAATCCCAACGGGTTTAGCATAGCCACATCGTTTGAATATAAGCATGAAAAAAAATTTCCGAGGTGTTACCCAAAAAATGTTTGATTTTTTAAAAGTGAAAGATTTTTTCGATATTTTTTTTGAAAAAGTGAAAGCTGTTCGACCAGGAAAAATTATTGTCGAAATAAGAAAAGAGTTTTGAGAACTAACTTCATCTAATACTTTATCATGACTTTTTTCCCTTAATTTTATTTTTGATTTTTGCTTTTTCCCTTGTAGATTTTAAACATGAATTTAGTTTTTTGGGATAAAAGGCCATAGTTTGAGTTCTGCCTTTTTTATGGCCTTAACGTCTTTTTGTAAGTCAGCGCACACTACATCTGCTTTTTTTTCCTTTTTTTGTGAAAGGTGGGTCTCACGAAAAGTTAAAAGAGAGGAAATGTAAAGGGGGGAATTTTTATGAAATTGTAAATAATTTTGGCCCCAAGACTAAAACCGGGGCCACCGAAATTGACGGGCAGAAAGGGGAAAGATTTCAAACTTGAAAAACTATTGCCTTCTGTTTGATAGAAAAGATGAGAGAATTTTGACAGACTTTAGATTTTAAACAACAAAGTTTTTTTTTTTTAAGAGGGCTGGTTTAATAACATCGAAGGCTTTAGCAAAGTAACAAATATCGTTCCTGTGAGAAGTTTCATTGAATTTAAATTTGCCCTTTTTCTAATTTGGGAAAGAACCGTCTGAATAAATGTTTTCTCAAAAACCCCCTTTTTTTTTTGATAAAATAATTTATGGAAAAAAAAAGGGTTTGAAGGTTTTGTTTAAAGGTGCTTTCTAAAGGTTTAGCCCAAATTAACAAAAGGAATCGGTCTTTGTTCAAAGGGACCCGTGGGTCACCAGATTTTAAAATGGCAAAATTTTAGCTTCTTTAAAAATATTGTGGTTTTAGCTTTCTAAATACAAGGTTTTTAAAAAATTAAAAGTAAGGTATCAGAGTATAGGTGCAAAATTTTTTAAAAATTTTGCTTTTTATTATCTAATCCCCGGCTCTTAGATTCCTTCAATGTTTAAGTTCTTCAACCTCCTGACACTGATAAACGAAAAATAAAGTTGGCCCCAATTTGTCTAGTATCACAAATTCTTTAGTAAAAGTTATTATATTTAGTACAACTTTTAAAATAGTCTTTTCGACTATGGGAGAAGTGTTTATTGAGATTATCTGCAGACAAATTAAGATGATGGAGGTTTGTTTTGACGATTTACCAGATAATTGTTAAAAGGCTTTCCAGATGATTTGAATTTTTTTCGATGAAAAAAGGTCGAAAAAATTTTTTTTTTACGAGCAGCCCTTTTCTTGCTGTAACTTTGTTCGTGTTTTTAAACTTTGCTCTTTTCCTGTTGAATTAAATGTTTTCAGAATTTTAATAGCAGATTGATTTCATCTTTTAAACCCACGGGGGTTTTTTCCCATTGGGTTTTGCATTTTTGATTTTGTTGGGCTTTTTGTAAATGGGAAAAAAATTTTTTTATACCAATTTTCGGAGCTTTGTCTGGTCTTTCCCCCAAAACCCTAAAAAAGTTGTGTACATAAATCATGAAAAAAAAATCGTAGAATTAAAGGTTTTATAATACGGAAAAAAAATGCATTTGTGGCAAATTTAGGAATTTTTTTACGTTTTTTTTGGCCCAGTTAAGCATACGGGAAAATACACTGAGACCGTAAACTGGTAGGGAAAAGTTTCTGAAATTTTTGTTGTATTGTTTAATAAAATTTATATGATCAATGAGTGTTTCAGACGCGGTTATTCTTGTTGGGTGTCTATCAGTTGTTTTAATTTAATGTTTAAAAAAATTCGTTCCATTTATCATGGGGTTTTTAGAAAATAAATTTTTTTAAATTTAAAGTCCCCAAAGCAATACAAATCTTTTAAATAATCTGAAACTCTTCCTTCATTGTTCGAATCTATCATAATTCCACGCGTTCATCGGGTTTCTTATAAAAAGCCTACTAATATCGGTTGGGCCCCCCTTTTAAACGAAACTCTATCCAGAGCATTAAAATTTTTGTTTTAAAAATGATGGATCATTATAGTTCTTTGGTGATGAATATCCCAGAAGCCCTGTTTCTAGCTTAGTTTGAGTCTCTCCTAATAAAATTGTAACCCGGGAAACATTATAAATCGTCTGAGACTAAATTTGTAATCGAGATTAGAGAAAAAAAAAACAATGAAAAAACAATTGTTGCATTAAAAAAAATAGAAGGTAAATAATAATTTGTTTAACAATGACTGCATTTTGATGCCAATTTTGAATCCCGGTTGGTTAACCATTCATTTTCTCGGTCTTGGGATTATTTGCCATTTTTTGAAAGGAAAAAAACAACAAAAAAACAAACAACAAAAAACCCAAAAACAAAAAAAAAAACTTTTCCTTCAAAGTGTACAAACAAAGCAAAAACAGTTTGCAGGATATCAGGCAATTAGAAAAGAAAAATACTGTGGAAAAAAAAAGGGGGAAAAAAACAAACAAAACAAACCCCACAAAAAAAAGCACACCCCTTTCAAATGAATTACAGAGAGAAGTTAGGAAAAAAAAAAACCCCAAAAAAAACAAAAACAAAACAACAAAACAACAACAAAAACAAAACCCAATGAGCTAAGTTCAAACAGGGAACCGTACTAAAGAAAGGGCGCGTCACAAAAACCCAGCCTCAGAAGACGCGAGAATTTTAAAAGTTTAAATAAACAAAAGTCCTTAACAACGTCCATTTTAAATGTCCCCAAATAAATAATCAAAAGGCCCAAAAATGGGGGGTTTTTTACAATAATTCAACAGTCAATTTCCAAACATATGACGACGTAAATGTAACTTTTTGATGAAAAATGGGGAGAAAAATACGATGATTTAACACACACAACACACCACAACACCCACACACACCAACACACACACACACACAACACACCCCACAAATTTCTTTCGCACACAAAAAAAATACCATAGAAAGACAAAACATCACAAAAATTTTAAAAAATCTCACCCATTCTCCAGTTGGCGGCGTCCCCCGTTGGTCCGTTGCGTCACTAACTGTGATGCCCAAATTCATTAACTCTGGCAAATAAACCAGAGGGTTAAATGAAAGGGCCCGTTTCGGGGTCAGCTGCTCTTTCCCGGTCAGAGGTTGAAGTAGAGTTGTTTAACCAAGGGAAAAATGGGGGGGTGTGTTTGGCCAAAGCCAGATCCTTGAACCCCCGCATAGGCGGGTAAGGGGCGGGAAAAACTGGGGTAAAAGGGGCGCGGAATCGTGAACTGGGGGGAGGATGGAGGCGGGACATTGGGGGGATGGGGGGTTCTTGGTGGGGGACGGGGAATTTTCAGTTCAGTGTCTGACTGTAAGCCCAGCCAGGGATTATCCCAAAGTCTGGCGGTGGAACCTGGGGGGTCAACTCGGTGGTTCTGATGTTTGCGTTGGGGGTTTGGGGGGCTTAAAAGGAGGGGGCATTGTTGAGGACTGGGGGGGGAAAACCGAATTTCTGGAGTTCACTATTGTCGAGAAGCTGTTTTTAGGGGAGGGTCTCATTTCAGAGCTGTTCCTTGTACTACGGGGCATGGGCCGATCATGGTGGGGACGGGGGGTTTTGAAGGGCCCGTGTTTTGCCGGGTCGTTCAAATGTGAACCCGGGTTTAGGGAGAACTGTTTGAAGCCTTTTCCAACAGACTGTCCCTTTTGACTGGGGGTTGGGGGGGATCTTTATCAGGGCCTGACGGGGGGCACCATTTTGAGTCCAAACGACCCAAAAAGGTCAATCTGCCCCAGCATACTTTACATGTAGCTAAAATGTTTTTTAGAAGGGCATGGGTTTTTTAGCTGGTGTCGCCCGGGGCCGGGGAATAGACTGAGGCAATATATGCAGAGGGAAACGGTTTTACACAAACCAAACAGTTCAGCAATCTTTTTCTGCAATGGGGCCCGGCCCCGGAAATCATTTACACCCCAGCACAATTAAAGTGTTCACTTGTCTGGATTTCTAAAATACGTAACCCCTGAAAAAAGATGCACTAAAATCAGACCGGGAACACATTTTTTGAAATAAGGGTCAAGACGTGTTTATCTCTTTGGATTAAAGTCCTTTTTAAAGTTCCGATTTGCAAGGAAAAAACATTTTTAAAGGAATAGTTTTTTTTTTAAACCGCTTGGAGAAGTTTTTCTTTCCCTCGTCAACTGAGAAGGTTCTTTATCCTGTTTAGCTAACTGTTCAGAGGGAGAGGGTTTAGATTGACAGATTTGTTTGGGGGGAGACAGGTTTATTGGGAAACGGGGTCAAGAAGTACTTCATTCTGACGGACAGCAAGTCTCAAAAAGATTACGGCGTTAATTCACAATTTCCACAGGGGTGCAGGAACTGGTAGTGAAACTGACCACTAAAAGTGTGTCCTCCCGTTTTAGGGGAGGGTTGTGTAACAGAAACAGGAATGTTTGTATTCAATTGTGTGAAGGTTGTTGGGGGGGGGTTGGGCAACTTGTGGGACAACCTTTTTTGGGGTTTCCCCATTGGTGAAGAATGACCCGGAACACAATTTTGGGGGGTTTTCAACTGTGTGAAACATTGTTTGAGTGAGTTTTTTTTTTTAATTGTTTTAGGTCGGGGCTGAATGACCCCCAAAGGGGGATTTTAATGAAAGGTTTTCTTTTTGAACATATTCATTGTTGATTCAAACTTTGACATTACCTGTGGATCCTTCGACAGCGAATGAAAGACTTATCTTCCGATTTTTACATTTCTTTCATTCTTGTAGACCTTTTGAATCCTAAGTTGGCAGCATTGTTTTTATCCGAAAGTCATAAAAATGGTATCCACAGTAATTTTAATTTATCAAGGTCACTTGGGGCCCCTGTTTTTTTTACATGCTTTAAAGGGCGGGGGCGTCGCGATAAACGTTTTTCAAGGGGGAAAGTTTGGGAGTTGTTTTTTTTTGGCTTCTTTTTGAAAACAGTTCAAACAGAATGTTTGTACTGTGTGACCCTTGATGAGGTGACTTTCCTGGTGTATGGTGGCTTTTGCTAAAGTTATTTTCCCGGAGTCGAAGAGATCCCAAAAAAATTAGAAACACCCCAAATTCAGTTCGTATCCTCAAAATCTGGCTTTCCTGGCCCTGAGGGGAGACCCAGGAGTTGCAGGAGTGGGGTCACTGGAGGGGCTACTTTCACTGCCGCACAGGTCACCGGAGCTGACAATGAGTTTTACCTCCTATCATTAAAAATCAGGGGGGGGAAGACAGCAGCGCCTCTTAAAGGGAGCCAGATCACCATGAAAAACGGGGAAAAATTTTTACTCACAATGTCTTTCATGCTTCCCCTCTTTTTTTCCCACTTGACACATCAATGCCTTGGTAGTAAAGTTCCCCCCGCCTTGCCCCGGGGAAAGTAAAAAAAAATAGGTTTTGTTTCACTTATCCAAAAAACGCGCAAGACCCCACTTGGCTAGAAAGGTGGTATCGGTTCGCTAAACCCTGAAGAAAAATAAAGATAATCGTCCTTGTAATCAAAGTATTTCTTTCAAAAACAATGATGGGTTTTTAATTTCTGTGTTCAATAAAACAACATTTCTCCACGCAGGAGCTCCTTTTCAGAGCGGAAAACTTGCTGCCGAGTGTCTAAAGTGGGCCTTTTGTTTGCTTCCCGTGTCAAAAGGGGTTCCCATGGCAGGTACACACACGGCAGAACGAAAGGGCATGCGTGTTGGACAGTTCCGGGACCGGGGGGACATTTAACCGTTACCACATGGGGGTTGAGTAAACCCACCGTGTTACAGGCCCAAAATTGAGAGGTGGCACAGAGCTTGTTGAGAAAAAAAACCGGCAAACCGAACCTTTTCTTCTTTCCCCTTTTCTTTTTTTTTTTTTTTTTTTTTAAAGGGGTTGAGTTTCGTGTGAACACATATCAATGTAGAATTCTTTCAAAGGATGTATTTGGGAATTAAAATGTTAATTGTTGATTCCACGAAAAGAATCGAAGCACCAACACAGCACCTTTGAGTACTTAATCAAAACCGCGGAAAACAAAAAACTATGAAGATTACTACCTGTAACACCCACAAAAAACCCACGGGGCCAGACAAACACGTCCGTCTTCAACCACCAGAGAGGGGAGAGAGAAGAGAGGAGAGGGAGAAAAGAGAGAGAGAGGAGAAGAAGAGAGGAAAAGGGGAGAGAGATGGGGAAAAGAGGAGAGAGAGACAACAGACGACATGAGACAGACGACAGACGACAGACGACAGCGGACGGAAATAGACAAGTGTCGTCAGGACAGGCAATATGAGAGGAGAGAGACGAATCATTAAAGGGGGATGCAAAAGCGTAAGGGAGGAGAGAGAGAGAGAGAGAGGGGAGTGAGAGGAGAAGAGAGGGAGGGGAGGGAGAGAGGGAGTGAGAAAACAAAGACAGGAAATGGGGAAGAGAGAGGAGGGAGGGGGAGGGGAGGAAGGGGGGGGAGGAAAAAGGGGAGAGAGAGAGAGAGAAGAGAAAAGGGCAGAGAATGGGTTGGAGTTGGGTGGGGGGAGTGGGGGGACAATACACGGACAGAACAAAAAATGCTCCAAATCCCCATAACATACTTTGTAAATTTTTATTAAAAAAGAAAAGAAAAAAAAAAAAAGCCATCAAATATTGTGTTCAGACTAAACTGGAAATGATCATTTTGGGAAAAAAATTGCGTTTCTGGGTGTGCAGGACATATTCTCAGCGCCTTGATAAATACACTCTTCCCCTCCTTTCTTCTTCTTTTCTTCTTTTTTCCTAAAAAAGTCCCCAATTTTAAGAGACCCTGTTTTTAAAAAGTAAATAAAATAATAACATAAAAAGCCTTTGCAGATCCATTTCTTAAGGTTAGCAACTCCATTTTTTTTATATCCTTTTTTTAACCCTTGCAACCCTTTCTATTCAACTTTTAAGCCCCCTTTCAACTCCATTTCTTTATATCAACTTCTTAAGCCCTTAGCAACATCCATTTCTTTATCAACTTCTTAAGCCCTTAGCAACATCCATTTCTTTATATCAACTTTGACCTTAAAAGCCAAAGCCATCTAGACCTTGAATATGCTGAGAAGAATGAATTTTTAGGAATATTGACTTGATGAGTAGCCAGACAATGAGTATTTAACATAAAATACAACCTTCAAGTTATAAAAAGATCATTAGATGGCTCCCCGTGTTCAGCTCGTGCTGAATTCAATTGGCAAATGAAAGGCAACTGCCAGGGCTTCCTCTAAACATAAAGCATATGCGTGTCTTTGGATCTGTAAACACTGAAACGATTTAGTAAGTCTTAATATTATAATGGTTGAAGCGGGTAGTTCACTACAGGTCTGCATAAACGTCCATGCTGTCGAAAGTGTCATAGTACGAGGCCCCTAAACTTGATCATTGTGAGCCGAAAGCAGTCTTACCAGTCGTCCTGACGCCATCGTCGAATATATCGCTACTGAAACTGATTTTAACTTTGAAAATAATGTTGACTCCGAGAAAAATCTGATTATGCCACTGCTATCCTTTCACGTGCGTCAATCGGCCAAAGAGAGGAAATGAATGTAGGTGAAGTTCGAGTAGCTTCCCTTGAACAATGAAACGCGTCTATTAACTGCAAAATGTCAAAATAATTTGAGATCTGCTCGAATGCCTGTGGGTCTTCAGACATGATGATAATAATATAAATTTCAGCTGGGTGAGAAATAGGCCGTGAGGCCTTTAGCTGATCTTTTGATCAGACACTAAAACTGCTTAACAAAAAAGCTATCCTAAACAATGTTTTGATCGTTCATCCTGATTCTATTATTTCATAGCCTTCAGTCTGTCCTCATACTCAAGATGACCCAAGCCAGGGACACACTTTGTGGCTCTACGGAGCACTCCTTCAATTAACTTTTTGTCTTTTTCTAGATGCGGGCTCCAAACACAGTTTGCATATTCCAGATGTGGTCTAACTAGAGCAGTGAAAAGAAGTCGCATTGACTCAGGGTCCAGGAAAACGTAGGATCTGCGGATCAATCCCAGGATTCTGTTGGCCTTTTTTACTTGCATTTCAACATGTTTAGAAAACTGCAGACCTGAGTCTATCAGGACCCTAAATCTCTTTCTGCATCTGCTTCAGCCAGAGGAGCTCTTTCCTGATTACCATGAGTTTTCATTGTATACTGATGATGATCATTCCCATTGCCCATGTGAAGAACACTGCATTTAGTTGCATTGAATTTTAATTGTCACGTGTCGGCCCCTTAAAATAACTTATCAAGATCTTCTTGAAGTTTACAGTGATCCCAAGCAGGTCCAAAGATCTTCGTATCATCAGCATACATACATTCGGGATGACTCCGGACAAATAAATAACAAGTATATGAACGCCGTAGATTCACGATTCCAACAAGACTACCAAGTCCCGAGTTTATGTACACTTACCATGGCAACAGTCATAATATCTGTCACAAACGGCTTTTGAATGTGTAGAATTTAAACTTAATGTTCACCTCGCTGTCTTGCACGTCAGTTTTAAAAACGTACTCTTTGAATTATGAAAATATTTTTCAGCAAAAGTTGGATCATACTGGTCACAAAAACTTAAATCTCTCTCTCTCTCTCTCTCTCTCTCTCTCTCTCACACAACAACATTAAATCCTGTTTCTCAGTGCCTCGAAACCAGTTTTGCTTTATGAACAAGAATATGTGTACTTGAAGATGACTGTCTCATGAATCACTGTTCGCTCTTCCTCCGGCAATGCTGATCATACTGTGTTGGTGACAAATGTTCCTTTGTTGGTGACTGACGTTTCTGATAATATCCTCTTTCACCGTAGGCATATGTATACTATGTAGTTGCGCGCGCGCGCGCGCGCGCGCGCGCGCGCGCGCGCGCGGTGTGTGTGTGTGTGTGTGTGTGTGTGTGTGTGTGTGTGTGTGTGCGTGCGTATGCGTGCGTGCGTGCGTGCGTGCGTGCGTGCGTGATAGACAATTTTAGTATGTATGTGTAGTTTTGTTTATGCTAAAATGAATCATCACAGTTCTTGTTATAAACATTTCATATTGTGTAACTGTGTTAGCGTGTTAGTGTCCTTGGTACCCAAAGAGACAAATGTCAGAAAAAAACCTTCTTGTTTATCTCTTATCTGGGGGAAAAAAGATAATCAAGCGATCAATCTGTCAGTCTGCTCTGTCTGTCTGTCTGTCTGTCTGTCTGTCTGTCTGTCTGTCTGTCTGTCTCTCTCTCTGTATCTCTCTCTCTCTCTCTCTCTCTCTCTCTCTCTCTCTCTCTCTCTCTCTCTGTGGTGTGTGTGTGTGTGTGTGTGTGTGTGTGTGTGTGTGTGTGTGTGTGTGTGTGTGTGTGTGTGTGTGTGTGTGTGTGTGTGTGTGTGTGTGTGCGCGCGCGCGAGAGGAGAGAGAGAGAGAGAGAGAGAGAGAGAGAGAGAGAGAGAGAGAGAGAGAGAGAGAAGCCAGTGGGCTCGTTGGGAGACGTTTCGCAGCTGATTTTACGTGTCAGGTACTGTTAATGCCACACTCAATTCTGGAATTATCCGGTAACAGCATGGCAGAAACACATGGCCAGATCAGTTAGACGACAGCAAGGAGTTTCAAAGGGAGGCGTTTACAGTCAAAATTAGAGTTCCGTAAAAGACGTCGGTGCGGAGAGGAAGGAAGGGGGTGGGGTGGGGGTGGGTGGGGGGTCTCCTGTCCCAAACCTGTCATTCGGAGGAGAGAGGGGGCGAGAGGAAAGGGATTGGGGAGGGGGGGGGGGGGGGGGGCTTCCTAAATTGTGTATAAGCGACAGTGATGAAGGAGTGGAGTTGGGAATTCCTCTTTCACACTTTTGTAAAAGTGAAAGCCGGAGTTAGGGAAGGGGTGGTAGGGGATGGGAGGGAGGTCTCGGGGGAGGGAGATCACAGGAACAAATTCGCGGAGTTTCACGCCTGGTGCCAGACTGGCTCTGAGGAGTCCTTGACATGTCCAAAACGTCCGTTTCTCCGGTGCCAGGTGTGAAATTGTTGATGAAACATGTATGACGCCCTTGGTGGACTGGTCCAGACTGTGATTTCAGGAGAGGACTTGTAGCCTCTGCTCTCAGGTAGGCTACAGTTACACCCCACAATGGACTCGTCCAGACTGTGAGTTCAGGAGAGGACTTGTAGCTTCTGCTCTCAGGTAGGCTACAATTACACCCCACAATGGACTCGTCCAGACTGTGAGTTCAGGAGAGGACTTGTAGCCTCTGCTCTCAGGTAGGCTACAGTTACACCCCACAATGGACTCGTCCAGACTGTGAGTTCAGGAGAGGACTTGTAGCCTCTGCTCTCAGGTAGGCTACAGTTACACCCCACAATGGACTCGTCCAGACTGTGAGTTCAGGAGAGGACTTGTAGCCTCTGCCCTCAGGTAGGCTACAGTTACACCCCACAATGGACTCGTCCAGACTGTGAGTTCAGAAGAGGACTTGTAGCCTCTGCTCTCAGGTAGGCTAGAGTTACACCCCACAATGGACTCGTCCAGACTGTGAGTTCAGGAGGGGACTTGTAGCCTCTGCTCTCAGGTAGGCTACAGTTACACCCACAATGGACTCGTCCAGACTGTGAGTTCAGGAGAGGACTTGTAGCCTCTGCTCTCAGGTAGGCTACAGTTACACCCCACAATGGACTCGTCCAGACTGTGAGTTCAGAAGAGGACTTGTAGCCTCTGCTCTCAGGTAGGCTAGAGTTACACCCCACAATGGACTCGTCCAGACTGTGAGTTCAGGAGAGGACTTGTAGCCTCTGCTCTCAGGTAGGCTACAGTTACACCCCACAATGGACTCGTCCAGACTGTGAGTTCAGGAGAGGACTTGTAGCCTCTGCTCTCAGGTAGGCTACAGTTACACCCCACAATGACAACTGTTCAATAATAACGTTTAAGGTAGAATTCGGCTTTTCATAATTATCATTGATATGACCAGAGATGAAATATCACGCACACACACACACACACACACACACACACACACACACACACACACACACACACACACACACACACACACACACAGGCACGCAGGCACGCAGGCACACACACACACACACCACACACACACACACACACACACACACACAACACACGCGCGCGTGCGCGCGCGCACGCACGCACGCACGCACGCACGCACGCACGCACGCACGCACGCACGCACGCACGCTCACACGCACACGCACACGCACTCACGCACGCACGCACGAACACACGCACGCACGCACGCACGCACGCACGCACGCACGCACGCACGCACGCACGCACGCGCACACACACACACACACACACACACACACACACACTCAGCAGCAGCAGGAGCAGCAGGAGCAGCAGGATATCAGTCTTCGCGGTAAGTGCCAACACGATTTTTCGACAGGAATCTGTTGGGGCAAAATTCAGTTAGTGATAAGCATGAGCGAGTGCGTGCGCGAGGTTGGGTCTGTGTGTGTGAGTGTGTCTATGTGCGAGAGAGAGAGAGAGAGAGAGAGAGAGAGAGAGAGAGAGAGAGAGAGAGAGAGAGAGAGAGAGAGAGAGAGAGAGAGAGAGAGAGGAGAGAGAGAGAGAGAGAGCACTCACACACATACACACACACACAAACACATAGATATATAGATAGAAATGTGTGTGTGTGTGTCTGTGTGTGTGTGTGTGTGCGTGCGTGCGTGCGTGCGTGTGTGTGTGTGTGGCGCGCGCGGTGTGTGTTGTGTGTGTGTGTGTGTGTGTGTGGTGTGTGTGTGTGTGTGTGTGTGTGTGTGTGTGTGTGTGTGTGTGTGTGTGGTGCCTGCGTATTAGGGAAGTGTGTGTGTGTGTGTACAGGGATATCTCATAAATCGGGAGTTAAACACACACACACACACACACACACACACACACACACACACACACACACACACACACACACACACAAGCGCGCGCGCGCGCATCTAATTTAGCATGTGATAAAACATGCACCGTTTTTCTGCCCCGACCGGCTCCTACCCAGAGTTGAGTTTGCTGCGGACTCAGTTGGGAAGACTGGTTCCACACAGTCGAGTTTCATCCACTTAATGGATGCGTTTCTGAGAGTGTTGCTCAAATTTCCTGACCAACACTGCAGGTGCCTGTATCTCTCGGGCCTGGTTGACGCCAGGATATATTATGAAAGGAAGCGTAGAGTTCAGCCCTGTCATGTAGTCTCAGACCGAATTGGAAATCCGCATTGTCACGAGTTTGTCACGAGGCCTACGACGATTGACCCGTCTAGGGTGGCGGAATTATTCATTTATTTATTGTCGTTGCTGTTGTCGTGTATCCGTCCTTTAATGTGGTTTGTAGTGCGTTTGCACCTTAATGTCGTTCAGCTCAGGTTAGGTTTACTTTTTCTCTCTCTCTCTCTCTAATTCCACTGCCCGTGCAATTCATCCTGCAGGTTCACGGGCGCACGTGCATCATTCCTCTTAGGCTTGAGGTATGCTCACTGTGACGTAGCGTGGCATGTTGGCTGCCATCGCTGAGGCAGGTTTTCTCTTCACTCGAGCGGAAGATGTCTCTGGGAGCGCCTGCTCCGGTTCTGGTTCTACACCACTTCGTCGAAGGTACGGTCGGTACCTTCATTCCTACAGTCGGCCTGTAGGGGAGGGACATCACGTCAATCTTTTCCGCATCTGCTCTGCTGTCCTCTCGACCGGACAGAGGGTAGAGAGTCGCTTGACCCGCCACTGGGGTCAACCACGGGTAGCTGGTAAGCATCAGTTTCGTGGTTTATTTGTTGTTGTTTTTTTTTGTTGTTAGCCGGCTAATTCTTCTCTTTGCGCAATTTCTTTTGGTTTTCAAAATTATAAAAGAAATAGTGTTTGAGACCACTTTTTTGGTTAATTCAATCTTTAACCTGGCCAGTCAAAATTATATCTTAAAGTCTTTCTCCTTTTTATGCATCTGGTGATGCGGTAGTCGGCGGTGGTGGGGGAGAACCTGGTGATTCAGGGTTGGTACTGGCTGGTCTCGCTCGTCCGCCCTGTCACAATTGCCGGTCTCGCATTCTTCAGCCACCGTCTGTTTGTGTGTGCAAGGGGAACGAGTTCTATGTTTGCGAGCGTGCGTACGCATGATTAGTCGTTTGGATGCGTGGTTGGAGAATTGTGTCATTTTGAAATGTTGCTATAAATGTGGGGATAATTGTGCCATTGAATTATTATTATTTGCAAATGTGGTGGCAGTCATAAAACAATGGTTGCTGTATTAGTTCAGTTCCAAGAAAGGAAAATGTTGAACGTGAGTGAGGGAAGGATGAAGATATAATTTGTGTGTTTAGCCTGCGAATGTAATCTCTTACCTGCTTGTGTGAAGAGACCTTTAGCGAACATTCCTCAGTTGGTTTGTTTACTGTGTTATGCTCAGGTCTGTGTTGAGCTGGTGCGGTGAATGTATTTAGAAAACCTCCCCTCGCCCATCATGCGAGGGGCTGTTAGGATTTGACAGCATATGCTAGACTGTACTGACGGCGGGGTTCCAGTACCCTTCTTCCTTCTTTCCTTTCCCAGTTCCTTCCGTGTCCTCTCCTCCCGGGGGGATTCACCCGAAGCTTGCGCTGTTGGGGGCCACGCACTGGTGAGGAGCACAAGGACTTTGCTGGAGGATCCCGACCCCTGTCCGGGACCTTCAGCGACAACGCCTCGTCCCACGGGACGCGTTCTCCGCGGTCTTCGGACCTCCTACAGCCCGTGTCACCAGTGTGGTTCGTTGTGCGTCGTGCCATTCGGGTGTGTGTGTGTCAATGGTGTCGGCGTCGAAAGACACTTTGTTCAGGAACCGACCCGGTTTGGGGCACTTGGTGCGACTCGGTGCTCACAGTGGACTTTGGGGAGGCAGGGGTGTGGGGGAACCACATGAAGCACGGAAGGGAATGCGTGCTGGAAATCCTTATTTAAGATTATAGTTATACTGTGTGCGTTGAAATGTTTGTTTGCGACTATGGGTATGTCGTGTGTGTTGAAATGCTTAATTGTGTGTATGACGTGAGTGTTAAAATGCTTGAGTGTGATTGTGCATGTTGTGTGTGTTGGAATGCTTATTTGTGACTGTGTGTGTTGGTGTGAATAAATGGGGTGTTGTATCGTAATCTTTCTTGTGTGGTCTCTTGCGGGGCGTGTGAGTTCAGTCACTCCCTTCACTCCATCTAGACCGATCCTGTCAGGGCAGACCTCCAGGGGTCGGTCGTGACACCCATTGATCAGCATTTTAAAAAAAATGTCTCAAATTCTGTGGCCCTTCATGCCCTGCTCTCATGGTGACCTCAGTTTCGATGTCCTCTCCGCGTCTGTGGCCTTGGTTTGGTTCCGTCGGGGTCACCGGTATCGGCGAGTCCATGGGGGCTGTCGTTGGACGGACGTGGTGGCGCCCTCCGGAGGGAGAGCTCACTCACGCCGGCTCCGCGACTAAGCAATTATTGTCGTCAGTAGGGGGCTTAGTAGGTGGTGTCCTGCGTATGTTAGATCAGAACAGGCGCCACTGAACACCACCGAAGTGACTCGGCAGCAGTGCAGCGTCTCCTCCGGTGGGTTGCCTCATGACGACTTGACATTGACTGCTCCCTGTGGATTGCTGGTGCCGGGGCTGCGGCGGGGCCAGCCGGGCTATGGCTGTGGACGGGGTGTCGGAAGGAGCGGCGTGGGTGCACTGCCCTGAGGTAGCGCAGAGGTTGGGACAGCAAAAAAAAAAAAAAAATAAAATAAAATTTTTTTTAAAAAAAATGCACCGTTTTAAAGAAAATGAGTGAAACATCCCCTTAACCCCCACGGTGAGCAAAGGAGATAGACAATGAGAGACACAAAAACGATCATATACTCAATAGGATAAAGCGTGTGCGAAGAATGCCACCTTTTAAAAAAATATTTCCCTCGACACAGCATTAAAAAAGAAAAAAAGAAAAAAAGAAACAAAAAAAAAAAACGCACTGAGAAAGCACCTGATGGAAAAAAACGCAAAAATTACATATTAATATAATTCTCTCTCTCTCTCTGACCGCATCTGAGATGAAAGTTCCAATAATAGTTCTATTATTATTTGTAATGTGACGATAATAATGATAATAATAATAACAACAACAATAATGATAATAATAGCAATAATAATAATAATAATATAATAATAATATTGAAGAGTTATGCACTTATTTGTATGTAAAAGAGGTTGCGTTTGAAAATGTTGCTAGCAATTTTTCTGGTCATGTCTTGTATTTCTTTCTATCTTCTTTATGAGGGCAGCACGTTAGAAATCTGTAAAGCTCATCCTTCGACCCCCAATAAAGATAATTTTGATTTGACTCGACAC
>CM031617.1:71178888-71196388 GCA_018398815.1 Conus ventricosus | reverse complement strand
GTGATAATAATGAGCCGTCCAACCTTTTGGACTGAGAATTGTGATAATAATGAGCCGTCCAACCTTTTGGACTGAGAATTGAGATAATACACAACGTGAACCAGCCTACAGGACCGGCGGGGGGGGGGGGGGGGGGGGGGGAGGCGGGGGGATCATAGCCTATGGAACGGCGGGGGATGGACAATAGCCTACAGGACGGCGGAGGATGGACAATAGCCTACAGGACGGCGGAGGAGGGGGGGGGGGGGGGGGGGGGGAGGGGGGGGGAGGGGGGGGGGATTGTAGCCTATGGAACGGCGGGGGGTGGACCATAGCCTACAGGACGGCGGGGGATGGACAATAGCCTACAGGACGGCGGGGGATGGACAATAGCTTATAGAACGGCGGGTGGGGGGGGGGAGGTGGGGGGGGGGAGGTGGGGGGGGGAGGTGGGGGGGGGGGGGGGGGGGAGGTGGGGGGGGGGATCATAGCCTATGGAACGGCGGGGGGTGGACCATAGCCTACAGGACGGCGGGGGATGGACAATAGCCTATAGAACGGAGGGGGTGGGGAGGGGAGGTGGGGGGGATCATAGTCTATGGAAGGGCGGGGGATGGACCATAGCCTATAGAACGGCGGGGGGTGGACCATAGCCTATAGAACGGCGAGGGGTGGACCATAGCCTATAGAACGACGGGGGATGGACCATAGCCTACAGGACGGCGGGGGATGGATCATAGCCTACAGAATGGTGGGGGATGGACCATAGCCTACAGGACGGTGGGGGATGGACCATAGCCTACAGGACGGCGGGGGATGGATGGACCATAGCCTACAGAACGGCGGGGATGGATGGACCATAGCCTATAGAACGGCGGGGGATGGACCATAGCCTATAGAACGGCGGGGGATGGATAGACCATAGCCTACAGGACGGCGGGGGATGGACCATAGCCTACAGGACGGCGGGGGATGGACCATAGCCTACAGGACGGCGGGGGATGGACCATAGCCTACAGGACGGCGGGGGATGGACCATAGCCTACAGGACAGCGGGGGATGGACCATAGCCTACAGGACGGCGGGGATGGATGGACCATAGCCTATAGAACGGCGGGGGATGGACCATAGCCTACAGAACCGCGGGGATGGACTATAGCCTACAGAACGGCGGGTGATGGACCATAGCCTACAGGACGGCGGGGGATGGACCATAGCCTACAGAACGGCGGGCGATGGATGGACCATAGCCTACAGGACGGCGGGGGATGGACCATAGCCTACAGGACGGCGGGTGATGGAGCATAGCCTACAGAACGGCGGGGGATGGACCATAGCCTATAGAACGGCGAGGGATGGATGGACCATAGCCTATAGAACGGTGGGGGATGGACCATAGCCTACAGGACGGCGGGGGAGATGGACCATAGCCTACAAAACGGCGGCGGATGGACCATAGCCTACAGAACGGGGGGGGGGGGGGGGGGTGGATGGACCATAGCCTGTAGAACGGCGGGGGATGGATAGACCATAGCCTACAGAACGGCGGGGATGGATGGACCATGGCTACAGGACGGCGGGGGATGGACCAGAGCCTACAGGACGGCGGGGGATGGACCATAGCCTAAGAACGGCGGGGGATTGATGGACCATAGCCTACAGGACGGCGGGGGATGGATGGACCATAGCCTACAGGACGGCGGGGGATGGACCATAGCCTATAGAACGGCGGGGATGGATGGACCATAGCCTACAGAACGGCGGGGGATGGACCATAGCCTACAGGACGGCGGGGGATGGATGGACCATAGCCTTCAGGACGGCGGGGGATGGACCATAGCCTACAGGACGGCGGGGGATGGATGGACCATAGCCTACAGAACGGCGGGGGATGGATGGACCATAGCCTATAGAACGGCGGGGGATGGATTGACCATAGCCTACAGAACGGCGGGGGATGGATGGACCATAGCCTACAGAACGGCGGGGGATGGATGGACCATAGCCTACAGGACGGCGGGGGATGGACCATAGCCTACAGGACGGCGGGGGATGGACCATAGCCTACAGAACGGCGGGGGATGGACCATAGGCTACAGAACGGCGGGGGATGGACCATAGCCTACAGGACGGTGGGGGATGGACCATAGCCTACAGAACGGCGGGGGATGGATGGACAATAACCTACAGAACGGCGGGGGATGGATGGACCATAGCCTACAGAACGGCGGGGGATGGACCATAGCCTACAGAACGGCGGGGGATGGATGGACCATAGCCTACAGGACGGCGGGGGATGGAAGGACCATAGCCTACAGAACGGCGGGGGATGGACCATAGCCTACAGGACGGCGGGGGATGGACCATAGCCTACAGGACGGCGGGGGATGGACCATAGCCTACAGAACGGCGGGGGATCGACATAGCCTACAGAACGGCGGGGGATGGATGGACCATAGCCTACAGAACGGCGGGGGATGGACCATAGCCTATAGAACGGCGAGGGATGGATGGACCATAGCCTATAGAACGGTGGGGGATGGACCATAGCCTACAGGACGGCGGGGGGATGGACCATAGCCTACAAAACGGCGGCGGATGGACCATAGCCTACAGAACGGCGGGGGGTGGATGGACCATAGCCTATAGAACGGCGGGGGATGGATGGACCATAGCCTACAGAACGGCGGGGGATGGATGGACCATGGCCTACAGGACTGCGGGGGATGGACCATAGCCTACAGGACGGCGGGGGATGGACCATGGCCTATAGAACGGCGGGGATTGATGGACCATAGCCTACAGGATGGCGGGGGATGGATGGACCATAGCCTACAGAACGGCGGGGGATGGACCATAGCCTACAGAACGGCGGGGGATGGATGGACCATAACCTACAGGACGGCGGGGGATGGATGGGCCATAGCCTGCAGAACGGCGGGGGATGGACCATAGCCAACAGAACGGCGGGGGATGGACCATAGCCTACAGAACGGCGGGGGATGGACCATAGCCTACAGAAC
This sequence comes from Conus ventricosus, assembly GCA_018398815.1. NCBI lineage: Eukaryota > Metazoa > Mollusca > Gastropoda > Neogastropoda > Conidae > Conus > Conus ventricosus. The sequence continues at coordinate 71,193,386 of CM031617.1, read as the reverse complement.
GGCGGGGGATGGACCATAGCCTACAGGACGGCGGGGGATGGATGGACCATAGCCAACAGAACGGCGGGGGGATGGACCATAGCCTACAGAACACGGGGGGATGGATGGACCATAGCCTACAGGACGGCGGGGGTGGACCATAGCCTACCGAACGGCGGGGGATGGGACATAGCCAACAGAACGGCGGGGGATCGGCCATAGCCTACAGAACGGCGGGGGGATGGACCATAGCCTACAGAACGGCGGGTGATGGAGCATAGCCTACAGAACGGCGGGGGATGGATGGACCATAGCCTACAGGACGGCGGGGGATGGATGGACCATAGCCTACAGAACGGCGGGGGATGGACCATAGCCTACAGGACGGAAGGGGATGGACCATAGCCTACAGAACGGCGGGGGATGGATGGACAATACCTACAGAACGGCGGGGGATGGATGGACCATAGCCTACAGAACGGCGGGGGATGGACCATAGCCTACAGAACGGCGGGGGATGGACCATAGCCTACAGAACGGCGGGGGATGGACCATAGCCTACAGGACGGAAGGGGATGGACCATAGCCTACAGAACGGCGGGGGTGACCATAGCCTACAGAACGGCGGGGGATGGACCATAGCCTACAGATCGGCGGGGGATGGACCATAGCCTACAGAACGGCTGGGGATGGACCATAGCCTACAGAACGGCGGGGGATGGACCATAGCCTATAGAACGGCGGGGGATGGCCATAGCCTATAGAACGGCGGGGGATGGACCATAGCCTACAGAACGGCGGGGGTTGGACCATAGCCTGTAGAACGGCGGGGGGTGGACCATAGCCTACAGAACGGCGGGGGATGGACCATAGCCAACAGAACGGCGGGAGATGGACCATAGCCTACAGAACGGCGGGGGATGGACCATAGCCTACAGAACGGCGGGGGATGGACTATAGCCTATAGAACGGCGGGGGATGGACTATAGCCTATAGAACGGCGGGGGATGGACTATAGCCTATAGAACGGCGGGGGATGGACCATAGCCTACAGAACGGCGGAGGATGGACCATAGCCTACATAACGGCGGGTGATGGACCATAGCCTACAGAACGGCGGGGGATGGACCATAGCCTACAGAACGGCGGGGGATGGACTATAGCCTATAGAACGGCGGGGGATGGCTCGACCATTGCCAGGTTAGACTACTGTAAAACTGACGAATCGAAGTAACAATAACGCTTATGCTAAAAGTCGGGACTTTTTCATGCTTTACTCTGTAATATCTTGGGTGCTTGCATAACAGGCTTAAATTTTGGGATCTAGTTTAATCAATGTTTATTTTTAGGTGGCAGAGGCCATCAGTATGATAGTTGGACGTCTTTTCAAGGTAGGAGTCTGGACTTCAGTCACGGGATTAGCTCAGTGTGATACTCCACAATACAGTGAGTAAGAGGCTATTGTTTCGGGGCGTTTTTAGTATATCCTGTACACTTCTGTACACCGTTTCCTTTTGAACACTGCAAACTACTTCTCGACCAAACAGGAATGCTGCCAGACTTAGTCTTTTGTAGACGTCTGACACTATAACTTTTTTTCCTTACAAACTGTGTTCCTCTGTCCTCCATTCCCATGAAAAGTGTTTAAGTGTCATTCCTCTGTACAGGGGCCCGGAATAGCTCAGTGGTAGAGCGTAATCAAGGCGATCCTGGCGTTGCGGGTTCGAACCTCCGCCGGGCCGTTTGGGTACAGTGGGATTTTTCCCTCGGGGTTAACATTGGTTCTAACTCCATTTCCCACACAGTCCATCGAATGAGACTATAAACCGAGGTTCCGTGTGTGAACGCACACATAACATCTTGCACACACGTAAAATCCCATCACCAACTTTGGGAAGAGAAGGCCAGTTTGGCTTGGCGTTGGTATGGATGACACGTTACACATAGCATGCCCCTTTCCCCCGAAGATGGAGTGTAGAGCATGGCTGCCTTAAAGGCGGGATGAAAACTATCATACTCTCAAAACTCCACCCCCTTTGCAGAGAGGAGAGATTTCCCAGTGCCACAGGGAGACTTTCCATCATGCGCCACAAAGAGAGAAGTTGTTTTTTTCTGTCCATCTTTCGTACCACGTCAGTGGCATTTTCCCGACACCACTCTTCCAGATGGCTGTGCACTGCCATACCATGGCTTGCCCTTCGCAGCCCCGACACTGGCAGTCCACAGAGAGCGGTCAGCGTCAGGCAATCCACAGAGAGCGGTCAGCGGCAAGTCGTCGTGACACTGGCAATCCACAGACAGCGGTCAGCGTCAGGCAATCCACAGAGAGCGGTCAGCTTCAGGCAATCCACAGAGAGCGGTCAGCGTCAGGCAATCCACAGACAGCGGTCAGCGTCACTGGCAGTCCACAGAGAGCGGTCAGTGTCAGGCAATCCATAGAGAGCGGTCAGCATCACTGGCAATCCACAGACAGTGGTCAGCGTCAGGCAATCCACAGACAGCGGTCAGCGTCACTGGCAATCCACAGAGAGCGGTCAGCATCACTGACAGTCCACAGAGAGCGGTCAGCGTCACTGGCAATCCACAGAGAGTGGTCAGCGTCACTGGCAGTCCACAGAGAGCGGTCAGCGTCAGGCAATCCACAGAGAGCGGTCAGCGTCAGGCAATCCGCAGAGAGCGGTCAGCGTCACTGGCAATCCACAGAGAGCGGACAGTGTCAGGCAATCCACAGACAGCGGTCAGCGTCACTGGCAGTCCACAGAGAGCGGTCAGCATCAGGCAATCCATAGAGAGCGGTCAGCGTCACTGGCAATCCACAGAGAGCGGTCAGTGTCAGGCAATCCACAGACAGCGGTCAGCGTCACTGGCAATCCACAGAGAGCGGTCAGCATCACTGACAGTCCACAGAGAGCGGTCAGCGTCACTGGCAATCCACAGAGAACGGTCAGCGTCACTGGCAGTCCACAGGAGCGGTCAGCGTCAGGCAATCCACAGAGAGCGGTCAGCGTCACTGGCAATCCACAGAGAGCGGTCAGTGTCAGGCAATCCACAGACAGCGGTCAGCGTCACTGGCAATCCACAGAGAGCGGTCAGCGTCAGGCAATCCACAGACAGCGGTCAGCGTCACTGGCAATTCACAGAGAGCGGTCAGCGTCACTGGCAATCCACAGAGAGCGGTCAGCGTCACTGACAGTCCACAGAGAGCGGTCAGCGTCAGGCAATCCACAGAGAGCGGTCAGCGTCACTGGCAATCCACAGAGAGCGGTCAGCATCACTGGCAATCCACAGAGAGCGGTCAGCGTCACTGGCAATCCACAGAGAGCGGTCAGCGTCACTGGCAATACACAGAGAGCGGTCAGCGTCACTGGCAATCCACAGAGAGCGGTCTGCGTCACTGGCAGTCCACAGAGAGCGGTCAGCGTCAGGCAATCCACAGAGAGCGGTCAGCATCCGGCAATCCACAGACAGCGGTCAGCGGCAAGTCGTCGTGACACTGACAGTCCACAGAGAGCTGTCAGCGTCAGGCAATCCACAGAGAGCGGTCAGCGGCAAGTCGTCGTGACACTGGCAGTCCAGAGACAGCGGTCAGGCAATCCACAGAGAGCGGTCAGCGTCAGGCAATCCACAGAGAGCGGTCAGCATCAGGCAATCCAAAGAGAGCGGTCAGTGTCAGGCAATCCACAGAGAGCAGTCAGCATCACTGGCAATCCACAGAGAGCGGTCAGCGTCACTGGCAGTCCACAGAGAGCGGTCAGTGTCAGGCAATCCAGAGAGAGCGGTCAGCATCACTGGCAGTCCACAGAGAGCGGTCAGCGTCACTGGCAGTCCACAGACAGCAGTCAGCGTCAGGCAATCCACAGAGTGCGGTCAGCGTCACTGGCAGTCCACAGACAGCGGTCAGCGTCAGTCAGTCCACAGAGAGCGGTCAGCGTCACTGGCAATCCACAGAGAGCGGTCAGCGTCACTGGCAGTCCACAGAGAGCGGTCAGCATCACTTGCAGTCCACAGAGAGCGGTCAGCATCAGGCAATCCCAGAGAGCGGTCAGCGTCACTGGCAGTCCACAGACACCGGTCAGCGTCACTGGCAGTCCACAGAGAGCGGTCAGCGTCAGGCAATCCACAGACAGCGGTCAGCATCACTGGCAATCCACAGAGAGCGGTCAGTGTCAGGCAATCCACAGAGAGCGGTCAGCGTCACTGGCAGTCCACAGACAGCGGTCAGCGTCACTGGCAATCCACAGAGAGCGGTCAGCATCACTGGCAGTCGACAGAGAGCGGTCAGCGTCACTGACAGTCCACAGAGAGCGGTCAGCGTCACTGGCAATCACAGAGAGCGGTCAGCGTCACTGGCAGTCCACAGCGAGCGGTCAGCGTCACTGGCAGTCCACAGAGATCGGTCAGTGTCAAATCGTCGTGACACTGGCAGTCCACAGAGAGCGGTCAGCGTCACTGGCAATCCACAGAGAGCGGTCAGCTCCACAGGCAATCCACAGACAGCAGTCAGCGTCACTGGCAGTCCACAGAGAGCGGTCAGTGTCAGGCAGTCCATAGAGAGCGGTCAGCGTCACTGGCAATCCACAGAGAGTGGTCAGCGTCACTGGACAGGCCACAGAGAGCGGTCAGCGTCAGGCAATCCACAGAGAGCGGTCAGCGTCACTGGCAATCCACAGAGAGTGGTCAGCGTCACTGGCAATCCACAGAGAGCGGCCAGCATCACTGGCAATCCACAGACAGCGGTCAGCGTCAGGCAGTCCACAGAGAGGGGTCAGCGTCAGGCAGTCCACAGAGAGCGGTCAGCGTCAGTGGCAATCCACAGAGAGCGGTCAGCGTCAGGCAATCCACAGAGAGCGGTCAGCATCACTGGCAGTCCACAGTGAGCGGTCAGCGTCACTGGCACTCCACAGAGAGCAGTCAGCGTCACTGGCAGTCCACAGAGAGCGGTCCGCATCAGGCAATCCACAGACAGCGGTCAGCGTCACTGGCAGTCCACAGAGAGCGGTCAGCGTCAGGCAATCCACAGAGAGCGGTCAGCGTCAGGCAGTCCACAGAGAGCGGTTAGCGTCAGGCAGTCCACAGACAGCGGTCAGCGTCAGGCAATCCACAGAGAGCGGTCAGCGTCACTGGCAATCCACAGAGAGCGGTCAGCGTCAGGCAATCCACAGACAGCGGTCAGCGTCATTGGCAATCCACAGAGAGCGGTCAGCATCAGGCAATCCACAGACAGCGGTCAGCGTCAGGCAATCCACAGAGAGCGGTCAGCGTCAGGCAATCCACTGAGAGCGGTCAGCGTCAGGCAGTCCACAGAGAGCAGTCAGCGTCAGGCAATCCACAGAGAGCGGGTCAGCGTCACTGGCAATCCACAGAGAGCGGTCAGCGTCAGGCAGTCCACAGAGAGCGGTCAGCGTCAGGCAATCCACAGACAGCGGTCAGCATCACTGGCAATCCACAGAGAGCGGTCAGCATCAGGCAGTCCACAGAGAGCGGTCAGTGTCACTGGCAATCCACTGAGAGCGGTCAGCGTCACTGGCAGTCCACAGAGAGCGGTGAGCGTCAGGCAATCCACAGAGAGCGGTCAGCGTCAGGCAATCCACAGAGAGCGGTCAGCGTCAGGCAGTCCACAGAGAGCGGTCAGCGTCAGGCAATCCACAGACAGCGGTCAGCGTCAGGCAATCCACAGAGAGCGGTCAGCGTCAGGCAGTCCACAGAGAGCGGTCAGCGTCACTGGCAATCCACAGACAGCGGTCAGCGTCAGGCAATCCACAGGAGCGGTCAGCGTCACTGGCAGACCACAGACAGTGGTCAGCGTCACTGGCAGTCCACAGAGAGCAGTCAGCGTCAGGCAATCCACAGAGAGCGGTCAGTGTCACTGGCAGTCCACAGACAGCGGTCAGCGTCAGGCAATCCACAAAGAGCGGTCAGCGTCAGGCAATCCACAGAGAGCGGTCACCGTCACCGACAGTCCACAGAGAGCGGTCAGCGTCAGGCAATCTACAGAGAGCGGTCAGCGTCAGGCAATCCACAGAGAGCGGTCAGTGTCACTGGCAATCCACAGAGAGCGGTCAGCGTCACTGGCAATCCACAGAGAGTGGTCAGCGTCACTGGCAATCATCAGAGAGCGGTCAGCGTCAAGCAATCCACAGAGAGCGGTCAGTGTCAGGCAATCCACAGAGAGCGGTCAGCGTCAGGCAATCCACAGAGAGCGGTCAGCGGCAAGTCGTCGTGACACTGGCAGTCCACAGACAGCGGTCAGCATCAGGCAGTCCACAGAGAGCGGTCAGCGTCAGGCAATAAACAGACAGCGGTCAGCGTCACTGACAGTCCACAGAGAGCGGTCAGTGTCAGGCAATCCATAGAGAGCGGTCAGCATCATGGCAATCCACAGAGAGCGGTCAGCGTCACTGACAGTCCACAGAGAGCGGCCAGCATCAGGCAATCCACAGAGAGCGGTCAGCGTCACTGGCAATCCACAGAGAGCGGTCAGCATCACTGGCAATCCACAGAGAGCGGTCAGCATCACTGACAGTCCACAGAGAGCGGTCAGCGTCACTGGCAATCCACAGAGAGCGGTCAGCGTCACTGGCAATCCACAGAGAGCGGTCAGCGTCACTGGCAATCCACAGAGAGCGGTCAGTGTCAGGCAATCCACAGAGAGCGGTCAGTATCACTGGCAATACACAGAGAGCGGTCAGCATCACTGGCAATCCACAGAGAGCGGTCAGCGTCACTGGCAATCCACAGAGAGCGGTCAGTGTCAGGCAATCCACAGAGAGTGGTCAGCGTCACTGGCAATCCACAGAGAGTGGTCAGCGTCACTGGCAATCCACAGAGAGCGGTCAGCGTCACTGACAGTCCACAGAGAGCGGTCAGCGTCAGGCAATCCACAGAGAGCGGTCAGCGTCAGGCAATCCACAGAGAGCGGTCAGCGTGAGGCAATCCACAGAGAGCGGTCAGCATCACTGGCAATCCACAGAGAGCAGTCAGCGTCAGGCCATCCACAGAGAGCGGTCAGCGTCAGGAAATCCACAGAGAGCGGTCAGCGTCACTGGCAATCCACAGAGAGCGGTCAGTGTCAGGCAATCCACAGAGAGCGGTCAGCATCACTGACAGTCCACAGAGAGCGTTCAGCGTCACTGGCAATCCACAGAGAGCGGTCAGCGTCACTGGCAATCCACAGAGAGCGGTCAGTGTCAGGCAATCCACAGAGAGCGGTCAGCATCAGGCAATCCGCAGAGAGCGGTCAGCGTCAGGCAATCCACAGAGAGCGGTCAGCATCAGGCAATCCACAGAGAGCGGTCAGCATCAGGCAATCCACAGAGAGCGGTCAGTGTCACTGGCAATCCACAGAGAGCGGTCAGCATCACTGGCAATCCACAGAGAGCGGTCAGTGTCACTGGCAATCCACAGAGAGCGGTCAGTGTCAGGCAATCCACAGAGAGCGGTCAGCGTCACTGGCAATCCACAGAGAGCGGTCAGCGTCACTGGCAATCCACAGAGAGCAGTCAGCGTCAGGCAATCCACAGAGAGCGGTCAGTGTCAGGCAATCCAGAGAGAGCCGTCAGCATCACTGGCAATCCACAGAGAGCGGTCAGCATCACTGGCAATCCACAGAGAGCGGTCAGCGTCACTGGCAATCCACAGAGAGCGGTCAGCGTCACTGGCAATCCACAGAGAGCGGTCAGTGTCAGGCAATTCTCAGAGAGCGGTCAGCGTCACTGGCAATCCACAGAGAGGCGGTCAGCGTCAGGCAGTCCACAGAGAGCGGTCAGCGTCACTGGCAATCCACAGAGAGCAGTCAGCGTCACTGGCAATGCACAGAGAGCGGTCAGCGTCACTGGCAATCCACAGAGAGCGGTCAGCGTCACTGGCAATCCACAGAGAGCGGTCAGCGTCACTGGCAATCCACAGAGAGTGGTCAGCGTCAAGCAGTCCACAGAGAGCGGTCAGCGTCACTGACAATGCACAGAGAGCTGTCAGGTCACTTTGGTCGTTGTCAGTGGTGCCTCTTCTGATCAAACACACAGGACACCACCCTGTCAGGTCACTTTGGTCGTTGTCAGTGGTGCCTCTTCTGATCAAACACACAGGACACCACCCTGTCAGGTCACTTTGGTCGTTGTCAGTGGTGCCTCTTCTGATCAAACACACAGGACACCACCCTGTCAGGTCATTTTGGTCATTGTCAGTGGTGCATCTTCTGATCAAACACACAGGACACCACCCTGTCAGGTCACTTTGGTCATTGTCAGTGGTGCCTCTTCTGATCAAACACACAGGACACCACCCAATGAGCTCCCTAACGTCTTCCTCCAGAAGACGCAATCACGTCCTGACAACCACAGTCCCAGATCCTTGCCGAAACCGGCGACCCCAGTACGAACTCACCAAGGGCGTCGACGTGGGGAGGAAATCCAAACTGAGATCACCGATTAGAGCAGAGAGCATGAAGGCCACAGACTGTAAAGATCACCAATCAGAGGAGGCATGAAGGTCACAGACTATAAAGATCACAATCAGAGCAGGCATGAAGGTCACAGACTATAATGATCACCAATCAGAGCAGGCATGAAGGTCACAGACTATAAAGATCACCAATCAGAGCAGGCATGAAGGTCACAGACTATAAAGGTCATTAATCAGAGCAGGCATGAAGGTCACAGACTATAAAGTTCACCAATCAGAGCAGGCGGCATGAAGGTCACAGACTATAATGATCACCAATCAGAGCAGGCATGAAGGTCACAGACTATAATGATCACCAATCAGAGCAGGCATGAAGGTCACAGACTATAAAGATCACCAATCAGAGCAGGCATGAAGGTCACAGACTATAAAGGTCATTAATCAGAGCAGGCATGAAGGTCACAGACTATAAAGTTCACCAATCAGAGCAGGCATGAAGGTCACAGACTATAAAGGTCATTAATCAGAGCAGGCATGAAGGTCACAGACTATAAAGTTCACCAATCAGAGCAGGCATGAAGGTCACAGACTATAAAGTTCACTAATCAGAGCAGGCGGCATGAAGGTCACAGACTATAAAGATCACCAATCAGAGCAGGCATGAAGGTCACAGACTATAAAGTTCACCAATCAGAGCAGGCATGAAGGTCACAGACTATAAAGTTCACCAATCAGAGCAGGCATGAAGGTCACAGACTGTAAAGTTCACCAATCAGAGCAGACAGCATGAAGGTCACAGACTATAAAGATCACCAATCACAGCAGGCATGAAGGGCCAAGGACTATGCTGTTTTGCTATGCTGATCGATGAGGGTGATGAAGAAGATGTTGTGGGGTGTCAGACTGCGTGGCAGAGCGGTGCTCTGCGTTTAACTTCATGATATATGGCAGTGTGAATCAGGCCCGAGGGACACCGACAGCTGCGGTGTTAGTCAGAAAACGTGAGCAACAGGGGGACACCGACAGCTGCGGTGTTAGTCAGAAAACGTGAGCAACAGTCTCAAAGACATATCCCTTAAGTGGATGGAACTCGACCGTGAACTCAGCTCTGAGTAGGAGCCGGTCGGGGCTGAACAAGTTCTGCAAGTAAATGGCTCTGATGGGAATCGAACCCACGACCTCCCTGCCGCGAATCCACGTCGCTCACCACTGCACCACGGCGGCTGATGTAGAAAGAGAGAACTTGCGTCCTGCTCTGAGCTGAGGAGCTAGGATCCATTATTGCTTTGATGAAGGCCTTCATCTCCAAAGCCTTCAAGAACAGCTGGAGGAAGCGCGTCATGGTCATGTGTGAGGCGTCAACGTCCACTCCACCTTCAGCATTTTCTAGCACCCCCTCCCCCCCTCCCCCTCCAATCCCCCTCCCACTACCCACACTCAAACTGTCCTTCTCCACGCGGACTTACTATCAGATTTCACCGTAGCTGCTATTGCTGGATCGTGGGTCAGTCAAGCCGTGATGTGTGGAGCCCCATTGATGGCAGATACCGTGATCAACCAGCATCTTAAAATATGTACTACGAAAAAATCGAGTGATGTTAGAATAGAGTCTACGGCAATCTCAAATTCGATAATTGACATGGTTATACCTCGTTACTTAAGAGAGAGAGAGAGAGAGAGAGAGAGAGAGAGAGAGAGAGAGAGAGGTGGTATGGCCGAGTGGTCTTAGCGTTCGGCTGTGGAACTGACGTTCGTAAGTTCGAACCTGTCGTGGGATCGGAATTTTTTTTTCCGGTTGGAAAACAAATCCTGTCTGTTCAACCAGCAATACAGGAATAAATGATTCAGATCAGGGAGAGTGAAGGCGGCGGAAGGAGAGGGATGGGTCCATCTTCCATAATGTCAAGGTGAATCTCTAACAAGGTCACTGCCTCTTAGGACCACAAGGTCAGGAGAGTGTGGCTCCCTTTTAACAAAGAAAAGCATCAAATGTTTCTTCAGAACTGTTCTTATGTGACCAGTTGCCAATGTTAATAGAGGTTTTACTTTTAGAGTCAGGTGGTATCACTGTAAGCTACAGGTCTGATTATGGGAACTCTCCTGTTCTGGAAAACCCAGAAAGAGGATCTGCCACATCAATGACGTCGGTTAAAAGGTTGAAGTTTTGTAACCTTATGGCTCCACGTGCAGTGAACTGTTGAAGATTCAACATGCCGAGGGCACGGCATGACGGAAAGCGGAGCCCATCCATCTCCGTCAGTTTCTGCTTTGATATTCGCTGTGCTGAATCAGTTTGTAAACAACAGGTGGTTTCTTTTGCCCTCTTCTGATTGTAACAACAGGTGGTTTCTGGTGTCCTCTTCTGATTGTAATTGTAAACAACAGGTGGTTTCTGGTGTCCTCTTCTGATTGTAACAACAGGTGGTTTCTTTTGTCCTCTTCTGATTGTAATTGTAAACAACAGGTGGTTTCTCGTGTCCTCTTCTGATTGTAACTCCAACTCGTAAACAAACCGTGAATGTGTGTGTACTGTTAACACAGCTTGCAAACAAATCATGGAAGTTTGTATCCGCTCTAAGTCGCAGCTGGTGAACATGAATATGATTTGTGTATCCTCTTGCCCCATAGATCATTAACAAAATGGAACTGCTGTATCCTTAGCTGTAGCTTCTAAAACAAAACAAAAACAACAAAACAAACAAAACAACAACAACAACTGTCTATCCTCTCCTTTCCTCCCCCTCTCTCTGTCTTTGTTTTTTTGTTTCTTTTATTCATTTATTCAATCATTCATTTTTCCTTCTTTCTTTGTCTCTTTCTGTCGGTGTTTTTTTCCATTTAATCTGCAGATGGTGAAGAATACCGCGCACGCAGCTGCATCTCCCATCCTTTCAGCTATCGTCATTTTCCTGCCGTTTGGTGATGCTATCAGTCCTACACACATCCGACGAGAGATGCAGACAGTGAGGCAGTCACACGGTGGCTGCAGTTTGTTCTGGTGGAGAATGAGAATCTCAGTAGCAGTTCGCTAGCTCACTCGGAGGCTAGGTGTTGTTGGTACGCTGTGTTGGAGGGGATTTTCTGACTTCCAGGTAAGAGCTTTGTATTGTTGTGATACCGTGCGGGAAATCTGTGTGCGTGCAGTAAATTGTGAAATGCTTCTTCATTGCAGCGTACTGGTGTGTGTTCAAAGTGTTGGTGAGAGAACCAATGAGAGCGAGACGTTTCATCGACATTGTCTTGTACTTGTCAACGGTTATTGTCGGCTTCAGGTCGTTCTTGGTTTGATGCTGGTCAACACCGGTTTGCTGTTTCAAGTGTTGTCATTGTCCTTTGTTTTTCTTTGTTGTTTCATCTTCTCTGCCACCTCAGTGGCATTGTACCCCCACCGCTCATTCCGACGACACCGTCCACAGCCACAGCCCGGCCCGGCCCGCAGCAGCCCAGACACCGGCAATCCACAGGGAGCAGTCAATGTCAAGTCGTTAAGAGGCAACTCGCCGGAGGAGACACTGCACTGCTGCCGAGTCATTCGGCGGTGTTCAGTGGCGCATGTTCTGATCCAACACACACAGGACACCACCTACTAATCCGCATTCTGACAACAGTAACTCTATAGTCGCGGAGCCAGCGTGAATGAGCACTCCCTCCGGAGGGCCCGACCAGCGACAGCCCCCATGGACTCGCCGATACCGATGACCCCGACGGAACCAAACCAAGGCCATAGACGTGAAGAGGACATCGAAACTGAGGTCACCATGAGAGCAGGACATGAAGGGACATAGAATTTGAGACTTTCTTTCCATGCTGATCAATGAGAATGAGGATGATAAAGATGATGCTACGGATTTCCATTCCGGTCTGAGACTGCATGACAGGGCTGTACTCTACGCTTACTTACTGCAGTGTTGGTCAGAAAACATTGAGCAACACTCTCAGAGACGCATCCATTAAGTGGATGAAACTCTACTGTGTGGTCCCAGTCTTCGCAAGCCTATAGCAAACTCTGGGCAGGAGCCTGCCGGGGCTAAAATACCACATGGCTCTGGTGGGAATCGACCCCACGACCTCCCCGCCTTGAGTCCGCGACGCTAACCACTCTCCCCACTGTGGCTGGTATTGTCATCATTGTTTGTTTCACTGTTGTTATTGTTAAGTGGTTCAGTGTAGACAGGTTGTTGAGGACGTGGTCGCCCAGCCTATCATAAAGTGTAGGTTTACATTGCAACCTATAATATGCAGACATAGCTGCGTATCACGTGCTTCGACTGGAAGGGTTTGAAGGGAGGGGGAGGTGGGAGGCAGGTGGAGGGGAGAGGCGTCCTATTACAGCTCTCTCTCTCTCTCTCTCCTCTCTCTCTCTCTCTCCTCTCTCTCTCTCCTCTCCTCTCCTCTCTCTCCTCTCTCTCTCTGCGTGTATGCATGTTTACGAACCCATATGCGTGCTTTTGTATTTGTGTTCCAGGAAGGGGACACAACAATCGTTAGGGACGGTCAGAGGATTGCTGGTCCTATAGTCACACATGGAGAACTGTCACTATGAGTGCTGTCATCACATTAGTTAAACAAGCAAACAAGCAAGCAAGCAAGCAAGCAAGCAAGCAACCAACCAACCAACCAAACAAACACAAAAATCAACAAGCTAATATGCGTTTGTAACAAACACATTTGTTCATGTAAGCACTTCCCAGCTTTCGGTTGTGATCGTTGTTACCAAAACTATAGAAGCACACACACACACACACACACACACACACACACACACACACACACACACACACACACACACACTCACTTCAGCGGGCTCTCATACGCTGTTGTGAATGAACAGACGATATAAAGTGTTTGTTTATTTGAAACGTTCACTTGAAACGATTTTTCATTTGCGATCATTGAAAGGCCTCCATCACATAACGTTAAAACTAAATAATGTGTGTCGATGATTAATTTCCTTTTGAAAGAGAAGGCACAGTTTTATGATTTTCTCTCTGTTGGCATGGCTATCTGTCTGTCTGTCTGTCTGTTTGTCTCAAGAAAACGTTCACTTTTATCATTTTCTGTCTGTCTGTCTGTCTGTCTGTCTGTCTGTCTGTCTTTCTCTCTCTCTCTCTCTCTCTCTCTCTCTCTCTCTCTCTCGATGGACTTGTAGGTTTGTTAGTTAATGATTGCAAAATATCTGGAATATACTTCACAAGAAAACGTAGTCTTGATTTTCCACACCAAGATTTTGTAAACAGAACAACGAAAGCAACTACAGTTATCCTTCACCTTTCGTGTCAATTAAACTGTAACTGTTTCTACTCAGTTGTTCGACTTGCAAGTTCAGTCAATTTTGCAGCAAGGAGTTGAAATAAAGGCTTTCCAAAAAGTATAACTACAGAGAAAGTTCATTTATAAGCACTACAGCGCTTCATATATATGTTGACGTCAGAACTCCAAATTATATGATTTATGGAGAACTCGGAAGGTATCCAGTTAAAAAAAACAAACTCGTACGTAAAATGCATTAAATATTGGCTGAAGCTAATTAGAATGGATGAACGTAGGATACTTTTTAAAGCATCCAGAATGTTGTTATTCCGAGATGATAATGGTGAGGAGACTTGGACAGATAGGGTTTAAATTCTTATGGTTTGGGTGTCTTTGGTACAATTAAGGTGTTGAAAATGCATTTGGTTTCTTGAAATGTTTTAAAAAGATGATTATCGTCTGCAGATGGCAGAACTTGCATAATCATATCCATCATAGTGACAGATTCATACAGTGCAGTCATCATAGTGACAGATTCATACAGTGCAGTCATCATCGTGACAGATTCATACAGTGCAGTCATCATCGTGACAGATTCATACAGTGCAGTCATCATAGTGACAGATTCATACAGTGCAGTCATCATCGTGACAGATTCATACAGTGCAGTCATCATAGTGACAGATTCATACAGTGCAGTCATCATAGTGACAGATTCATACAGTGCAGTCATTTTAAGACTGCTCGTGAGTTAGAACCATAAAAGTATGAAAAGAAACGTATGTTATAAACACATCAGCTACATCTAGATTTGGTGTTTCTGACATCGCTTGCCATTGTTTCAGATATTCCAACCCTGTGACGATAAA
>CM031617.1:71170499-71178788 GCA_018398815.1 Conus ventricosus | reverse complement strand
CGATGGCAAGCAATGTCAGAAACACCAAACCAAAATTTAGCCAATGTACTCATAATGTTTCGATTCCTTTTTATATTAATGTATAGTTTAACTCATGAGTAGTCTTAAAATGTCTGCCCTGTGTGAATCTGTCACCATGATGGACATGATCACGCCAATTCTGCTGTCTACAGTCAATAATCCTCTCTTTCAAACATTCTTTTTAAAAAGATACATTTTGACACCCTGGTTATCCCAAACAAACCCCAAACCAAAAGAATTTAAACCCTGTCGTACCCTGGAAGTCCATGTCTTCTCACCATTATCATCTAAGAACAACAACATTCTGTATACTTTTAAAGGTATCCTACATTATTCCATTCCAGTCATCTTCATCCAATATTTAATGCATTTTATGTCCAAGTTTAGACACATTGGACACCTTCACAGTTCTCCATAATCATATCAGTTGGATTTCTGATGTAAACATTTAAAAAGTGCTTCTTTCTTTATCATTCCTATTTTCGGAAGCCCAGATTTCAGCGTCATATTCCAAATTGGCTGAACTTGTGAGTCAAACAACTTAGTCAAAACATAAATGAGTTATAATCCAGCTTATACAAAATGTGAAGGGTAACCATGGTTGTTTTTCCTGGCCTGTTTACAATATCTTGGCATGCAAAATTAAAACTAAGTTTTGTTTTAAAGTGAATTCCCAAATATGTGTATGCATTAACTACAACGACTCTTCCATTTCCGTAAGTCCATTTCTCAAACTGCACCAAGTACCCTCCCTTCCGAATTACAAAAATCAGTTGTATTCATATTGACTTCTTTTTTTTTTTTTATTCTAGTCTGCTTGCTGCTGAATATAAACAATTTAGCTGCCTTTGGAGTCCAATGTGAAAAGAACAAACCATAAGGGGTTACAAATATCACCCTGCTTAGCACCTCAAGAATACGTGAGAAAGACAGATAGTTTTGCTCCTGATCTTATTCTTGTTTTAACTTCGCTATACATGTTCTTTACATATCTGTGTAATTTACCTTCACTTCCATTTTTTCATCAAAATAGGCCATACAGGTTTACGCAAGATAGAATCAAAGGCCTTTTCAAGATCGACAAATGCAACATGCAACATTTGATTACAGATAAACTGATTTTAAATGGCAGCTAATAAGGTAAATACATGGTCAGTTGTTACGGGACCTTTTAAATCCACCTTTATGGTCACCAGTAATATCATTGCGATGTACCCACTCACACAATTTGCCACTGATAACAGAACCATAGAATTTACTACAAATGTTACTATATAAAATCTTTCTTTAATTGTTCACATCACTGACATCCCTATTCTTAAAACAGGCAAAATTACATATTCTTTCTAGATGTCAGGGTAGATTCCAGAATTTAAAAAAAAAATCAAACAGCTTTAACAAAAAGTTCAAAGTAATACTATATTCTCTAGTATTTTTTTAAATTCACCACTCGTACCATCCGGCCCAGCAGACTTTTTATTTTTCAATTTCCTTATTCCAAGCAATATCTCTTCTTTAGATTATGGTCTGTTAAGCATAAACATCTGATTTTCATTCTCATCAGTTCCCCGAAGATGGAGTATGGCTGCCTTAATGGCGGGATAAAAAAGGGTCATACACACAAAACTCCACTGCCTGGCTATACAGGGAGTGTCCGCAGGAGTATCAGCCTGCGTACGCAGAAAGAAAGAAATTCTCATCAGTCAAAGATTCCTCGATAATGTCATCCTCACCAATAGCATTTCCAGCAAATTACTAAATCCTTAGTACCATTCATTCATAACAATGTTATTTGAGAGTTTTAATCTTCTTTGTGATATTTTAGGGACAGATTCTCAAAACGATTGTTGACTTTGGATTGAATTCATCGGTTCATTTAGTAACCGATCATCGTACTGCTTCTGTTTTCTTTGATTTAAGTTCCTGTCTTCACGCCTTGCAATACAGGACTCCATTATGTCTTCCTTATCCAGCCTTCTATTGTATACAGGACTCCATTATATCTTCCTTATCCAGCCTTCTATCGCATACATGACTCCATTATGTCTTCCTTATCCAGCCTTCTATTGCATACAGGATTCCATTATATCTTCCTTATCCAGCCTTCTATTGCATACAGGACTCCATTATGTCTTCCTTATCCAGCCCTCTATTGCATACAGGACTCCATTATATCTTCCCTATCCAACCCTCTCCTGTGCGTTCTAAATAATGTTCGTATTTTACATTTAGAAGTTTTACATTCAGTCATACCAATTATTCTGGATGGTGTTCTTGTTTATTGGTGTTTCTTCCCATAATTTCAGCTTGTTCTTCAACAATCATATTAACTTGATGTATTGTTTTATTGACAACTATGTGAATCAATTCTTCTCTTGCTGACAGCTTTGTATGAACATCTTCTATGCACATACAAAGAATAAATAGATGAGAAAAATCTTGGTTCCAGCAATATTTAACAAGAAACTGGTCATTTATACATAACATAAGATGTAAGTGGTCAGTTTCAAATCTTTCAGTACTCCTAAAGTTGACTTGTTACACAATTACTTACAAGGTGTACAGACACTAGCAAATAATCATTCAATCATTCACAATGTTTCCTGACGAACAGGAGAAGCGAACTAAGTGGCTACATGTTCTTCTTGTCACTGTCCCAAATGTTCTTTGTTTTCGCCTGAAGAAGACCCAAGAGGTCGAAATGCATTGTGTCTAGTCCTGTACTCTGTTTGTGTCCTTGGCGGTAACCAACCCCCTCTCTTTCCAAATTTTTCTTCATTTTCCGCCCTCAGTCACCCCGTTTTAAAGCTTAATGTTTCCTGTGTTAGAAATGTACGTGGAGAGAGAGAGAGAGAGAGGGAGAGAGAGAGAGAGAGAGAGAGAGAGAGAGAGAGAGAGAGAGAGAGAGAGAGGGAGAGAAAGAGAGAGAGAGAGAGAGAGAGAGAGAGAGAGAAAGGGACAGAGAGAGAGAGAGAGAAAGGGAGAGAGAGAGAAAGAGAGAGAGAGAGAGAGAGAGCGAAAGGGACAGAGAGAGAGAGAGAGAGAGAGAGAGAGAGAGAGTGAAAGGGACAGAGAGAAAGAGGGAGGGACAGAGAGAGAGAGAGAAAGGGACAGAGAGAGAGAGAGAGAGAGACAGGGACAGAGAGAGAGAGAGAGAGAAAGGGACAGAGAGAGAGAGAGAGAGAGAGAGAGAGAGAGAGAGAGAGAGAGAGAAAGGGACAGAGAGAGAGAGAAAGGGACAGAGAGAGAGAAAGAGAGAGAGAGAGAGAGAGAGAGAGAGAGAGAGAGAGAGAGAGAGAGAGACAGGGACAGAGAGAGAGAAAGAGAGAAAGGGACAGAGAGAGAGAAAGAGAGAGAGAGAGAGAGAGAGAGAGAGAGAGAGAGAGAGAGAGAGAGAGAGAGAGAGAGAGAGAGAGGTGTCAAGTTAAGCACAGGCACATGTCTACCAAGGGCAACGTTCATTGGATCATGCCGAAAATACATTCCACCAGAGAAAGCATTCGTGAAATGAATTCAGCCGCGAAACAGTTGATATCACATGACATTGTATCCATATATGAAAGACCCATTTTAAAGATGCCCACCCCGAATTGGAGCACTGAATAGTGTCCAGACAGAAGGCAGACGGCAGTCACACGAAACATCACGCTGCATGATGATTTCAGCACGAAATGGCAGTTCCCGACTCTCGTGTGATATAGTTCTTGTTAGGAGCTCTTGTTTCCAATCTATTACATCGGAAAAAAGGTCGGCCCGATTTGGGACGTAGAGCTAGACAACTTCTGACTGGCACTGGTGACGCTATGGGCATGTTCAGTGTCTGTTCATGGGAAGATCTACTATCAGGAACCTTCAGACCACAGGCCCTGACAGCCTCACTGGTGACGCTATGGTCTGTTCAGTGTCTGTTCATGGGAAGATCTATCAGGAACCTTCAGACCACAGGCCCTGACAGCCTCACTGGTGACGCTATGGTCTGTTCAGTGTCTGTTCATGGGAAGATCTATCAGGAACCTTCAGAGCACAGGTCCTGACAACCTTGTGGCATTCTGGGTCTGTTGAAATCCGCTGAAACAGTCATGGCTTTCTGCAGATGTTTCTGACAGCTCTGTGCACAACTTGCGTGTTCTGACTGATGTACTGTCCAAGAGAGTTATAGCAACAGCCTTGGTGGATGCGTTCAGCGGAATTAGAAATCGGTTTGTAAGAAAAAAAGAAGAAAGAAAAGAGAGAGCGAGAAAGCTGCCGTTTATTTTGCACCTGTTCTTGACATAATTACGTGCAACAGCTGTCTGGGTAGGTAGCTTTGCTATGTACTTGCCGCCAGCAGAGATTTGGGTCTGGTGCGGTATCTAGACAGATCAGTCTGTAGTTGGCAGCAGTACTATTGCAAAGACCGTCTGATCTGGGGCAGCTGTCTGAATCAACCACCGGCACCAGCACAGACCAGTTAGTAACAGTTGCCTCCGTCCATGGATCCACAGAGCTGCAGTCTACACTGGCATACAACAGCCGTGTCAGCAGCCTGACGTACGAGGAGTTGCTGAAATCGATTTAGAGTAACACTTGTCTGTAATAGAAACCTGCCCGACTATCGTGTTGCCGCTGCCCAGGAAGGTTCCACTGTAGACATTTGTGTGGAATGTCTGCACCACGGCAGCGTCTAGCGATGTCTGCACAATGATTTGTGTGTTCGTGCGTGTGTGTGTGTGTGTGGGGGGGGGGGGGGGGGTAGGGGGTGGAAGCTGAGCAGAACGTTTTCGATGGTTGCGATGTCGTGGCAACTGATCATAGTCATACACTGGTGTCCAACATCCCGGAACCTGGTGATGGCGTCGATGAGGTGACGTTCAAGGATTCCGCTACACCCACCCATCCACCCAGGATGACAGGGCAGACTAGGAAAGCTGTCCCGGTACACCCCCCCTCCCCCCCCAGGATGACAGGGCAGACTGGGAAAGCCGTCCCGGTACAGCCGTCCACCCCCCAGGATGACAGGGCAGACTGGGAAAGCCGTCCCGGTACCCCCCCCCCCCCACCCCACCAGGATGACAGGGCAGACTGGGAAAGCCGTCCCGGTACAGCCACCCATCCACCCAAGATGACAGGGCAGACTGGGAAAGCCGTCCCACTACACCCCTCTCCCCCAGGATGACAGGGCAGACTGGGAAAGCCGTCCCACTACACCCCTCTCCCCCAGGATGACAGGGCAGACTGGGAAAGCCGTCCCGGTACAACCCCCCCCCCTCCACCCCCAAGATGACAGGGCAGACTGGGAAAGCCGTCCCGCTACAACCCCCCCTTACCCCAGGATGACAGGGCAGACTGGGAAAGCCGTCCCGGTACAACCCACCCACCCACCCAGTATGACAGGGCAGACTGGGAAAGCCGTCCCGCTACACACCCCCCTTACCCCAGGATGACAGGGCAGACTGGGAAAGCCGTCCCGGTACACCCACCCACCCACCAGGATGACAGGGCAGACTGGGAAAGCCGTCCCGCTACACCCCCTGCCCCCAGGATGACAGGGCAGACTGGGAAAGCCGTCCCGGTACAGCCGTCACCCCCCAGGATGACAGGGCAGACTGGGAAAGCCGTCCCGGTACAGCCGTCTACCCCCCAGGATGACAGGGCAGACTGGGAAAGCCGTCCCGGTACAGCCGTCCACCCCCCAGGATGACAGGGCAGACTGGGAAAGCCGTCCCGGTACAGCCGTCCACCCCCCAGGATGACAGGGCAGACTGGAAAGCCGTCCCGCTACACCCCCCCCCCTCCCCCAGGATGACAGGCAGACTGGGAAAGCCGTCCCGCTACCACCCCCCCCCCCCCCCTTACCCCCAGGATGACAGGGCAGACTGGGAAAGCCGTCCCGCTACACCCACCCCCCACCCAGGATGACAGGGCAGACTGGGAAAGCCGTCCCGGTACAGCAGCCTGTTTATGGAATCTTTTCCCTTTTTCTAACACCACACCGATACCACCAGAACAACATCACGTTAAGATGAGCAGCCAAAATGTCCATGTGTATATCTGACGCCAGAAAAGATCGAACTTGTGACAGCTGACTTGGAACTGCATTCTCTACCATTGAGCTAGCCAGGTACTGGTTTAGATCTGTTAAGATCATGAAGTTTACAAGAAAAAAAATCTCAAACTCAGTCTAGGCCTCCTTCGGTGGGTTACCTCCCGCCTACTTGACATTGACTGCGTCCTGTGGATCGTGGCGCCAGGAGGCGGCCAAAGAAACCTCAGTGCGGCTGTGTAAAAGATGAGGTGGGGGGACGGGGGGTGGGGGGGGGGACGGTATAGGCAGCATGGTATGGAAATGGGGGAGGGTGAGAGAAGCGGAGGGGGGGGGGGTAGAATGCCACTGAGAAGGCACACACAGACAAAAGAACATTTTAAAGCAGTCTAAAACAGACCATAGGCGAGTTTCCATTTAACTACATGCTCCGGTCCAGGATAAACGTTTCTGTTACCGTAACCGTTGCCGTGTCTATGATCGGACACATAGAATCATACCCTCTTCATTTCTGCTTGTGCATTTTGTGCCTCATTGGGGACGTTATACGGATAATTGCAATTGTGCATTTTGTGCCTCATTCGGGATGTTACATGGATAATTACAATTGTGCATTTTGTGCTTCATTCGGGACGTTACAAGGATAATTCCAATTGTCCTTTTTGTGCCTCATTCGGGACGTTACGCGGATAATTGCAATTGTGCTGCAGTGGCTGTTGTCCTGACTGATGACGGCAGGTGAATGCCCACTGTTCTCCCTACCAATAACAAGGAAGCTGGCAGAATTCAGCGAATCATGAAGCCCGACATATGCTTTTAACATTTGTGAATGGAGACAAATAAAACAGAAATGAAAAACAACAACAACAGTTTAAACAATCCAGATTCTTTCCGGTGAAAATCCACCTCATGTTTAATGCACACCAGACACATGATGTCTCTCAGGGCTAGAGGCCAACCATGATTGCAGTTTTCCCATCCAACAAACACACCAACGCCTTCTGATTGGTAGGCAACGTCATTGGAATGTTGGTGAACGCCTTCTGATTGGTAGGGAACTTCATTGGAATGTTGGTGAACGCCTTCTGATTGGTAGGCAACGTCATTGGAATGTTGGTGAACGCCTTCTGATTGGTAGGCAACGTCATTGGAATGTTGGTGAACGCCTTCTGATTGGTAGGCAACGTCATTGGAATGTTGGTGAACGCCTTCTGATTGGTAGGCAACGTCATTGGAATGTTGGTGAACGCCTTCTGATTGGTAGGGAACTTCATTGGAATGTTAGTGAACGCCTTCTGATTGGTAGGCAACGTCATTGGAATGTTGGTGAACGCCTTCTGATTGGTAGGGAACGTCATTGGAATGTTGATTAATTAACGCCTTCTGATTGGTAGGCAAAGTCATTGGAATGTTGGTGAACGCCTTCTGATTGGTAGGGAACGTCATTGGAATGTTGATTAATTAACGCCTTCTGATTGGTAGGCAAAGTCATTGGAATGTTGGTGAACGCCTTCTGATTGGTAGGCAAAGTCATTGGAATGTTGGTGAACGCCTTCTGATTGGTAGGGAACGTCATTGGAATGTTGATTAATTAACGCCTTCTGATTGGTAGGCAAAGTCATTGGAATGTTAATTAACGCCTTCTGATTGGTAGGCAAAGTCATTGGAATGTTAATTAACGCCTTCTGATTGGTAGGCAAAGTCATTCGAATGTTAATTATCGCCTTCTGATTGGTAGGCAAGGTCATTGGAATGTTAATTAACGCCTTCTGATTGGTAGGCAAAGTCATTGGAATGTTGGTTAACGCCTTCTGATTGGTAGGCAAAGTCACTGGAATGTTGGTTAACGCCTTCTGATTGGTAGGCAAAGTCACTGGAATGTTAATTAACGCCTTTTGATTGGTAGGCAAAGTCATTGGAATGTTGGTTAACGCCTTGTGATTGGTAGAGAACGTCACTGGAATGTTGGTTAATTAACGCCTTCTGATTGGTAGGCAAAGTCATTGGAATGTTGATTAATTAACGCCTTCTGATTGGTAGGCAAAGTCATTGGAATGTTGGCTAACGCCTTGTGATTGGTAGGCAAGGTCATTGGAATGTTGATTAATCAGCGCCTTCTGATTGGTAGGCAAGGTCATTGGAATGTTGATTAATTAACGCCTTCTGATTGGTAGGCAAAGTCCTTGGAATGTTGATTTATCAGCGCCTTCTGATTGGTAGGCAAAGTCATTGGAATGTTGATTAAT
>CM031617.1:71142999-71152999 GCA_018398815.1 Conus ventricosus | reverse complement strand
ATAAAGGGAAAGACAGGGAGAGAGGAAAACGAAGAGGTCATGAAGGGAAAGACAGGGACACAGGGAAACGAAGAGGTCATGAAGGGAAAGACAGGGAGACAGGGAACGAAGAGGTCATGAAGGGAAAGACAGGGAGACAGGGAAACGAAGAGGTCATGAAGGGAAAGACAGGGAGACAGGGAAACGAAGAGGTCATGAAGGGAAAGACGGGGAGAGAGGGAAACGAAGAGGCCATGAAGGGAAAGACAGGGAGAGAGGAAAACGAAGAGGCCATGAAGGGAAAGACAGCCAGGGAAAAAACTGAAACGAAACAACAAGGGAAAAGTAACAGGAAACTGAGGGAAAGTAACAGAAAATAACACAGAGGAAAGGAACGGGGAGGGGGGGGGGGGGGGTAAAAGAAAATAATACAAACAAAAAGACAGCTAGCCAGAGGGGGGAAATGGAAGAGAAAACAGTGTTGGTAAAAGGAAAATTAAGGGAAAATAACATCTAGCCATACTGCGTTCCGATCGAACAAAATAAAGAGTCTATTTCCGTTGGTCAATGATGCTGACTCCTACTCTCTACCCGACGACTTGTTACTCAGCTGATGTGATCTTCCTTAACACTGCGTCTGTCCATGGATCATGTCTTCCTCTGCTGGATATTCTACGAAAAGACAGGTATCTGTGTGTCGTCTTCTGAGCGGTGCAGCCACGAGTGGTACGTCCAGATTCCTGCAACATGTTCAAATTAAGCGATGTTTCGACTTCACTTGTGAAACAATCGTTGAGACCGAGAAATGAATATCTCCAACACGCCAGTCCCGGATATCCTGTCCGCACTGGATGCGCAGTGGAACCCGCGTGACCCCTGTGCCAGGGTTCACGGTGAAAGCCAGTTATACTCAACACTGCGGCAGGTGCTCATTATTGAGCTAATAAACTGCAACATCAGATGTTCTCAAAAAAAAACTATCCCTGAGCCTGTATGACACGGTGTAATTTTTTTTTTTTTAAGACAGACGAAGACAGCGAGGAGAGAGAGAGAGAAGAGAGGAGGAGAAGAGCGTGCGTGTGTGTGTGGTTGTGTGTTTGTGTGTGTGTGTTTGGTGTTGTGTGTGGTCTAAACGCAGTTCAAAGGGATTTCAAAAAAAAATGGGAAAACCCAAAAAATGAGTCGTTTGAAGTAGGGATGGTCCCCGAAGTTTTCAGTCCTTATGAAGCTAATTCGGGGTAATTGTGCTGAAGTTGAGTTATTTTCCCTTCAGTTCTTCAAAGTGTACGAACCACACGAAGGTTACCGAGTTAGGGGGGAGTAATTTCCCTTCCAGAGGGAGGGGGGGGGGGGGAGGGGGGTTTAGTGCCAAGAAATAGCCCCGGCTTCCAGGTGAGGCGGGGTGTCACCCCATCCCCAGCCACTGAGTGGGTTCCCAGTGGACTGGGGAAGAGACAATTGGGGGTTGTTGACGTCTCGGTTCAGAATGTCAGCCTGGGGTAGGTCTCCATGCCCTTTAAACCTCTCCCGTCTCCAGGTAAAGACCTTGGGAAGCCTTCACCTTTAGAGGGTTGGGTCCACCTTTCCCTCGTCTGCAGGTGAAGACTTCGGGCCCTTAAACCCGTTAGAGGGTTTGGCTCCACCTTTCCTATTGCTTGAAAAACTTGGGGGAAGCCTTAAACCTGTTAGGGGGTTTGGCGTCCCCTTTCCTCAGTCTGCGGTGAAGCCTTCGGGAACCCTTAAAACCTTTTAGGGGTTTGGGCTCCCCTTTCCTCGTCTGCGGGTGAAGACCTTGGGGAAGCCTTCCCCTGTTAGAGGGTTGGCGTCCCCCTTTCCTCATTTGCGGTAAAACTTCGGGGGCCTTAAACCTTTTTGGGGTTGGCGTCCCCTTTCCTCGTCTGAGGTAAGCCTTGGGGAAGCCTTAACTTTTAGAGGGGGGCGCCCCCTTTTCCCTCAGTCTGCAGGTGAAGCCTTGGGGGCCCTTTTCCCTGTTAGGGTTGGCGTCCCCCTTTCCTCTCTGAAGGTGAAGACCTTGGGAACCTTCCCCTGTTGGGGTTTGGGTCCCCCTTTCCCTCGTCTGCAGGGAAGACTTCGGGAACCTTCAACCGTTGGGGTTGGCGTCCCCCTTTCCCTCAGTTCGGTGAAGCCTTCGGGAACCCCTTAACCTTTTAAAGGGGTTGGCGCCCCCTTTCCTCGTCTGCGGTAAAGCCCTTTGGGGAGCCTAAACCTGTTGGGGGGGCCACCTTTCCCGTTGCGGTGAAGACCTTGGGGAAACCTTCAACCTGTTAAGGGTTGGCGCCCACCTTTCCTCAGTCTAGGTGAAGACCTTGGGGGAAGCCTTAAACGTTAAGGGTTTGGCGTCCACCTTTCTCAGTCTGCAGGTAAAAAGACCTTCGGGAAACCTTCAACCTGTTAAGGGTTGGCTCCCCGCCTTTCCCGTTGCAGGAAGCCCTTTTGGGGAAGCCTTCAACTTTAGGGGGTTGGCGCCCACCTTTTCCTCAGGCGGTGAAGACTTCGGAAAGCCTTCCCTGTTAGAGGGTTGTCGTCCCCTTTCCCATTGCGGTGAAGATTTCGGGAAGCCTTCAACTGTTGAGGGTTGGGGTCCCCCTTTTTCCCTCGTCTGCAGATGAGACCTTTGGGGAAGCCTTAACCTTTTAGAGGTTGGCCCCACCTTTCCTCGTTGCGGGTAAAGACCTTGGGGGAAGCCTTAAACCTTTTAAGGGTTGGCGTCCCCTTTTTCAGTTGCAGGTGAAGCCCTTCGGAACCCTGTCAGGCTCGCAAACCTAAACTAACTGGGGAGGGACAAACAGACTTCGACCTCAATACCTAACCCCCCAACTAAAAATAACAGTCCGAACCCGATGAACAGTTCACCCGTTAATTTATTCAAACACGCCCGGGTCCATAACACTGAATACCCCACTTTACCCCACAAACACTTTCTCTCAAACCAAAATTCAAACCACTTAACCCCCTTTGCACACAGATTTTTGTCACACACACCCCCCGCACAACCCCAAAAAAACACAAGGTCATGAAATTTAAATTAAAGACTAACCCTTAAATTTGGGGCAAACCCAAATTCCCGCCTGGGGCGATCATCGCTACCAGCAAAACAACTCACACCCCGAAACCCTTTGGTATTTGGCCCCAAAAGGACACTGGGGAAACCCGGGGCTTACCAACAAATTTACTTTTCCGGCTCATACACAAGCCAAACCAGGGAATGAATTCGACACCAAAAGACAGACAAACCAAATAGAATGCCCAACTACAATTTTGTAACCAGTGACGACCAAAATTTCTGATTTAAAAATGACAAAACTACAACAAATTCTGTTAATTTCACACACTTTCAAGATTTTAAATTAAACCGGGTTCAATTCCAACAATGGGGACTTAAACACGCTGACCAATTAAAATCCATAACTGGGGTTTCATGAAAAATCGCCAGTGGCCCAACCAAGTTGTCCAAAAAGTAAAAATGTTGAATGTTTCTTGCCACCCCACAAAAGACTTTGTCTTGAAAACCTTGGGGAGCTTTCAAAACACACACAAGCAAAGTAATTGCCCAAAACAAACCAAATTGCAAAGATATTAACTGAATAAAAATTTAAAGTCACTACGGGTTTTGCAGTGTCTTTCCCATTGGGGAGTCCAACCACGACGATGAACGAAAGCCATTTTTTTATCTGGAAATAAAGTTCAATGCTGTTCCTTTAAACGCCCCCGTTTGTCGCAACATTACATGTACCCTCGGGGCTGTCACAGCAAAGAAGAGTACCCTCGCCTCACTCCCCCACAGGGTTCCCCTCACCACTTAGCAGGATTACAGGCCCCCCTTAGGCAGATTACGGGGACCAGCAAGGCAGGATTTACAGGAGATATTGTGGAACATACGGCGCATCCCCACTAAGATCTATCATGATCCCTAGCCCTGCCATACAAATTCATATTCATCAATGGCACAACCCGTGGGGGGTCGAAGTCACTCAGTGAATATTCCGTCTCTTAATAATAACCCCGTCACAAGATGCAAAACCCAATGGGAACCTTATCCCAAAAGAAAAACCGCATTACACTTTTCTTTAGTTAATTATTTTCCTTTGTTAAAAAAAAAGGATTTCCGACAGACATACACACTTTTTTACAAAAACCCTCAGTGCCACACGTGTACACAATCAAAGTCAAACTTCAGCCAATTAAACCAAAAACCCGGTCCGACTCCAACCACATTAAATACTTTCCTCCCTTAAAAAAGAGAACAACCCTTAAAAAAAAAAAATGATGGTTCCCAACAATTCCCATGTTAGGAACTGGTCCCAAAAAAAATGTAACTTGGAAAAAAAGATATAAAATATGCAGATACTTTTGCTCAAAATAAATCGGTGGTACTGTCATGCCACTGCTGTAAACATCCTTACAATTTCAGCCTTGTCCAAACCTGGGGCAACCCC
The DNA here is from genome assembly GCA_018398815.1 of Conus ventricosus. Classification (NCBI taxonomy): domain Eukaryota; kingdom Metazoa; phylum Mollusca; class Gastropoda; order Neogastropoda; family Conidae; genus Conus; species Conus ventricosus. Next base: position 71,148,563 of record CM031617.1, on the reverse strand, counting down.
ACACCCCATCACTACCCAAACACCCAGGCTGTCAATCTTTTTTAAAGGATCTTCAGCTGACATATCCAGCTGGGTTACTCCAACTGACTGAGCAATGCACATAAGGTTGACAAACATATCATCATGAGGTTGACAAACATATCATCATATACAACTTAAAACCAACAATTTCAAACAATGGGCTGTCTCCCTGATTAACTTCCAGACAGGTGTCAACAGTACTAGCAACCACACAAATACATATATAATTCCTGGTCTGGCATTAAGGCCTGCTAATAAGACTAACAGATCATACTGACACCGACAGGTTCCAGTGGCTGAAATTACTGAAAGATCACACGAATGAATGTACTCACACATGCACAAAACACCCTACATTGATCTTTACATGCCCAAAATCATATCATCCTATATAACTATTCAATGCAACCATTACACTGTTTAATTACAAAACCCATAGCCCTTCCTGGCACTAATGCAGCCCCTTGCCTGGCACCTCAGACAGCTTCCAGCCTCCAGCTGGCCAAATCAACCAATAAAGATAAGGATTTCCTTCTGAGTTCCCCCGTATCCTGGCTCAATCCAACCACAACCAGGTTCAGATGATAGGATTACTAAAATGTCTACACTGAATTATACCAAACGTACCTTGAACCAACACGTGTCCGGCCCAACTCCAAGATGGGTTGTCCAGCGCCACCAAGGCCATCCCCAGACCGGCACGTCTACAGCACCCAACCACAGCAACCAAGTCTTCACCCACCAAGGTTTCAGGAACACCGGTTACAGTTCAACAAGAATGCAGCAACCAAGTCTTCACCCCACCAGGGTCTCGGGAACACCGGTTACAGTTCAACACAAATGCAGCAACCACGTCTTCACAAATTACAGTAACGACAGTCCTTCTACTGTACCTCCAACAGCGAGAAGAATACAATTACACAGAAACACAGAATCAGTCCCCTCCAGACTCAAGGCAGCTCCACTAATCCTTAAGCCCGAACCCTGAACACAAGGTTCCTAAAAGGATTCACCAGGACTTCCAACATAGAATCAACACACACAACGTCAGAGACTTCCACTCTGAAACAGCTGCAAAATAACACTGAGCGACAGTTCACCTAACCCCCAGCCTGCTTTACAGTCAACTTGGCTGTGATTGGATAATTCAACGAAAGGTTAACTATGATTGGGCAACTCACAGTGAGGATGATGCATGACCCAATTTCCCCACTTCCACGGAAAACACTAAAAAGTTCAAGATACCTCCCTACCCTCTCCCAAGCTGTGCTGTCACACAGATATCCACTGACGCACACACACGCATGCGACGTGAGCGGAAATGTTCGCCGGCTCACCCTAGCACATATAGAGGAAATATTGACTCTAATGCGAACCACGCGAGATACACTAACATGGAACATGATCAGTCCGCACATGCACAAGTTCAAACATGAGTCGCCTCCACTAGATCTATCTGTAACATACATGTACGGGCTCAAATAGCAATGTCAGTGAACCCTGACAAAGCCTTCAGCCCGTTAGAGGGTTGGCGCTTGTTGGCTCTGGATCGAAGAAAGAATTGGGGCCTGGCTTGTGGAGAGATCGGGGCTGTTGGAGTAAAGGGTAATTTAGGGGAATCGAACATGAGCTAGAATTAGAGGTTTTTGTGCATGTGTAGGGGTGCATTAGTGATTTTATTGGCTGAACCAAAATAATTCGGAAAGTCATTGGTTAGGTTTTCACTGTTGGTGAAAGTCGTCGTGGTGTGTGTGTGGTGGTGTGGTGGTGTGTGTGTGTGGTGTGGTGTGGTGTGTGTGGTGTGTGTGTGTGGTGGTGTGTTGGTGTGGTGTGTGTGTGTGTGTGTGTAGTGTGTGTGGTGTGTGTGTGTGTGTGTGGTGCGTATGTGTGGTATGTGTGTGGTGTGTGTGTGGTGTGTGTGTGTGGTGTGTGGTGTATGTGGTGTGTGTGTGGTGTGTGTGTGGTGTGTGTGTGTGTGGTGTGTGTGGTGTGTGTGTGGTGTGTGTATGTGGTGTGTGTGGTGTGTGTGTGGTGTGTGCTGTGGTGTGGTGTGACCAGTGATTCTGTTCGCTGAGTCAGTATGACTCGTTTTCTTTTTGTTCGAGAAACAGTAAAAAAGACTCTTGGTAAAACGGTTAAAGCATGACTCACTTCTGGATGGTGAACTCATCCCGTCTTGCTGAGGGCTCAGGAAATACAGCGAGGTAAAGTCAAGCCCAAAAGACTTTACGTAAAACAGAGGTTTGCTATAGCCTTGGAGCCCACGTCGGTAGAGAATCGTCTCCTGCGTGGGGATGGAAGACAGCGGAGGTTTGCTGTAGCCTTGGTGCCGACGACGGCAGAGAATTGTCTCCTGGGTGGGAACGGAAGCAGCAAGACTGTCAGCCTATGGAAGCCTAGCCAGGGAGCTGCCAGCCATCAGCTGGGTGTCTGCAGCAACAGAAGACCCGTGGGAGAGGCCGACAGGAGCCCTTTCCGTGGAGAGGCCGACAGGAGCCCTTTCTGTGGAGAGGCCGACAGGAGCCCTTTCAGTGGAGAGGGCGACAGGAGCCCTTTCCGTGGAGAGGCCGACAGGAGCCCTTTCTGTGGAGAGGCCGACAGGAGCCCTTTCCGTGGAGAGGCCGACAGGAGCCTTTTCCGTGGAGAGGGCGACAGGAGCCCTTTCTGTGGAGAGGGCGACAGGAGCCCTTTCTGTGGAGAGGCCGACAGGAGCCCTTTCTGTGGAGAGGGCGACAGGAGCCCTTTCCGTGGAGAGGCGGACAGGAGCCCTTTCCGTGGAGAGGCCGACAGGAGCCCTTTCTGTGGAGAGGCCGACAGGAGCCCTTTCCGTGGAGAGGCCGACAGGAGCCTTTTCCGTGGAGAGGGCGACAGGAGCCCTTTCTGTGGAGAGGGCGACAGGAGCCCTTTCTGTGGAGAGGGCGACAGGAGCCCTTTCCGTGGAGAGGCCGACAGGAGCCCTTTCTGTGGAGAGGGCGACAGGAGCCCTTTCCGTGGAGAGGGCGACAGGAGCCCTTTCCGTGGAGAGGGCGACAGGAGCCCTTTCCGTGGAGAGGCCGACAGGAGCCCTTTCTGTGGAGAGGCCGACAGGAGCCCTTTCCGTGGAGAGGGCGACAGGAGCTCTTTCCGTGGAGAGGGCGACAAGAGCCCTTTCCGTGGAGAGGCCGACAGGAGCCCTTTCTGTGGAGAGGCCGACAGGAGCCCTTTCTGTGGAGAGGGCGACAGGAGCCCTTTCCGTGGAGAGGCCGACAGGAGCCCTTTCTGTGGAGAGCGCGACAGGAGCCCTTTCCGTGGAGAGGCCGACAGGAGCCCTTTCTGTGGAGAGGGCGACAGGAGCCCTTTCCGTGGAGAGGCCGACAGGAGCTCTTTCCGTGGAGAGGGCGACAGGAGCCCTTTTCGTGGAGAGGGCGACAGGAGCCCTTTCCGTGGAGAGGCCGACAGGAGCCCTTTCTGTGGAGAGGCCGACAGGAGCCCTTTCTGTGGAGAGGCCGACAGGAGCCCTTTCCGTGGAGAGGCCGACAGGAGCCCTTTCCGTGGAGAGGCCGACAGGAGCCCTTTCCGTGGAGAGGCCGACAGGAGCCCTTTCCGTGGAGAGGGCGACAGGAGCCCTTTCCGTGGAGAGGCCGACAGGAGCCCTTTCCGTGGAGAGGGCGACAGGAGCCCTTTCTGTGGAGAGGCCGACAGGAGCCCTTTCTGTGGAGAGGCCGACAGGAGCCCTTTCTGTGGAGAGGCTGACAGGAGCTCTTTCCGTGGAGAGGGCGACAGAAGCCCTTTCTGTGGAGAGGGCGACAGGAGCCCTTTCTGTGGAGAGGGCGACAGGAGCCCTTTCCGTGGAGAGGCCGACAGGAGCCCTTTCCGTGGAGAGGCCGACAGGAGCCCTTTCTGTGGAGAGGGCGACAGGAGCCCTTTCTGTGGAGAGGCCGACAGGAGCCCTTTCCGTGGAGAGGCCGACAGGAGCCCTTTCTGTGGAGAGGGCGACAGGAGCCCTTTCTGTGGAGAGGCCGACAGGAGCCCTTTCTGTGGAGAGGGCGAAGTGCAGTGGAGTCCGGGAGACGGTCCATGAGTGTGACTACAGCGACGCTGCCAGTATCCCCCGACTGGGATTCGGCCAATCGGGCGGACATGAGCAGTGTGGCAGCCTGGGCGAAGTCAGCGCGGCGTAGTGGTGGTGACTAATGAGGGAACGAACTGTTCAACCAAGGGAAACAACTGGCAAGTTTGGAATTTTTTTTCTTTCTTGTTTATATGTGTGTAACCAGAATAATGGAATGTTGTCTTTCCCGGTTAATCAGTGGTAACTGAGGAAAAGTGGATGCAGTTGTTGGATTATCTGTATGATGTTTACCTTCCTGTATCATACAGATAAATGTGTTGTGCAATGGCGGGTGGGGGCTCGGAGTCAAGTTGGATAACATTTCATTGTTCTTTAAATGTCACTGATTTCCCGTCACATTTCAAGTGTCAGAACCCGATGTGCGTGACAAAGTGTGTGTGTGTGTGTGTCTATGTGAGAGCGAGATGTGAATGTTTGTTCCACACTCTCCTGCACCCCTGTACTATGACAATCATATTTCAATCACGAGCGGGAACGTCCGAAGACCCGTCACAACGTACAAAGTTTTTCTTAAGATGGTAACATGATTTACTGAGAAATTTCGACTTTGTTACATATTAGCAAACTATATGCACCTTTGTGTTGTTTCATGGTAAGCCATATTTGAGCATAATTATATATTTCACGTAAAATCGTAAAGCTGCAAGTTCCAGCAGTGTATCAGTTTGGAACATATCTAATTCCATGTTCCCCTGCAAGTTCCAGCAGTTTCTCAGTTTGGAACATATCTAATTCCATCGGCCCACCACGTGGCACCATTTTAGCAAACTTTACGGCCGAAACCGTGTAGCAACTTTTTGCTCCCCAAAAATTGTTATAAGTAGAGAAATGCACACGTCAAAAATCTCGTTAAAATTTTTACTCTTTCAAAAATGATATTCCTATTATTCCAGGTAGTAACAAAGATATAAGCAAAACTAAGGATAAGAACGAAACATTAATCGTCGTCGTACCACGACCTTACACTGTACAAAAGATACATCAAAATACAAACATCATTCAGAGAGGTACACACACGCGCGCGCGCACACACACACACACACACACACACACACACACACTCACACACACACACACATGCACGCACGCACGCACGCACACACGCACGCACGCACGCACGCACGCACGCACGCACGCACGCACGCACGCACGCACGCACGCACACACACACACACACACACACACACGTAAATTAGTAGATGTCCAACACGGATATAACCACACACAATTTTTTTTTTTTTAAATGCTGATCGATGAGAATGGGGATGATTAAGATGATGCCACGGATTTCCATTTCGGTCTGAGACTACATGACAGGGCTGTACTCTACTCTTTCTTTCATAATACAGTGTATATCCCGGCGTCAACCAGGCCCGAGAGATACAGGCACCTGCAGTGTTGGTCAGGAAATTTGAGCAACACTCTCAGAAAC
>CM031617.1:71091359-71142899 GCA_018398815.1 Conus ventricosus | reverse complement strand
GCATCCATTAAGTAGATGAAACTCGACTGTGTGGTCCCCAGTCTTCCCAACTGAGTCCGCAGCAAACTCAACTCTGAGTAGGAGCCGGTCGGGGCAGAAAAACCTACATGACTCTAATGGGATTCGAACCCACGACCTCCCAGCCGGGAGTCCGCGACGCTAACCACTTCGCCACGGCGGCTGGTACCACAACAAAAATATGATATAAGATACAAATCAACATGCGCTCAAAAACTCAGTTTATGTCTGCAGCAGGATCTCACACGGAAGCCATCTGGAAGCAAAATCTACATACACAAAATGTTTACGTGCTGTATATTCTTCGATTGTATGTATTCCAAAACATGGATAAATACTTGTATTTCAGGAAGCTCTTTTTTTCTAATCAATACTGGTACAATTAGGGTTTGGGAAATTTTATAATGAAATATAACTTGGAATCCAACTCTACATTTTTGTCAAATCCAATCATGGCAGTAGGTTCCGTAATCCGCAAAGTAAACGCAGTCAGCCATTTTCCTTCATTAAAGTAGCCAGCGTTTTCAGAATCGTAGAATGACTGCATGCAGCCAAACCGTGTGAAATGCCATCCTTAGATATAGTATAGAAAGTGCATTGGTCACTGTTTAGTACACACGACATCGGTGTATCAATCTGAATTGGAACCATTTTAGTTTTTTTTACATTAGACGTTTGATTCAGATGTTAAAAATAAATAACAACACCCCCCCCCCCCCCCCAACACACACACACACACACACACACACACACACACACACACACACACACACACACACACACACACACAAAATCAAAAAAAAATTTCCAGTCATTCTCAACATTCAGTTTCCTATTTCATTCTGTGCAACATCTCTGTGTATAATTTTGAATTGGAACTATATCAGTTTTATATCAGACGTTTAATGAAGATGTAAAAAAAAAAAAAAAAAAAAAAAAAAAAGCTTTTTCCAGTCATTCTCAACATTTAATTTTCTGTTTCTTTCTGTCCAAAACATTGGACAGTGAAATACTTTAGGTTCTGAGATGCTACGATCAGAAATATATGACATGTTATTCGAAGCCCGGAAACTGCGACTATGTTACGGTTTTTGGTTATGTATCAAAAGTAAATCATAAACATTGTAATTCCACGAGTTGATCAGTTCAAAAGCCGAACTGAAAATATCCTTCCAGCGCCATTTTAACAACAACAACAACAACAACAACAACAGCAACAACAACAACAACAACAACAACAACAACAACAACAGCAGCAACAACAACAACAACAACAACAACAACAGCAAAAAGATAACAGCTGAAATTGTCAGGGCCCATTTCTAACAAAAACGCAGTAACCCAAGAACACGAGACAATTGCCGGATTCTGGAACGCTCTCTCTCTCTCTCTCTCTCTCTCTCTCTCTCTCTCTCTCTCTCTCTCTCTCTCTCTCTCTCTCTCTCTCTCTCTCTCTCCTCAAATTATCAGAAATATCCATTTTTGAGACTCTACATTAAAAAAAAAATACTGAAGATACAAACCCGGAAGAAACACACACACACACACACACACACACACACACACACACACACACACACACACACACACACACACACACACACACACACACACACACACCACACTCTCTCTCTCTCTCTCTCTCTCTCTCTCTCTCTCTCTCTCTCTCCTCTCTCTCTCTCTCTCTCTCTCCTCTCTCAGGTAACCCTACCCGTCCGCGTTGTTACTATGGTAACCAAAGGGTGATAAAAACGAACAACTCTAACGTCAGTTGTATTTTTAAAAAAATAGCACCAGTATTTGCCACACATATTGTTTCTCATACAATATCACACTGATTTGCTGTTGTTGAGTTTTACTAGATTGTTTGTAGTTGCTGTTCATATTGTTTTGTTTTGTTTTGTTTTTCTTCTTTTTAAGCGTTTTTCCCACTGCAGTTTTTAACTGTGCTGATGCTGATTGCTGTTTTTAACTGTGCTGATGCTGATTGCTGTTTTTAACTGTGCTGATGCTGATTGCTGTTTTTAACTGTGCTGATGCTGATTGCTGTTTTTAACTGTGCTGATGCTGATTGCTGTTTTTAACTGTGCTGATGCTGATTGCTGTTTTTAACTGTGCTGATGCTGATTGCTGTTTTTAACTGTGCTGATGCTGATTGCTGTTTTTAACTGTGCTGATGCTGATTGCTGTTTTTGTTTGTTTTGTTCTGTTCTTATTGCAGTTACTGCTGTTTTGCTGTCGTGATATCATCTAAAATATTTGGTCGGCCAAACAAGGAAATAGTTGTAGCCACAATCATCATCATCATCATAATTATCAACATCATCCTATTCTTTTTCTCCATTATCATTTTCCTCCTCCTCCTCTTCCTCCTCCTTTCTTGTTGTTGTTGTTGTTGTTGTTGTTCTTCTTCTTCTTTCTTCTTCTTCTTCTTCTTCTTCTTCTTCTTCTTCTTCTTCTTCTTCTTCTCTTCTTCTTCGTCCTCTTTGTTCTTTCTCCTCCTCCTCTCCTCCTCCTCCTCCCCTCTTTCCCCCCTTTCATCATCACTAGCCCAGGCTGGTTTTAAATTTTTAACTAAATGACTGTAAGAAGGGCGGGGGGGGGGTGGAAGGGGCCCTTTTGTGTATTGCATTACATCGTAATTATTGATTTTCATCACATCACTTCATCAACATGGTCCACCCATTAACGAAAACTTCTCTTTTTATTATTTGATCAAAAATTATAAGTTGTTTTTTTTCGGTTTTTTTTTGGAATTTTTTTTTTTTTTTTTAACCTTTTTTAAAATTTGCATTCCAACATGTAATATACGGGAAAGGCAATATGTACATAAAAAGAAAAAAGAAATCCCCCAAAACAATGTGAATTCAAAAATTTTCAGAAAACTTTTATCTAATCGACAGAGAGGGGAAAGAGAGAGAGAAGAGAGAGAGAGAAGAGAAAAGAGAGAGAGAGAAGAAGAGAAGAGAGAGAGAGCGGGGATGTAAAAAAAAAAAACATGCGACGGGGATTTTTTAATATTGTTTGCAAAATATTGAAATTAGGCCCTAATAATGCACAAAAAAGTGTCATTTACACACTCATTTTTACATTTTTAAATCTTATGCAACTTGTTTTGAAAAGAAAAGAAAAAAAAGGGGTAAAATTTAAACATATCCATCAAGGGGTCTGTACCAGCCACCGTCAAAAATCTCATTTTTTTTTCAAAAATCAATATGTTCCTCTTTTTGATCTAAATTTTAATTTTTTATGAATATTTGTTTTTGGGGCGGGGTGTTTTTTTTTTACAAACGATAGAAAAATATTTCCAATGTATTTAAATAAAAGACGTGTCCCCACAATCGAAATTGTCAAGCCAAATATACGAGTACTTCTGTCAAAAGTACATTTTCACATTCAAACATTTTTCTTTTTTAACCAATGAGAGCATTCCAAAAAAATTGACATGTATTTTTTTCCAAAAACTAGGGGTCAAGCTATTTTTGGTGTGCTGAAAAAACTACAGTTTTTTTATTTTTCAACGATTCCAATCTCCTTTAAAAACAACATTTGTGCTAAACCATGGAAAATATTTTCAGTTAAAACCACAGCAGCCTTACTCACATCTTAGCCGTGCAAAAAACAGGTTTTCCCAAATCATTTTGCATCAACAATTTTAGCCCATTTTTCACAACATTTTGGCTTAGGGGTTTTCGCAATGACATATCATAAAACAACTTTGGGGCCTTTACTTTACGAAAAGATTTTTTTAAACACAATGAGGGTTTTTTTACTTATCGTTTTTTTATAGTGAACCAACGTTTTTTACATAGCCCTTATAGTCGTTTGGCGCAAATACGTACCATGTCAACAAAACATTTCCGGGGTTAGTCGCTCTCCAGGCCGAAGTTTTTGTGTGGCTAAAGAGGATAAACATCCTGGTGCCCAACCCCTTCCGCCGTAGGGGGAACCGGTAGTCTCCCTACCTTTTCCTCTCCTCGGCCCGCCGTAAAGCAAGATAAGTCTTTTGCTCGCTCGCCCTTCCCTTTTCCGTTGTGTTTAGATACCTTTTTGTTTTTTCTTTTTGCTTATTTGTTTGGCTTGCGCGCTACACCTTTTATTTTTGAACCGGGGGGGGCTTTGGTTTGGGGTGCTTTTTCATTTGTTTTAAACCCCGCCATCCTCGCTTGTGCCCTTTTCTTGGCACTTGCGACTTTGCATTTGGGTCTTTTTCGATCTCGAAAATCGGACCCACGCCCGGTTTTGCCCTTTCCCCCAGTTTTTGGGTTTTTTCGGGCCCCTTGTTTAACGAATTCGGTCCCTTCCCTTTCCATTTGGGCCCCCCGATTCGCCTAACTTTTACGTAGTCCACTCGATTTCCCTTTTTTCGCCGGGCGTTCAGCCCTTTTGGTTTTTGACCGGGCCAAACCCCGTCACTACATCGACCCGCCTCGAACCTCACTGACTTCTCGTTTCATTTATTTCAATTTTATGTCTCTCACGACGTTGTTTGGGGCCCCTTTTTACCCCCAAACCACCTCTTTTCTCCCCCTTTTCACGTGCGTTTCCCTGTTTGTTCCCCCCCACCAAGCCCAACATGGTGAAGGGCACTAAAGCTCAGGCCCCCACCTTTGGCAGTCGCTCTCTACCCCGGGGGGGTCGTGTGTCGATTTCCCCGGGGCAAAACCCCACCACACGAGACGACGGGCGGGGTAGAGGAGGGTTTTTCCCTGCAAGGGGCGCGCGACCACATTCGATTTCCCCCCTTTCCCCACCGCGATACACGATCGTCGCGATCGAAGTCCAACATCAGCCCCCGTCGGATGAACAACGCAGCATTTCCACTGTTTCCATTTGCTTCCTTCCCCAACCCAAAACCTCCAAGGGGAAGGGTCCCTAAAGGACCTTTCCCCTTCTAAATCTTCACGTTTTCCCACTGGGTTCGCCTGTCGACTTCGACCGCTAAGGAGACCCCCTCCCATCTGCTGCCGCGATCAGGCCCCAGGGGGCCCTTGCCGATACCCACCGGGCCGGGGGGCGAACCCCGACGAATCACCCCCCAAACCACCCGACTATTTGGGCTTGTGACGCTAGCACCTCCCAAATAACTTTTGTAAAACAATCATCATCATCATCAAAATTATCAACATCATCCTTTTTCTTTTTCCCCCATTCTTTTTCCCTTTCCCCCTCCTTTTTTCCTCCTCCTTTCTTGTTGTTTTGTTTTTTGTTGTTGTTCTTCTTCTTTTTCCCTTCTCCTTTTTTTCTTCTTCTCTTCTTTTTTTCTTCTTCTTTTTTCCCCTTTTTCGTCCCTTTTTTTCTTCCCTCCTCCTCCTCCTCCCCCCCTTTCCTTTTCGCCCCTCGGGCATCAGTAAACTGGGCTCTCGGGTTGTTTTTTATCAAACCCTAAAGTACGTTAAAAGAGCTTTGGGTGGGGGGTTTGGGGGTCCAGTTGTGTTTTGGGTCATTACATCGAAATTATTGTATTTCACCCACATCATTTTAAATCAACTAGGGTTCCACCGTTTAACGAAAACCCCACCCTTTTTTTTTTATTTGTTTCAAAAAATTTAAAAAGTTTTTTTTTTTTTTTCGGGGGTTTTTTTTGGAAAATTTTTTTTTTTTTTTTTCCCTTTTTTTTTTAAATTTGCTTTCCCAACATTTTATATATACGGGAAAGGCAATTTTAAAAATAAGAAAAAAAAGAAAAAAAATTCCCCCCCAAAACAAGGGAATTCAAAAATTCATGCAAACATTATCTAATACGCCCAGAGAGAGAGAAGAGAAAGAGAGAGAGAAGAGAGAGAAGAGAGAGAGAGAGAGAGAGAGAGAAGAGAGGAAGAGAGGGGTGGATGTTCAAAAAAATCAGGCTGACGGGGTTTTTTCACATCATTATTTTGGCAAAAAATTGAAATTAGGCCTCAAATTTAATGCAAAAAAAAGGTTTTTCTTTAAAACATTTCATCTTACATTTTTTTAAATCTATTAGTGCAACTTGTTTTTGAAAAAAAAAGAAAGAAAAAAAGGGTAAAAATTTAAACATATCCATCAATGGCCCTTATCCACCCATCGGGTAAAAAAAATCGCAGGGTTTTAATTTCAAATAGGCAATATGTTCCTAAAATTTTGTATAAATTTTTTAATTTTTGTTTAGGGAATACTTTGTATTTGGGGCAGGGTTGTTTTTTTTACAAAACGAAAATATTAATACTCGCAAATATATTATAAAGAAAAAGGGACGGTTCACCCCAATCGTTTTGTCATGGGGCCAAATATAACGATACTTTTTCCCAAAATTTTTCTTTTTCAGCATTCAAACTTTTTTCTTTCATTAACCCAATGAGACCTTCCCCCAAAAATTGTCAGGTCCCATTTCCAAAACAACGGTCAAGGCTATCTTTGGATGTGCTGCAAAAACACAGTTTTTTTATTTTAAAAACAAACCCCAATTTCCCTTTTAAAACAACATTGGGCTTTAAAAAAAAATTTTTAAATTTTTTCGGGTTAAAACCCAAACAGCACCTTAAAACACTTTTATCTTATCCCGCTGCAAAAAACGGTTTTCCCAACCCTTTATCAACAATTTTTTTCCCCATTTATCCCAACATTTTGGCTTAAAAATTATTCGCAAAGCATATCAAAACAATTTGGACCCTTTAAACTTTAGCGAAAAAAAGGTTAAACCCACAATGATGTTTTTAAAGGTACTTATCGTTTTTTATAGGATACCAGACTTTTTTTACAAAACCATTATATCTTTTTGGCGCATAAAACTGTACCATGTCAACAATAAAAATTAAAAGGGAAAAGTTAGTCTCTCTCCGGGGCCAAATTTTTTTTGTGTGGCAAATTGCATTGATAAAAACAGTCACTGGTCCCCAAACCCCCTTTTTCCCCGTGGGGAGAAGCCATGAAGTCTCCCATACGCCCTTTTTTTTCTCTCTCGGCCTGCCCAAAGCAAGATAAGTCTTGTCCGGGCCCGTTTTCCCTTTCTTTTGGGGCCTTTTGGTTTTTAGATAGCCTTGTGTTTGCTTTTTTTGCTTTTTTGGTTGTGGTTTTGCGCGCTTCAACCTTTCATTCTTAAAACCGGTGGGGTTTTTGGGTTTTGGGTTGCTTTTTTTTCATTTTTTAAAACCAAGCCACCTCGTCTTGTGCCTTTGGGTTTTTGGCACTTCGACTTTGCATTGGGCTCTTCGATCTTCAAAAGGGTCGGAACTCCATCGCCTTTTGGGCCCTTTCTCCCCATTTTTGGTTTTTTCCCCGGCCCCCCTTTTTTAACAAAATCTGGGCCCCCTTCCCTCCTTTTTTTTGGGACCCCGATTCGCCAACTTTCACTTTTTTTCCCTCGGTTTTCCATTTCGTTTCGCCGGTCGTTCAGCCATTTTTTTTTTCGCCCGGGCCCAAAAACCCCCCGCGCCCATTTTAACGATCGACCCCCTCGACTCTCACTGCCCTTCTCTTTCCCTTTTATTACAATTTCAGTGTCTCTCACACTTTGGGTTTTGACCCCTTTTCTATCCCTCAACCCCAACCTCTTTTCCCCCTTTTTGGGGCTTTTTTCCGGCTTTTCCGTGTTTGTTCCCCACCACCAGTCCCCCAAACATGGGGAAGGACCAAACCCCTCGAGGCGCTCCCCCTTTTTGGGCATTTCCTCTCAACCCCGGGGGGCCCGTGTGTCGTTTTCCCAGGGGACAAACCGTTTTAAACGCACACGATGACCGTAGGGTGGGTTAGAGGGGGGTTCCGTGCAGGGACGCGCAAAACCAAACTTTTTCCGTTTCCCCCCTCTACCCTCCCCGGGCGGATAAAACATCGCGCGATCAAAGGGCCCCAACAGTCAGCCCCCATCGGATGAAAAATTCGGCAGTCTTTTGCCGCCTGTTTTTCCTCTTTTTGTTTCCCTTTCCCAAACCCAAATCCCCCAAAGGGCAAGGCTCCCATGAAAGGAAACCCTTTTCCCTGCCGTTTCCTTCCCCCAAAATCTTCACCGTTTCCCCTGGGAACCCTGGTTCCCCCCCCGGGGGGGGGTTTTTTTTCCACTTCGGGGCGGTAAGATACCCCTCTGGGCCCCAAACCTTGTCCGGGTTTCCCCCCGGGGACCCACCGAGAGGGAAACCCCGGGTGGGGGAAATGTGGCCCCCCGGGAACCCCCCACTCCCCCAAAACCCCTTTCAGGTACGCGGGCCCCCAAAAGCCCAATCTCGGAACCTCCCCCCGGCCCGGGGAACCACCCCGGGAACAAATCTTAAACCCCCCCCTTGGGGGAAAGGGGGGGCCGCTTCTTGGCCCCCCATTGGGAAACACCCGGCCCCTTTCCCGGGGGGAACCCGAAGGGGGGCCCGGGAACCCCCCCCAAACGGTCCCTAAACCACCCCGTCCGTCCCACCCCCCAGGGGGGTTCGGGACTTTTAAACCCCCCGACCCCCTCCCCAAGGGCCGGTGCGGCCCCCCCGGGGAGGATGCCAGGGGAGTGGGCCCTCCCCCGGGGTTTTTCGCGGTTACCCCGGTCCCCCAAGGGGGACTCGGCCCCCCTCCCCCCTCCCAAAAAGGGGTGGGGGGGGGGGGGGGGGGGGGGGGGGGAAAAATTGGGGGGAACAGCCCCCCTTTTCTCCCCGGGACCGTGTTTTAATTTCCCCCGGGGAAAAAACGTGGCTTACCCCGGACTTTTCCCCTGACTCCATCTTTGGCCTCAGGGGGCACCCGGGCCCCCCGGGAGCTGGATCGCCCTGGGGCCCCATTCCCCTCGGGCGCTGTCCGACCCGGCTTTCCCCATTTTCCACCCCTTACGGAACCACCGGGGGTCGTCCTCTTTTTCACCCCTTTTTCCCAACGATTTTCCACGACCCCCCACCACCCCTGACAAGGGCCTTTCCGAAGGTGGCCCCGAACTTCCCCTTCACGATCAGATGACCCCCAATTTGGGGGAGGGGTTTGAGGAATTCCTCCCCCATCGGGGACCTTTCCTTTTTTGGGGAGCTGGGGCCCTGATCTTGTTTTTAAGGGGAAACCCCTCCCTCTAACAACCTTTTTTGCCCTTTTCCCCTTCACGGTCACCCCCTAAACCCGCGATCACGGTCAAGGGTAGCCGCCCCCCAGACCCCTCCCCTTTCCCTTTTGTTGGCAGACGGGCCCCCCTCGCCAGGGGTACACAAGCCCCTTCCCCCCCGGGGCTGACTTCTTTTTTCCCGGGCCCCCCAACCGGCCCGGGCCCCCAAAAGGGGTATTCCTCAAGGGCCCCCCTCAGGCCCCTCAGTCCCTTTTTTTTTTTTCCTTTTTTTTGCCAATCCGGGCCAAACCCGGGGGATTTCCATTTCCCCGGGTTTACCTCAACTCACTCCAACCGCCCCCCCCCCCACAACCACCCCTCCCTTTTTATCAAAAAACCCGGGCAGAGTGGGACAGAAACGCCCGAGGGTGGTTGCACACCACCCCCCGGGGGATGCCTTCATTGACCCTGTTCCTACAGGGGAGCAGAGGAACTCCCGGCCAAATTAGGGAGGCATTGTCCAGGTCTTCCCGCCCGGGCGACACGAGGCAGGGCCCCCCCCGTTTTATGAAACCCCCTTATGCGTTTTCCTTATCAAAGATAGCGCACCAAACCTTTGGGGTGCGGCGGGAAAACGCAACCAGGGGTCCCCCTTTTTAAATGCCCTTTTGGGAGTGGGGAGAACCCCCTGGGTTTTCCCCAAACCCATCTCTCCCCCCGCCCAAGGCGGCCTTACGCTGCATTCCCCGGGGGAGGAGCATCGCTTTTCGGCCTAATTCCTCCCGGGGGTCCCCTTTCCCATGCCGTCGAGGAGCGCCCAAAAAAGCCGCTTCTTTTTCGACCCCCAAACCCTCGTCAGCCCGCCCTTTCTAGACCATTTTTCGTCAAGGGCCCCCCCCACAGCCGACCCCAGCCCTACCCCAAGCAACGTCCCTCAGGCCCGCCCAAAACCCCCCCCAACCCCCCCCAAACCGAAAAAACCCCCAAAAGAATTTTCGGGTTTGGGCCCCCAGGCCCGGGCCCCGGGGGTTTTACTACACCCACCTTCCGAGGGCCCGGACAAAGTCCCGTCTTTCCCCCACCCCAGCCCCTCTTTTCCCCCCTGGCAGGGAGTCTGTCCCGGGACGCCCCCGTGGCGGCCCCATGGGGCCCCAACCCCTGGGTGGTTTTTTGTTCTGCAGGATGGGGTTTCCCTCTAAACCCCGGGACACCAACGCCCCCCCCTTCCTCTCCCCCCCTCCTCCTTCCCCGGCGGGCCCACCCCCCGCCCAGGCGGAGGCCCTTCGCCTGGGAAAACGAGGGGCTTTCTCCGCAAGGGGCCATCCAAACCCAGGTACCACACCCCAACCCCGGTTTTAAATCTCCCTCTTTGATCCCCCAAAAGGGCCCCGGGGGGCTGGAGCCCCTCCTCGACCTTTCCCCCCTCAACAGTTTTCCCCAGGAAAAACCAATTCAAGATTTGGGGACCCCGGCCCCAAACAGGGACTCCTTTCCCCCATCTACCCGGGGCCCCCTCGATAGAAACTCAAAGATGCTTTCTTTCCCGACCTATCCCCCCCCTCCCACAGAAAAAACCTTTTTTTCGTCGGCGGGGGCCCGGGTTTTTTCCCAAATTTAAGGCCCCCCCATTCGGGCTCTCCCCGGGTCCCTTCCTCTTCACAAGGTAGTCAAGGGGATGGGCCCCCCTTGCCAGACAGGAGGGCATTCGCCCCCCTTGGCCCACCCCGACGACTCCCCGTCCCGGCCCCCTCTCAGGGCCCCAGCCCCAAACCCACCCCTCAAAGCAAATTTTAGCTTTGCCCCCTCTCGGGGGTTCCCCACCAACCCCGCAAAATGCGAGCTCTCGCCCAGTCAGCAATTCACCTTCCTGGGCATGAGCTTCGACCCCCAACCCCCATGGGGTCTCCCCCACCCCGGAAAGGGCCGCTCGCCTAGTGGGGTCCATTTCCCACCTTCGCCTCTCTCCCCCCACTTTTGGCAAGGACACTTTCCCTCCCTCCTAGGGATAGGAGTCCCTGTCTCCTCTCAATTTCCCCCAGGCAAGGTTTTCCCAAAACGAAAAAGCTTCAAGGGAGTTCCGCCGTCTTGGGCCCAGACCAAAAAACAGCGGAAAACCCCCCGTCCCCCTAGGGCCTTGTTCGTTTGGGGGCCCCGGGAAGGGGTGGCCCCAGCCCATCCACCCCGGGGCCCCCCAGTTCCCATCTCCCTCCCCCCCCCAGGGCCCCGGGAAATTTTAAACAAACCCCCTCCAACCGGGCTGGGGGGCCCATCTGGAGAGCAGTCACGCCTTTGGGGTTTGGGATCCTCTACTGCTCGTCTTCACATCAACATCTTGGAACTGGGGGGCGGTCCCGACTCGCCCTCCCCCAGTTTCCCGTCCATAGCGCCCACCGATTTGTTCCCCCTTTTTAAAGGACAACACTTGGTTTGCTTTTTCATCAACAAAGGGGGGGGCAAAACTCCATCGGCCTCTCCCTCCGTACAGAGGGCCCCCTCCCTGGTTTTCACACGCAGGGGGTCCAACCCTTCGCGCGGGGAAAAAACATACAGGGAAATCACAACATCCTGGCAGACTCCCCTCAGGCCCATCCAAGTCTTTCCTCCAAAACCGGGAAGGACCCTCAGCCGGGAATTAAAACCCTTTTAACCGGTGGGAACATTGGTTTTACAAACCCATGGAAACGACCCCTTTGCCACACGGGTTTAAACCCTCTCTGCCCTGTATTTTTTCCCCGGTCCCCCCGGGGCCCCCAGCTTACTCCATCGACGCCCCGTCCCTTCCTTGGTTTCCCGGGCCCCATAGCTTTCGCCTTCCCCCCCTTCCCGATTTCCCCCACAAGGGGATCAGGGAAGGGGAACTCAAAAACCCCGGGTCATTTTTCATAGCCCCCATGGTGGCCCACTCATCCTGGGGTTCCCCGGGGGTCAAATCCCCCACTCACGAACCCCCTCTCCAGTTGAAACACCCGGGGGGAACCCGCTCAAGGGAACCCCGTTTGGGGGCCCCCCTAAAAGCCAATCCCCAGGTTCTTCACCCCCACGCCGGTTCTGTGTCAGCCCGGGTGCGGGAAAATCCAAATCCCCCTCCCCAAGGACCGGTCCCGTTTCCGTCCCAAAACCCCCCTCCATCGCCGGGGCCCTCAGGGAAACCCCAGACCTACCCCTGGGCCCTCTCGCAAGCTACACGGAGTCCCTTTTTAAAAATGGGAGATGGGGGAAATGGGTTTTCATGGTGCAAAACCAAAATTTTGTCCCTCCCCCATTTCGCCCCACCAACATCCAAATGGAAATTTCCTGCCCAACTTAACCTCTCTGCAGCTCCCCTCAGGGGCCCACAGGTCGGGCCCTCTGCACGAAACCCTCCTCCAAATGGGCCACCTTTCCTTTTTAGAATGATTTTTCCTTTTCAGAGAGACTCCAGAGGGGTTCCTTTTGTGAGGCCCAATCCCCTAGACGTTTTTTCCCCCTTTTTACCTCCTTTACTGTTCTTGACGTCCCAATAAACCCCCCCCCTTTTAGGGCCCTTTGGGCCCCCCATTCCTTTCGACCTTCTTCCATTTAAACTACCTTCCCCCTCCCCCCGCTTCCGCGAGACGGGGAGGGGAGATCCCTGCCCTTAGCGGGGACCCCAGGACATTGCCCCTTTCCCCAAAAGACCCCCCGCTCCTTAAGTTCCCTTTTTTAGTTTCCTAGCCAAAAACCAGGGAAACCCCCAGTCCCCCCCCTTTCCTCATCAAAAAGCCCGCTGGCGATACACTAGGGGGACAAAACCCCTTTGACATGCCCTTTTTTTCCCTTCTCGATGTCAAACAAAACTACTGGGGAAAGCTCCCGCCCCAGGGCGTTTCCCCAAAGACTCTTTTCATTTCCCTCAAACCCCCCTAAAACGAAAAACATCTCCCCTTGGGACTGTCTCTAAGGGGCCCCTCCAAACGGTCAGAACTGCCTATTTCCCCCGGGATCCGGGTTTTCCCCTCTCTTCCCCCCGGGGCCCCTGAGGGCCCAAAACCCCTGGCCACTTCACACATTCCAGAAATCTGTTCCCCCTGCCCACCTCCTGGAGGCACCTTTAGGGGGTTCGGAAATCCCTTTATAAAATTTTTTTTTGAGGACACCGAAAGACCCCGGGCTTTATGGTTTCTAATGGGGTATCCTTTTTGGGGGGCTAATGCAAACCATATCGGGGGGCCCCAGAACCAAATAGGGACTCGCCCTCCTCCTTTACCCAGGGGGTTTTGCATTGCTACATGGAAAAGTATATGAAAGCCAAAAGGGGAGTTTGTAAATTTTACTCCCTTTTTGGGTTTGTATACTTACCAAGTCAACTCTAATGCCCCCCCCTAAACCCTTCCCCCCCTAGCGCCAAGGTTTTTGGGGTTTCCTTGCGCGCAGGGCCCCGATGAATGACGTATGGGAAAACCCTTTCCCCTGGCCTTCTCCCTACCGGAAGTGGGGGGCACCACGTGACGTTTTTATCCCCGCATTACCCACACAAAAACCCTTTGGCCTGGGAGAGCCCGACTAACGGGCCCTGAATGCCCATTTTCTGACATGGTAATTTTACTACCAAAAAGGGAGTATAAAAACAAACTCCCCATATTTATAGCCCCAAAAGTGACAAAATCAATATTTCATTAAATGTTTTTTGAAAAGTGCATGTTTGGGAAAACTTTCCCTTTTTCCAAAAAAGGGGGGAGACAGTTGAAAATCTTTCGCACTTTTGTTTTTTCCATACAATCACTTCTTTTTCCCAGTTGGGAAAACGCTTAGTTGGCAAAATGGTTCGGCAAGAAAATTTTAGGGGGGATTTTTGGGGGAAAAACCCCTTTTAAGTTATAAGTTATTCATCCCTCCCTTCCCCCCCCCATCACATCATCCCTTATAAACCTTATCATTTTCATTATTGAACCCGTTCCAAAAGATGATGTTGATAGGATAAAAAATGTTTAAAACTTTTTTCCTTCAAAACGAAAGATGACGACGACGACGAACGACACGAAAGAAGACGACGAAGACGTTTACGATCATGTTTATGATGATGATGCTGGTGGTGATGATGGTGGAGGTGGTGATGGTGGTGGTGATGGTGGTGGTGGTGGTGGTGATGATAATGACGACGACAACGACGAGGATAATGACTACTACATTGATGCTAATGGTACAGAAAAAGAAGCGGGTATTAAACAACGAACATCAATCAGAAGCAGCCGCATCAAAGTGAAGGACAAAATAAACAACGAACATCAATCAGAAGCAGCCGCATCAAAGTGAAGGACAAAATAAACAACAAAACAAACAAAAGGCACAGCACGTGATCTATTGATGATCAAACTGAACAATAAAGAACGGGTAGACAAGGAGACTGACAGACTGACAGACAGAGACAGAGACGGATATAGAGAAGAAGGGCGGGACGAAGAGAGAGAGAGAAAGAGAGAGAGAGAGAGAGGGGGGGGGGGGGGGGGGAGAGAGAGAGAGAGACAGACAGACAGACAGACAGACAGACAGAGACAGAGACAGAGACAGAGAGGCAGAGAGACAGAGAGACAGAGAGATCGATTGATTGATTGATTGATTGATTGATTGATTGATTGATTGATTGATTGATTGATTGACTGACTGACTGACTGATCTTAAATACACAAGGATGAAGAGAGAGAGAGAGAGAGAGAGAGAGAGAGAGAGAGAGAGAGAGAGAGAGAGAGGGGGGTTAGAGAGAGAGAGAGAAAGAGAGAGAGAGAGAGGAGAGAGAGAGAGAGAGAGAGAGAGAGAGAGAGAGAGAGGAGAGAGAGAGAGAGAGAGAGAGACGCGTACAAATTTATTTCTCTGTCTTTATCTCAGCCTCTATGTTCATTCCATCTGCATGCAACTACGAGAGAGTGAGAGAGAGAGAGAGAGAGAGAGAGAGAGAGAGAGAGAGAGAGAGAGAGAGAGAGAGAGAGAGAGAGAGAGAGAGGTTAGAGAGAGAGAGAGAGAGAGAGAGAGAGAGAGAGAGAGAGAGAGAGAGAGAGAGAGAGAGAGAGAGATGCAAGGAGTCATTTCTCTGTCTCTCTTTCTATCTTCGCCTCTGTGTTAGTTCAGTCTACATTCAGCAAACATGGAAATAAAGACAGAGATACAGAGATGTAACGACCACATAGAAAGAGACAGGCAGACAGATAGACAGACAGAATAAGAGACAAAGATAGAGAGGGAGGGAGAGACACAGAGAGAGGCATAAAGAGATAAAAAGACAGACAGAAACAGAAACTGGCCGACCATGGCATCAGACGTGAAAGAGACAAGACAGAGACAGAGGTGGAGAGGGGAGACTGGTGAAGATGGTCAGGAGGAGGTGGGAGTGGGGGGGAGGCTGGGAGGGGGGAGGTAATATCTATTTTTGAGGTGCTTACCTCCACAGTCCAAGACTCCAGCCTGGTGGCAGGTGTTGTGGACAGATTCAGCCAATCCCCAGACGTCTCAGCGCCAAGATGAAGCCCGGAAGAGATCCAGATGTGACAGGAAGAAAATCTAAGTAGCTTCTTTCAGGTCCTTGTAGGTACGTACAGGTGACGAACATCTATGGTCTGTCAGTCGTGTCGAAAGGAATGAAATCTGACTAACACTGCTCACAGTAAATGACAAGTCATCTTGTCCCAAAATGGGTTTGCTTTTAAGCCATTTTGTTATCTTCATGTGCTTACGCTGGAGAATTTAGCCGCCTGCATATTGAATGTTGATACCCTGTTATCACACTGGGATTTGCCAGCAGACTTCCGTGACACCATGGAGAAGCATACCACCTGAACGTCTTCAGTGTGTACACACGTCATCCTCTCCGTTCCACCACTAACTGTAGGATGCCTTTTTTTCAGGACACGTCAGATGACCAACGTTGTTTTTTCCATCAGACTCCCTCCACCTGGAGCCAGTTCCCTTACTCCCTTGGTCGCTGACACCCCACAACAAGCTTTGCAGCCTCCGTGACATCATCATTCTCTCTGGAATGGCCCTGATTCCCAACCACGCCCCCCCCCCCCCCCCCTGATATCATGTATTACCTCCCTTAAGGACGGCATGTTTTCTGACTCCCAACCATCCCCCTTTGATGTCATGTATTACCTCCCTTAAGGACGGCATGTTTTCTGACTCCCAACCATCCCCCCTTGAAGTCAACAGTCTTCCGACATTACTGAAATGAAAGTGAAGTCGCTGAAAAGAAAGGGGGATAGGTTATATTATCTTCTTGGTGATGTGAACAGAAAAAAGACATTCACTGACAGGATTTCAGACCCTGGTGACCGTAAGCAAAAGTAGAACGCTCCGTATGGTGTACTGTTTTTGCCGTGAGTTAGCCAGGAGACAGTGGAATGAATGAGCCAAAGAGTATTGTAGTACACCCGAGTCCGCTGTCACTGCAATATGCAGACATGTCGTTAGGGCGACCCTGATGATGACTGCTGAAAGTGGCTACCACCGACTGAGGATTAGAGATTTCCCACGAAGAGGGTCCCTCACTCTCTCCTCCAGTCTGCGACAAGAAAACAATTTACGGACTGATTCGGAGGCCGTGGACAAAGCCGTTAACAGAAGTCTGTGAAAGATGCTGAAACATCTGACAGTAGGAAGTCTGTGAAAGATGCTGAAACATCTGACAGTAGGAAGTCTGTGAAAGATGCTGAAACATCTGACAGTAGGAAGAGTAGAACAGATGCTGAAACATCTGGCAGTATGAAGTCTGTGAAAGATGCTGAAACATCTGACAGTATGAATCTTTAATAAGTGTTAGCGAACCGCCAAAAAAAAAGTGGACAAACGAAGCACAAGACAAAACAAGACGCGTTTCGACCTCTTCGGTCTTCTTCAGGCAAGACACAAAACAATTAGGACAACGAAAATGAACGAGCAACCACTTATCTTCAATCAGTTCAGCGCAAGACAGGCGTTGAATCACTTATCTTCAATCATTCAACGCCCATCTTGCGTTGAAGCGATTGAAGATAAGTGATTGCTCGTTCATTTTCGTTGTCCTGATTGTTTTGTATCCTGCCTGAAGAAGACCGAAGAGGTCGAAACGCGTCGTGTGTTGTCTTGTGATTCGTTTGTCCACGTGTTTTGTTTTGTTTTTGTTTTGTTTGTTTTTTGTTGGGTTTTTTTTTTTGCGGTTCGCTAACATTTATTGAAGATTTGTTTAGATTTCCGCCTGCAGTCGTCTCACTTTGCAACTAGATCTGACAGTATGAAGACTGGGAAAGATGCTGAGACATCTGATAGTAAGAATCAAATGAAAATGTTATTCTGACGGGTAAATCCAGCGCATGGATGACAAAAGAAAAAAGGGTCTTAAAATGTAGAGAGCTATAACCGGGGTCGCTTAGCAATGCTAAAAGCTTAAAACTGTTGAACTTTTCACTCTTTTTTTGTTTTGTTTTGTTTTTGTTTTTGTTTTTGTGTACGGAATTCTTTTCTGCTGGAGAGAAGCTGATGAGTATGACATGCGTTGTTCCCCCATCCCCACCCCATCCAACCCTCCCATTATCCCAACCACTCCCCTCCCCCTCATCCTCGCCCCACCTTCTCCCAGCTCTTTTTATGGATTCTTTTTCTTTTCTTTCGTTTTAAATTCTGATGAAATAGTTGTCTTCACCCACCCACCCCCCTCTCTCTCTCTCTCCCTCCCTCCCTCTCTCTTTCTCTCCCTCCCTCCCTCCCTCTCTCTCTCTCTCTCTCTCTCTCTCTCTCTCTCTCTCTCTCTCTCTCTCTCCTCTCAACATGATCACTTTAAGAATTAGTAGCATGACTACTATAACCATACCCACCCATTATCACCTCCATCTACGTCATCAATAACCTCATCGTCATTCCAGGGTGGGTGTGAACTGTAGTCCCGGCGTGGCCTCCGAGCTCGGCTTGGCTGTAACCAATGTGACTCGGGCAGTGAGACATGGACCTCGTGTCCTCATGTGACTTGGGCAGTAAGACATGGACCTCGTGTCCTCACGTGACTTGGGCAGTAAGACATGGACCTCGTGTCCTCACGTGACTTGGGCAGTAAGACATGGTCCTCGTGTCCTCACAAACAACCACGCTCTCTCCACTAACTGTAGTGTTCGATTCTCATATGGCTTTACACTGTTATGAGAAGGCGTTCGCACCAAAAGCCCACAATATCCCATTTTTTTTCGCGTGTGTTTACTCAAGAATGAATTCGTAGATAGCTGGCTAGCTAGCTAGATAGATAGATAGATAACAATGATGATGATGATGATGATGATAATGGTGATATAATAAAAGCAGTAGTTGTGATAATAGTAATAATGACGAAATTAATGATAATAATAATAATGATAATTATGATAATGATAATAATAATTATGATGATGATAATAATGATAATGATAATCATAATAAAATGGAAAGTTCTCATAGCCTATAGGCCGTAGGGGTAGTAAACTGTCAGAGGGTCACCGTGTTTCGGGCACGGCATAACGGTAGGCAGTGCCCATTCCTCTTCTACAGCCACAGAACATGGCGATAATCACTGATTTCTTTTGACGACAATCATTAGCACTGACATGGCTGCTTTGTCATGACTGCTTCTCTTGACTTCAGAGCTGAAATGACGACAATCATTAGCACTGACATGGCTGCTTTGTAATGACTGCTTCTCTTGACTTTAGAGCTGAAATGACGACAATCATTAGCACTGACATGGCTGCTTTGTAGTTACTGCTTCTCTTGACTTTAGAGCTGAAATGACGACAATCATTAGCACTGACATGGCTGCTTTGTAGTTACTGCTTCTCTTGACTTTAGAGCTGAAATGACAACAATCATTAGCACTGACATGGCTGCTTTGTAGTTACTGCTTCTCTTGACTTTAGACCTGAAATGACGACAATCATTAGCACTGACATGGCTGCTTTGTAGTTACTGCTTCTCTTGACTTTAGAGCTGAAATGGGTGTCAAACGTCAGCACCATGAAAAAAGGAAAAACTGACTATAGGAAACCAGATGACAATGACTTCTGAAAGCAGGAAACGATGACTCCAATAAACAGAAAACGATGGCCAACGAGAACAGAGAGTTCTGAATCTTGTGAATTCGCGTTGGTGTCATTGTTTTCGCAGACTGTCAGAGATTTATCTCACCAAGGCGTAGAATGCCAGAAACCGGAGATAACTTCTTTCATTATTTGTTTCAGTGCTCGAGGCTCGCTTGGATCAAAAAGTTGCGTTGTTTTTCTTCGACCCGTTATCCTGAACAGCATAAAGCCAGTAAAAACAGCGGTTTTCAAATGAAAAAGAATGGTTTTGCTGTGTCACTTTTACTGTTTTCTTCGCAGCTAAGATGACTTTTTTTTCACACTTGAGCAGTAGTTGCCAATGTTTTCTAATGGCCAATATTTCTTTTTCCATTGGAAAAGGGTGATTATGACACTTTGAAACAAAAAAGGCGCCATACCCCTGCCACGATCCCCATTTATCGCTAAAATGTTCCAAGGTCTCTCTCTCTCTCTCTCTCTCTCTCTCTCTCTCTTAGATCACAACTTTTTGTTCTGAAACTAATCTCGCTGTCTATTTATCAAGTTAGGGAGGCCATCATCCTCCCTACCCGTCCCGCTCCCCCTCCCCCTCCCACCCCCTCCCTAACTGTAAGTATAGCCTGGCTCTGTCAGGCAAGGATTACCGGGGTTTATTTTGCCCCAATCACTTTATCGTGGATTTCATCGCAGCTGCCGGAGACCAGGAAAGCAAAGAGAAGATTTCCGGTTGGTGTGATAACCGGTTGTGTAGGTTACCGGTTCGGTTGTGAAGTTTCGTGTCTTCTTCTGTTGTCGACTGCCGAGGAGACCCCTTTTAGGGGAGCCGGTTTGACTTGCAGGTGAAAATAATCATGTCTTGCTGATTTCATCGGCGGTTGGAGTAACTGCGGAGTGATCTTATTATCATTTCTTCTTCTTCTTCTTCTTCTTCTTCTTCTTCTTCTTCTTCTTCGTTTCTAGACTAGATATTCTACGTTCATAATCGGCTATCTTTGCGCATTGTGATCGTTTTCAAGTATACCTTGAAAGCAGCCCCGCTACGTCTTCACCAGTTATGCCTAACACGGCACCAGTGTTCATATTTAGACGGCGTTTGTTGTTGTTGTTGTTGTTGTTGTTGTTGTTGTTGTTGTTGTTGTTGTTGTTGTTGTTACTCTTGTTGTTTGCGGAAAGGGGTGTCGTATTTGTTCTTGTTCTATTGTTGTTGTTGTCCTTTGTTATCTATCACAAAACCATGCGATTGCCTAGAATTAAACGCTTATTCAACGCACATGTCTGTCCCAGTTTCTTTCTTCCTTTTACCGCCATTAAGGACTTCATGTTCCCACTCACGTTCGTCTGTTTGTCCGTCTGTCTGTCTGTCTGTCTGTCTGTCAGCAACGTTCGTCTGTTTGTCTGTCTGTCTGTCAGCAATGTTTGTCTGTTTGTCTGTCTGTCTGTCTGTCAGCAAATTCGTCTGTTTGTCTGTCTGTCTGTCTGTCAGCAACGTTCATCTGTTTGTCTGTCTGTCAGCAATGTTCATCTGTTTGTCTGTCTGTCTGTCTGTCTGTCTGTCTGTCTGTCACCAACATTACGCAAAGTAAGTAATCATCGCCTATCGGGCCTATCAGTAATCAGGCCTCCAACCAAGGACCTCCAGGCATTCCTGTCCTGGGCTCTTTTCTCCAGCTGGTTCCAAGTCATCCCCATGTTCCTGATGTCTGCTTCCAGGTCCCTGCGCCAGGTGTTCCTTGGCCGACCTCATTTTCGTTTTACTTGGGGGTTCTGTGCTAGCGTTTGGTGATGTTGCTTGCAGGCTTCCGCAGCGTATGTCCAATCCAGCCCCAACGTCGTTTCTTGATTTCCTGTTCTGCAGGCAGCTGGTTTGTTCTCTCCCAGAGCTCGTTGTTGTTGATGGTGTCTGGCCATCGGATGCAGAGAATCTTGCGCAGGCAGTTGTTGATGAACACATGCACTTTCTTGGTGGTGGCGACTGTAGTTCTCCAGGTCTCCGCTCCATACAATAGAACTGCCTTGATGTTGATGTTGAAGAGCCTGACTTTGGTGTTGATTGACAGTTCCTTGGAGCTCCAGATGTTCCGTAGCTGTACGAACGCTGCCCTGGCCTTTCCGATCCTTGCTCTAACGTCGGCGTATGTGCCCCCCCTGCTTGTCGATGACACTGCCAAGGTAGGTAAAGGCTTCTACCTTCTCTAGCATCTCGCTGTCCAGCATGATTGAGCTGGCGCAGACAGCTTTGGCCTTGAGAATCGTGCTCTTGCCTTTATGGATGTTGAGCCCTACTTGTGCTGATGTGGCTGCTATGTTGCTTGTCTTCTCTTGCATCTGCTGTTGAGTGTGCGAAAATAGTGCCAGGTCGTCAGCGAAGTCCAAATCATCGAGCTGCGTCCAGGGTGTCCACTGGATCCCATGTCTTCTCTGAGCTGTTGAGGTCTTCATGATCCAGTCGATTGCCAGTAGAAATAGAAATGGTGAAATCAGGCAACCTTGTCTGACACCTGTCCTCACTTCGAACGCCTTCGTGAGCTGCCCTCCATAGATGACTCTGCAGGTCATGGCCTCGAACGAGTTTCTGATGACAGTGGTGATCTTGGCCGGCACACCGTAATGTCGGAGAAGCTTCCACAGGGTGTCTCGGTCTACGCTGTCGAAGGCTTTCTCGTAGTCGATAAAGTTGACATACAGGGATGAGTTCCACTCGTTCGATTGCTCAACAATGATGCGAAGCGTTGCGATCTGGTCTGTGCAGGATCGATCCTTGCGAAAGCCAGCCTGCTGGTCGCGGAGTTGAGCATCAACGGGATCCTTTAACCTGTTCGAAATGACTCTGTTGAAAACCTTTCCTGGCACTGACAGCAGTGTAGTTTGCGCCATTGCTAAGGTCGTTTTTTTCTTGGGAATCTTGATAAGGTATCCCTCCTTCCAGTCTGCTGGCACTTGTTCCTTTTCCCAGATCTTCTTGAAGAGAGGCCAAAGCATCTCTACTGTGGTCTCTATGTCTGTCTTCAGCGCCTCTGCGGGGATGGTGTCAGGTCCTGCCGCCTTTCCGTTCTTCAACTGTTTGATGGCCTTCCTAATTTCTTCTTTGGTTGGTGCCCCGCAGTCTATGGGCAGGTCTGAGTCAGCCTCTTCGATGTCTGGAGCGTTCTCTGGCGATGGTCTGTTCAAGAGCTCCTCGAAGTGCTCAACCCATCCGTTCTTCTGCTGCTCTTCTCCTGTAAGTTGCCTTCCCTCTATCTTTTATTGGTCGTTCTGGCCTCCTGTACTTTCCTGCCAGCTTCTTGGTGGTGTCATACAGTCCTTTCATGTCTCCCTGTTTTGCTGCTTGTTCGGCTTCTGTTGCTAGGTCATCTACATTTTTTTTTAAATTTCCTCTAGTCTGTTCTGATGCTCTTCAAAAAGTAAGTAAGTGAGAGAGTAAATAAGTGATTAAGTGAGTAAGCAAGTGAGTAAGTAAGTGAATGAGTGAGTGAGTAAGTAATTGAGTAAGTGAGTTAATGAGCAAGTAGGTAAGTAAGGGAATGAGTGAGTCAGTGAGTAAGTTAGTGAGTAAGTAAGTAAGTGAGTGAGTAAGTAAGTAAGCAAGTAAGTAAGTGAGTAAAGATTGAACTGGGTTTCACATCACGTTATGGAAAGCTGGAGCATGGTCCAAGGGCGGATCCATTCAATCATGATGGAGGTCCGTATCGAGGACGGATCCATTCAATCATGATGTAGGTCCGTATTGAGGACGGATCCATTCAATCATGATGTAGGTCCGTATCGAGGACGGATCCATTCAATCATGATGTAGGTCCGTATCGAGGACGGATCCATTCAATCATGGTGTAGGTCCGTATCGAGGACGGATCCATTCAATCATGGTGTAGGTCCGTATCGAGGACGGATCCATTCAATCATGGTGTAGGTCTGTATCGAGGACGGATCCATTCAATCATGATGTAGGTCCGTATCGAGGACGGATCCATTCAATCATGATGTAGGTCCGTATCGAGGACGGATCCATTCAATCATGATGGAGGTCCGTATCGAGGACGGATCCATTCAATCATGATGTAGGTCCTCGATCCATTCAATCATGATGGAGGTCCGTATCGAGGACGGATCCATTCAATCATGATGTAGGTCCTCGATCCATTCAATCATGATGTAGGTCCGTATCGAGGACGGATCCAGACTTTTTGTTGTCAATTTCGTTAACACGGCAAGATGGGGATTTGTCGACATTTCCGTAAATTTCTCAAGAATTGACACGACACGGGAAAAAAAGAAAGAAAACAAAGCTAGCAAATGCATTGATGTCTCCAAACATTATTAGGCGTGGCTGTGAATTCCACCTCCGGCCCAGTGAGCCCACTGACCATTCAAAGGGAGGGAGGCGAAGCAGGAGGAGGCGCGGGAAGGGAGGGAGGGAGGACAATTATTCAACACTGGCATCTGGAGACATTTGGGAGGGAGGGGAAGGGATGGGGGTGGAAGACGGGGGGGGGGGGGGGGGGTGACAGCCTGAACCGACAAACAAGTCGGAGAAAACATCACCGCAGTCTTCACACAGGCATCTCAACAACAACAAAAATGATAGAGAGGGGAGTGGAGAAGGGGATGGGGGGGGGGGGGGGGTGAACAGCATTCCAAAGTTTCGAAAAAACCAGCAGGGGAGATTGGGGTGCTTTGTTCTTCCAACTTTTACTTCAAGCGAGAGCTGAAGGAGAGGAGAAAGGGGGGTGGGGAGGGACGACTGCAACTGGACATCCAATTTTGCATCATAAGAGTAGGGCACAGACGGTTCTCAACTACTTTTGGGGGGTAGGGAGTGGAGGGTGGGGGAAGGGTGGGGGGAGCGACGAGTGGAAGATGGTGGTGATAGTGGACGCTCTCTTTCTAGGCGGTGGAAGCCACAAACAAACGTCATCACATGAAGTGTCTCAAAAATATCTCTCTTCTTTACCCCCTCTGATTTCTTGGATGTCTCATTGCATTCAAAAAATGGGAGGGACGAGGGCAGAAGATACTCTGCCCTCCCCCCTACTTCTGCAATCAATGCTGTCACAGAGCACAGAGAAGACGCGCCCCATACCTCACACCTCCTACATCCCCATCCCTCTTTCCCACAGCGCTGTTCTCTCACTGCACTGTGAACAAAATCAATTGAGGTAGAAACCTTCATCCGCCACCAAAGTGTAGATGAGGATTCGTTTCGACAACACAATTTTGAATGTATGTGGGGTGGTGTTGGAGATATATCAAGCGATATACGGTAGATTTGGGTAAGGTCTGGTCAAAGTGAAAAGGACCGTACAACTTTGTTTTGGAGAGATATCAAGAAATACACTATGGATTCCTGTAGGGTAACAGGACCGTACAACTTTGTTTTGGAGAGATATCAAGAGATACATTATGGATTCCTGTAGGGTAACAGGACCGTACAACTTTGTTTTGGAGAGATATCAAGAGATACACTATGGATTCCTGTAGGGTAACAGGACCGTACAACTTTGTTTTGGAGAGATATCAAGAGATACACTATGGATTCCTGTAGGGTAACAGGACCGTACAATTTTGTTTAAGAGCGATATCAAGAGATACTTTGATGGATTCCTGTAGGGTCTGGTCAAAAAAACAGGACAGTACAACTTTGTTTTAGAGCGATATCAAGAGATACATGATGGATTCCTGAAGGGTCTGGTCAAAATAAACAGGACCGTACAACGGTGACTAGGGTCTACATTCTCCCATGTATATGAACGTGCTTTTGTCCTGCAGACGTCCTCACAGGGGACTTCCAGTGAAACCTCATCCTGGGGACTTGCAGGAAGTGGGACTCTGCCCAGAGGTTGAGGACTAGGAGAACATGTTGTGTCAGCTGACAGTGAGACTCTGCCCAGAGGTTGAGGACTAGGAGAACATGTTGTGTCAGCTGACAGTGGGACTCTGCCCAGAGGTTGAGGACTAGGAGAACATGTTGTGTCAGCTGACAGTGTGTGTGTATGTGTGTGTGTGTGTGTGTGTGTGTGTGTGTGTGTGTGTGTGTGTGTGTGTGTGTGTGTGTGTGTGTCTGTGTGTCTGTGTCTGTGTCTGTGTCTGTGTGTCTGTGTCTGTGTGTCTGTATGTGTGTGTCCCTGTCTCGGCGTCTCTGTCTCTTTTATTGTTTTTATCTGTCTGTCCGTCCGTCTATCTGTCTGTCTCTGTCTCTGTCTGTCTGTCTGTCTGTCTGTCTGTCTCTCTCTCTCTCTCTCTCTCTCTCTCTCCTCTCTCTCTCTCTCTCTCTCTCTGCACACAACCCTGATAACTACAGAGGTGTAGCCCTAACTAGCGTAGTGAGTAAAGTTTACACCCACATTTTAAACAGGAGACTGACCGCATGGGCTGAACGGGAGGAAAAAATCGTAGAAGAACAGGCAGGATTTAGAAAAGATTATAGCACAATCGACCACATGTTTACGCTGTATGCTATGGTACAATCTTATCTATTGACAAATAAGAAACTGTATGTAGCCTTCATCGATTTCCGGAAAGCATTCGACTCTGTGAATAGAAATATATTATGGGATGTGCTAAGAAAAGCAGGTGTTCAAGGTAAATTATATAGGTCACTGAAGGGGGTTTATAATTCAGTACTAGCCTGTGTTAGGGACAAGGGTTTATATTTCAGATTATTTTAGATGCCCTCAAGGTGTAAAGCAAGGATGTTTATTGAGCCCACAAATGTTTTCTTTCTTTATAAATGAATTGGCTCTAGAAATTATTAGAAAGGGAAGGCACGGGATTCAGTTAATACCAGGTATGACAGAAGTTTTTCTGTTGCTATTTGCAGATGATGTGATTCTTGTTTCAGATACGCCAGTTGGACTGCAGAATCAATTAAATGCACTAAACGGAGAGGCGGCTAGACTAAAATAACGGTTAATATGGATAAGACAAAGATATGGTTTTCAGAAAGGGAGGGTATTTGGCTAGGCATGAAAAATGGCGGTATGGCGATTTAGAAGTTAAAGTTGCAAACAACTACAAATACTTAGGTCTAATTTTCACAACTAAACTAAGTATGAGTAAGGCATGGATGGAAATGTATAGAAAAGGAAGGAAAGGAGTTATTGAGATTTTAAGATCTCTAAGGAAGTTGAAATGTATCGTACCTACTATATTTTGGAAACTTTTTGATTCACAAGTGGAACCTATGATAACTTATGGAGGAGAAATATGGGGTTTATTGGAAAATGACCTTATGGAAAAGGTGCACACACTGGCGATTAAACGTTTTCTAAACATCCCTTTACACAGTTCTAATAAAATGGCATATGGAGAGAAACGGGTAGATCCCCCTTGCAAATACGTTCCAAAACTAAGTGTGTCAAGTATTGGCTACGTCTTGTAAAACTTCCACAAAGCAGAATTAATAAACAAGCATATCATATGTTATTAAGACAACATGAAAATGGAAAACAAAACTGGGTTTCTGGAGTAAAAAATCCCCTTTTTGAAACTGGATTTGGTTTTATATGAAATAACCAGGGTGTTGAGAACGACAAACTTTTTATTCTAGAATTTTAAAGAGCGTTTGATATCCTCCTACCAACAGATCTGGCACTCGAATTAGAAAATAGTGAGAGATACTCTTGGTTCTTGCGCTTTAATAGTGACTTACAGCCAGAAAAGTATTTATCGGTAGTAACACGAAAATGGCACAGGGATTCATTAGCACGCTTTCGAACAAGGACCCTTGGTCTATATGCTAAGAAAGATGGTATAGTATATTTAATAATGAACGTAACTGTATCTGTCCAATTTGTAAAAAAATAATATAGAAGATGAATTTCACTTTTTTCTTTCAGTGTGAGGTGTATGAAAAGGTACGGGGAAAATGCGATGTCTTTAAATCAGTATTAGCAGAAGAACGTGACTTAGTCACTCTGTTACAGAGTGATAGTGAAAAAAACTTAAAATCTATTTCTAAATTTATCGCAGAAGCAAATATTCTTCGAAAAAGGAAGCTTCTCAATACTTAAGTGAATTAATGTTCTTTCTTGTTAAGTCCTATTGTCCTGCCGACTGATTGACTAGGCCTGCTGGTCGCTTGCTATTTGTGGTGTTTACAAATTTCTCTTTGCTTTCTGATTCTCTTTAATTTTGATTTTTCTTAATTTTGTTTAAGCAGTGTTCCCCAAGTCAAATAGCAGGTTTTGCTGATGACATTAAACTGTATTCATTGTCATTGTCATTGTCTCTCTCTCTCTCTCTCTCTCTCTCTCTCTCTCTCTCTCTCTCTCTCTCTCTCTCTCTCTCTCTCTCTCTTTTCTCTCTCTCTCTCTCTCGCCGACTCTGTCTCTTTCATTGCCTTTGTCTGTCTGTCTGTCTGTCTGTCTGTCTGTCTGTCTCTCTCTCAAAGCATTTGAAGGCTCTCTCTCTCTCTCTCTCTCTCTCTCTCTCTCTCTCTCTCTCTCAAAGCATCTGAAGGCTCTCCCTCTCTCTCTCTCTCCCTCTCTCTTTCTTCACACCCCTCCCCCCCAAAAAAAAAAAAAAGGAAACAAAAAAAACTTACAGATCTCTCTCTCTCTCTCTCTCTCTCTCTCTCTCTCTCTCTCTCTCTCTCTCTCTCTCTCTCTCTCAAAGCATCTGAAGGCTCTCCCTCTCTCTCTCTCTCTCTCTCTCTCTCTCTCTCTCTCTCTCTCAAAGCATTTGAAGGCTCTCTCTCTCTCTCTCTCTCTCTCTCTCTCTCTCTCTTTTCTCTCTCTCTCAAAGCATCTGAAGGCTCTCCCTCTCTCTCTCTCTCCCTCTCTCTTTCTTCACACCCCTCCCTCCCCCCCCCCAAAAGGAAACAAAAAAACTTACAGATCTCTCTCTCTCTCTCTCTCTCTCTCTCTTTCTCTCTCTCTCTCTCTCTCTCTCTCTCTCTCTCTCTCTCTCTCTCTCTCTCTCTCTCTCTCTCTTAAGTTGTCACACCTGCCTGTCCCAGAGATGTGGGCGGATGTTTTCAGGTGACTGATGACCTGAGGACAACGTGACCATGCCTTCATCCACACGGGGAACAAGGAAGTGTCTGGCATTTCCGAACACCGCTATACTGGAACCTGCGCTCAGCTTGTTCCCCTGCCGCCAAACAACGCTGCTGACGGCGCTGCTGACGTCACCTTGGAGTACTTTCACAGCAGTGGTTTTTACTGTATGAGTACTTTGTGGGAGAACTTTGGGCGAGAGAGGGAGAGAGAGAGAGAGAGAGAGAGAGAGAGAGAGAGAGAGAGAGAGAGAGAGAGAGAGAGTGAGAGAGAGAGAGAGAGAGAGAGAGAGAGAGAGTACAGGTAAACAGAGTAATGCAGGGATGGCTACAGACAGACATAGATGCAGATATACACAGATAGCCAGATTTATAAACAGAATGGATATATTATAGATTTAATGCAGACACATAGACAGCTAGAATTATAAACAGAATAGATATATATACTTTCAGACACGTATTGTATATCATCAAAACTGCACTAGAGTACACTGCTTACAAGCTTTTTTTTCATGCATCAAAAGATAGATTAGTAGTAAACAATGTTAATTGATAATCGTATATAACTCTCGCAAATTCTACATCTAAGAATCAGCTTTATACTGTCAGAAATGATATGAAAACCTACATGTAACAAGGACCAGTACATTTGTAATAATTATGAATAGTCATAGGAAGATTACACAGACGTGATCATCTGTAGAGAGCGAAAGAACAGCACAGGCCTGGCCATGTAATGTGCCTGTGTGTACGGTTGGGGGTAGTAAGGAAGAGAGGGAGGGTGTGGGTGTGTAGTGGGTGAGTGGGAGTGGGGCTTGGAGGGGCGGTAGGAAGGGAGGGTGTGGGTGTGTAGTGGGTGAGTGGGAGTGGGGCTTGGAGGGGCGGTAGGAAGGGAGGGTGTGGGTGTGTAGTGGGTGAGTGGGAGTGGGGCTTGGAGGGGCGGTAGGAAGGGAGGGTGTGGGTGTGTAGTGGGTGAGTGGGAGTGGGGCTTGGAGGGGCGGTAGGAAGGGAGGGTGTGGGGAGGGACGTGACTAAGAATCTCTCTCTCTCTCTCTCTCTCTCTCTCTCTCTCTCTCTCTCTCTCTCTCTCTCTCTCTCTCTCTCTCTCTCTGTACACATAGAGATATGGATAGACAGACATGCAGATAGACAGGCAGGTGGAAAAAATAGACGGATGTGCAGATGAAAGGATGGATGGATGGATCGATCGATGAATGGATAGATAATTTGAACAGAAGAAGAAGAAGAAGAAGAAGAAGAAGAAGAAGAAGAAGAAGAAGAAGAAGAAGAAGAACAAGAACAAGAACAAGAAGAAGAATAAAATCAACAAAAACAACAGAAACAAGAACACAAGCAGAACAAGCACTAGAAGAACAAGAAGCATCAAAACAAGAACACAGGCAGAACAAGAACAAGAAGAACAAGAACAGGAAGAACAAGAAGAACAAGAACAGGAAGAATCAGAGCAAGAACAAAAAGAACAAGAACAAGACCGATTACTTTCCCTACTCATCTTTCCGTCCTGAACATCTAAGGATGACGTCCTTCGTCGCCAGCTTTGGGGCGCCTCACGCCTCTGCTCCAGGAGGACCAGCAGCGAGGCACAGACGTCCCCGCGTCCTAGAAACGCAGGGCTAAAACCAACCTGTCTTTGGTGGTGCCATGAACAGAACCGCGCTCCCTATCCCTGGAGGAACGACTCCAATACAAGACGGACACACCACCACCATCACCACCACCACCACCACCACCACCGCCGCCAATCACAGACAGGAACCAGCCACCAGAGGTACAGAAATGTACCCCAAAAATCTGTTACCTGCTGGAAACATCCTCAAGAAATGACCCGCTCCTCAAGTGTTGTCACAGAGGAATCTATCCAAATCCCCCCACCAGTTCTCATGTGTCACTGAGGAATCTATCCAAATCCCCCCACCAGTTCTCATGTGTCACAGAGGAATCTATCCAAATCCCCCCACCAGTTCTCATGTGTCACAGAGGAATCTATCCAAATCCCCCCACCAGTTCTCATGTGTCACAGAGGAATCTATCCAAATCCCCCCACCAGTTCTCATGTGTCACTGAGGAATCTATCCAAATCCCCCCACCAGTTCTCATGTGTCACTGAGGAATCTATCCAAATCCCCCCACCAGTTCTCATGTGTCACTGAGGAATCTATCCAAATCCCCCCACCAGTTCTCATGTGTCACTGAGGAATCTATCTAAATCCCCCCACCATTCTCATGTGTCACTGAGGAATCTATCCAAATCCCCCCACCAGTTCTCATGTGTCACAGAGGAATCTATCCAAATCCCCCCACCAGTTCTCATGTGTCACTGAGGAATCTATCCAAATCCCCCCACCAGTTCTCATGTGTCACTGAGGAATCTATCCAAATCCCCCCACCAGTTCTCATGTGTCACAGAGGAATCTATCCAAATCCCCCCACCAGTTCTCATGTGTCACTGAGGAATCTATCCAAATCCCCCCACCAGTTCTCATGTGTCACTGAGGAATCTATCCAAATCCCCCCACCAGTTCTCATGTGTCACTGAGGAATCTATCCAAATCCCCCCACCAGTTCTCATGTGTCACAGAGGAATCTATCCAAATCCCCCCACCAGTTCTCATGTGTCACTGAGGAATCTATCCAAATCCCCCCACCAGTTCTCATGTGTCACTGAGGAATCTATCCAAATCCCCCCACCAGTTCTCATGTGTCACTGAGGAATCTATCCAAATCCCCCCACCAGTTCTCATGTGTCACTGAGGAATCTATCCAAATCCCCCACCAGTTCTCATGTGTCACTCCAAACAGCGTGCAACGTGCTACTGTCGCAGATTGAAAGTCACAAGACGTCGGAGACACGGGTGACAGTGTGAAGACGAGCTGGCACTGTTACAGAAACTGTTGTCTTCACGAAGGGTCAGGGGTGACTGGGCAGTTCACTAACCTGCCCTCGCCCTGCCAGACAATGCCCGTAGAAAAACAGGTCACGACTGACAGACTGGAAGATCAGAAACGGAACAGAACTTTTCTTCTCTCGTAACATGAAACGAAATTGCTAAAACAGCTCGACTGAGAGACCACACACAAAAATTATGAATTATTTTGATTTGCATCTCTCTCTCTCTCGCTCTCGCTCTCCGCCTGCCGAGTGGTCGCTTTCATTTGTTGTCTACGAATATGGTCAAATTTACCAGTATGTAGGCGATGTACCGTATTGATATTTTTCAAGAAGGAGTGTGAAGGTGATGTGAATGGAATGGTGCAAAAATTCGGATGTGATTAAGGAGGATTGTTTCTTAATCAGCGATTTAATAATTTACTAAGAGTAAAGAACAAGTTAAAAAAAAAAAAAAACAACCAGTGAACCGTGTTTTCAAGTCCTACGGTGGGCGTGAAGGTAATGTGAATTGCACGTGCTGTGGAGAAAAACTGTGTGCGTGCAATGTTGATCGCCAGTGAGAGCCGTCGTAACCTGGTCATGAAGTGCTGAGTTCTTTCGCCCCGTGCCCCGTGTCCGAGTGGGACTTGACTATGTTGTCATGATTTTTCTAATGAAGTTATCATGATTGACTCATGATTATATCTAATGAAGTTATCATGACTGACTCACCACAGCTCACGTGTAATAAACTACAGCCCACACTTGACTGCATTCAGAAAAAGTTTTCCTGTTTTCAACATGAACTTCTAGTGTGGAGAAACGCCCTGTTTTTTTCGCTATTCAGCCATTATTAATGACTCCATTGTAAAGAATTCAGTGACTATGATAGTGATGGAAATCTTGTCAGTCTGCCACGCTGGATAAGCGATACCACACCACCATGCCTGGCAAAGTCTGTTCTACGCCTGTATTACCAGAACAGCAAACGCATTACCGTGACTCTCTACTTCACCAGGCAGAAAAACGGAACTTTGCTGTGTCAAGGAGCCGACTGTATCAAATGGGACAGGGAAGAATGTGAAGCTTTGAAAAACGATATCGCGACACATTGCGTGGACGGAGACATAAGTAAGTTAAGGAAAGTCCTCACATCAATTCCATTGACTTTCTTGGCAGATGACCATGATTTTCATTTTGCATCACCCGTGTGCATTGATGACGCAGTCAAAGTCCCTCTCCCTCCTTCTACTCCCTCCTCCCCTGAAAAGTTAAATGCATCTGACGATTGTGTGAGTGACCTCTTGTCTGATTCTCCTTCTTCAGATGAAATTCTCACTCAGTCAACAGTACACGGAAAAGACAGGCAAACATGTGCAATAGCACACTCAAACACACACACAAAAAGCAGTCAGTCTACTCCAAAGACAAGAAAACAAAACACTCGAAAAGAATCCGTAGACGAGCACTCTGCTTCATGAAGCCCGCAGAGGGTTCTGTGCATGACAAACTGACTAGCATTGAAACCACTCTTGATGATTTACTTATCCAACAGAAAGAACTTGTGGACCAGTTTGTATCAAAGCTTGAAGATTCCAAAACTGCTATCAAAAATGAACTTAAGCTCCATTTTGATAACAAAACGAAGTCATTGGACTCACACATTTATTCTCTTGAAGCTTCCATTTCAAAACTAGACACGACCATTCAAAGTCTATCAAATGAAAATCATTCGTTAAAAACTCAAGTTGGCACTCTTTATTCTTATATTAAGCGATTATCTAAGAAAACTAAGTCCATGAGTGTTTGTATCCAATGTGATCTTAATGATGTTAACTATCCAAATGGCACTGCAGGGATAAGTGTTTCTACCCAGTATGACCCATCTGATGTTGACTCTCCAGCAAACGCTGTCCTGTCAGAAAATATGTCCACTCACTGTGATTCTGAGATTGTGAAATGTCCCAACCCCAGTGTACAGGTACAACAGAACACAGTGTCTTTTCCTGTAGACACTAATTTATCTCCTATTTCCTCCCCCAACACACTCAGTGGTACAGCCATTTCTACTGGTTTTACTAACACTGATATGGATAGTGCTTCAAAAATGAAGTCTCCGAAAAATGTGTTAAATCGAAATCATATTGTCAATGATTCCAATTCCAGTCCTTCATTTCCATCGACAGTCTTGATGCCTAACTTGCCAGTCCACAATCCTTTTGAGGTCTTAGCCAGTGAAGACCTGTTAGCTAATGCTGAAAAGAGCCAGCAGTCTCTGGCAAAAATAGAGGATAACGTTGAAGGCTTTTCACGGATGCAGGGTTCTGTACAAAATGCAAGTTCAGATGAACCAAAGAAATCCCCGCAACAGATTCTGGCTCGCATGAAAGTTCCAAACAGAACTTCATCCCTACTGATAGGCGATTCAGTCATCAGATACATAAACCCAAAGAGGCTTCAGACCAACACAGACCCCTTATTTAAGATTTGTATACCAGGCCTTAAAGTTCAGGACATGATTCAGTGGTTAAAAGATACAGAGAAACAAGAACACATTAAACTCTCATTCTTCATGTTGGAGTAAATGATTGTCCTAGTGGTCCTATTACTA
Organism: Conus ventricosus; assembly: GCA_018398815.1. Lineage (NCBI taxonomy): Eukaryota > Metazoa > Mollusca > Gastropoda > Neogastropoda > Conidae > Conus > Conus ventricosus. The sequence goes on along the minus strand of CM031617.1, from coordinate 71,109,395 downwards.
TCCAGGTATGGCGTGAACTCATTGAGCTGTGTCAGACCTGTTTTCCCTGCTGCTTATATTGCTCTGAGCTCTATCATTCCTGCCCAAGGCCGACACCAGCTGAATAATAGCATAGTGCCATCCAATAAAAACATGTACTCGGCCTGTACAAGCAGGAAAGTCGACCTGTCGACAATCACGACGCCTTGTGGCCAGAAGTGGTGCCCCACGAAAAACGGCGTACGGTGATGCCACTCACCCCAATCTGAAAGGGACAGCGTCTCTGGCTGTAAATTTCAGAAAAGTCCTTCCACAGTCCATTCAATCGGGAGTTCAAGACTTTTCTCAGAGTGTAAAGTCTCCGATGGTTACTCTGAGAGTTATCAGCGACAACCAAACCATGTGGCTAAATATGGTAACATGTTGAGAACCAACCCCAATTACAGCGAAACAGTGTCAGATGCTCTGCATTGGCCCCAATTCAGGCACCCTAGGAAATACGCGTGTTCCTCCATTGTACTCCTCCTCCCATTTCCCCATGTTACCCTCCCACCCTAATGGCCAGATAATCTCTGATAGGTTGGCACCTAACAGGATGTCCCAGGACAGGATAGGCTCTGACAGGATGGCCCCTGCCCTTTGTAGGTCCTCCTCATGAAAGTAATCCTCCAGAGAGAACGAGAGAGGTCTCAGGTATGTCGCCTTGTTTGCCCAAAGGTAGCCACTTGACAGAAAGAGGAAATCCCAATGCCCTTTTTGAAGCTCCGACCTCTTCGCTTTCCCTTTCACGTTCCTTTGATAGACAAAATCAATTGGCTTCTTACCCCCCCTACCCCAATTCTTCCGATCCCCATCCCCACCACTTGCAATGGTTGCCAGATATGGCCCACTATCCAAGACAGTCCCATGGAGGAAATTCTATAAATCCTATTTCCTCGCCTATGTGGCCTCAGTCCCCTTATAATCATAAGGACTGGCCCCAACCTTACAACCCTGTTGGTCAGTATACCCAACACATTCTGAACATGGCATCACAGCTGGCTTACCAAAAAACAAATTCAGCATGGTGGTTGTAAACTATTCTCTATGGATATTGTTAAACTAGTTTAAAGGTATAGGTCTTTGATGATCATGTGGTGGGTGAAGAAAAAAGGGGTGGGGGGGGGGGAATGTATGCTTTTTTTCCCTTTTTATCACAGAACATGTATGTGATTAGCTGCTTGTGTTTTGTTTTAAGGCTGTGTTCATGTTATCACAGTCATGTCGGCATTGAACTTTCTCCCTCGGCCCGGGACCGGGACTATTGTGATTGGATTCTTGTCTGTTTCTAGTTATTGAGGATTTTGGCGGTCAGTCTAAAATAACTTGTTTGTTGACTTGATGAGTTACCATAACAGATTTATTTTCGCATTCTTTTTCATTGCCATAAATGTACTTTGCATGTTTGGAGCTCTAGTGGACTTTTGCCAATTCGTTTTTTTGATTGTTGTTTTCTTTTGGATTGTAAATCGAATTTCATTGATCTAGTACCTGTGGCAAATTGTTTTCTCGTCTAAAATGTCGCCTGTACATGACTGGCCAAGTAAAGAGGGTCTTAGAATAGGCTACTTGAACATTAATCATATACTTAACAAGCGCGATGAACTTGCCTCCATCTTATTTAATTCTGGAAAGCAATTCCATATATTTTGCTGTGCTGAAACAAGACTAACAAATCATATATCTGATTCTGAGCTTTCAATACCAGGGTACCATCACATTCGCCTTGACCCAGTAGGTCCTTTACAAACAGGTTTGATACTTTATTCCAGTCTTTCTCTAACTTATCAACGTGTAACAGCTTTCGAAAGTCATGGCGTTGAGTCGATTTGGATTGAAGTTAAGATTAAAAACAACAAACCATTACTTATTGATTTCTGTATAGGAATCCAGTGGAACGTGTCAATTGGTATGATAAATTTAACAATATGATGGAAGATGTTTCACTCACAAATTGCGAAGTCGTCCTCTTAGGAGATTTCAATATAGATCTTTGTAAAAGTAACCCCCAATGGAATCAACTTTTCGTAAATTTTGGGCTGTCACAATTAGTTAATTCTCCTACCCGCATTACTTCTACATCGGAAACTTTAATCGATCATATCTATGTTAACCAAGTACCAAATATACTAAAATATGCACTCCCTAACTGTGGTTGTAGTGATCATTTACCCATATGCGTAACTTGGTTTAAAAAGAATATAAAAATTCCTAAACCCGGACATAAAACTGTTACATATAGATCTTTAGCAGTTTTGATAAGAATGCTTTCCTTAAAGATTTAGCAGAATCACAATTATCCTATGTTTATCAGTATACAGATCCTGACCAAGCTTTTGAACTCTGGCACACAATTTTCATTGATATATACAATAAACATGCCCCATTTGTCACCAAAAGGGGAAGATATTCACCCAAACCCCCATGGCTATCTAAAGAAATTGAAGAAGCCATACATATAAGGAATAATCTCTTGAAAACTAAACAATTGAAGAATATAAGAAACAAAGAAACAAGGTCACATCTATGTTGCGATATTCAAAAAGGAATTACTTCAAAAACTTAATTTTCAGCTGTCCCCAGAATAATTCCAAACCTATTTGGAAAGCCATAAATTTCTTACCAATAAATGTATTGACAAGGCAACTGTTATTCCTAAGGAAATGTCTGCCGAGATTCTAAACAAACATTTTTGCAATATAGCTGATATCACAATAAAAAATGACAAATCAGGCAATAATGATTTGAAACTTCTCTCTGACTTCTGTAACTCTAAATCAATAGAAACAGAATTGATCATTCCTCCAATATCTATATATGATTTTATTTTTCTCTTATACATATGAAGCAAAATGGAACTAGAGGTCTTGATAACTTAGATGGTATCATTTTAAAGCTAAGTGCCCCAATCATTTCTGATTCACTTACGTATTTATACAATTTGTGTTTAAATAAATGTTATTTTCCTAATATTCTTAAGAAAGCTAAAGTCATACCTCTTTTTAAATCTGGAAATAAAATGGACCCCTCAAACTACAGACCAATTTCTGTCATTTCGCTTCTATCTAAACCTCTCGAAAAACACATCCATAAACATTTGTCTTCCCATTTCTTTAAATATAATCTAATCCATCCCAGCCAGTCTGGATTTCGATCGAATCACTCTTGTCATACTGCACTAATAAACTTAGTTGATCAATGGCTAGCGGCTATTAATAATTTAGAATGCACTGGAGTCCTCTTTGTTGATTTCTGTAAAGCCTTTGATGTCATAAATCATCATCTATTATTACGTAAACTGGCTCTTTACAAAATCGCTGACCCTGGTCTTTTTCTCATTAAGTCATTCCTCACTAATCGACAACAATCAGTTCTCCTTAACAGCACTCAGTCCAGTTGTTTACCCCTAAAGTTTGGTGTACCACAAGGTCAGTACTTGGTCCCCTTCTTTTTTAGTCTATATAAACGATCTCCCTCTGCATATTAAAGACTCATCTCAACTTTTTGCAGATGACACATCAATTAATTCAAAACATACTGATTTGAAACATTTATCAGATAACCTGCAAGAAAATGTAACTCGACTAATTAACTGGACAGAATTGAATCACATGTCCTTAAATGATCAGAAAACAAAGTACATGCTTATTACGTCTCGTCAAAAAAGACAAAATTTAAGTACTCCAATGCCCCCTATATTTATTAATAACAACAAGCTAGAAGAAGTTAGTACTCATAAAGTGTTAGGAATCACTATTGACAATAATCTTTCCTGGTCGCCACATGTTTCCAACTTAAGCAAACGAGTTTCTCAGAAAATTTTTCAGCTTTCTAAGTTAAAAAAATTCCTAGATATAAACTCTTGTAAACATTTCTATCATGCATATATCCAGTCCTACATTGACTATTCTTCTACTCTCTATGATTCTTGCAGTGCAATTACGTTAAAACCGTTTGCGCAGGGCCCATAAGCGGGCTATCAAAACAGTACTTCAAAAAGCATCAACATTAACTACTCAAGATTACCTCGAATTAGATATATTGCCCTTTCTTATAAATTTGAATATAATAAAGCAATAATGATGTACAGAATTATGAACCAATTAGCACCCTCAAATATATCTGCAAGATTTCCAATCAATCAATCAAGATATACTAACAACATAATCATACCGAAACCAAGAATCGATCTTTTTAAAAGTAGTTTAGTTTACTCTGGTGGAACACTTTGGAATTCTATGCCAAAAATGTTAAACAGAAGAAAAGCATTAATTCGTTTAAAGTTGCGTATAAACGCCTTCTATTTGAAAAAAAAGAAAAACATTTTAACAGTTCCCTAGTATTTAGTCTGAGCTAATATCACAAGTAAAAATGTCAGCAACTGTTGTTATTCAGAAATTGAACCCTGCATATTTTATCTTTTTACTTATTATTTCATATGTATGTACTATTTTCCATTATCATTGGATCAATGTTTATTTTAAAAATTCACGGTTAAACTAGCATATGCTCTGTCTTATTCTTTTCTTTAATTGATCACCGAATTATCTCCTGTGGCCTTTGTCAGTCGTGTAAATAGTTGGCGTACACTATATTGCGTATTTATGTTTCTCATACTTTCTTCTTTTTCCTCTCTTCTTCTTCTTCTTCTTCTTCTTCTTCTCTTCTTCTTCTTCTTTTTCTTCTTCTTCTTCCTCTTCTTTTGTATACATATATAGACAATTTACTTTCTGCACTATTGTTGTGGATTTTTGTTTAGCCTCAGGGCTGAGTGTAAAAAAAGCACACTTGTATGCTTATCTCATATCCCTGAATAAACAAAATTTCGTTCGTTCGTTCGTTCGTTCGTTCGTTCTCTCTCTCTCTCTCTCTCTCTCTCTCTCTCCTCTCTCTCTCCCCTCTCTCTCTCTCCTCCTCTCTCTTCTCTCTCTCTCTCTCTCTCTCCTTGGGGAGATCTTCCTTTCGTGGTGATGGGTGATTTTAATGCAAGAACTGGCAGTGCTAACGCCAAAGAGTTCTCCCTCCCAGACACCGTTATATGGAAGGATGACAGTACAGAACTGGAGGAACAATTCAGGAGAAAATCTAAAGATAATACAACAAATGATTTTGGCCGACACTTGCTTAAATTGTGTGAACAATTTTCATTAGTGATATTAAATGGTCTTCTACCAGGAGATAAGAATGGTGAATTTACATATATTGCACATAATGGATCAAGTGTTATTGATTATTTTCTTATGTCTGGATGTATTTCTGAATACGCCTTGAACTTGCGAGTTCTACATACTGTTGAATGTAAACATTTACCTGTAGAACTTATATTCAGTCCTGCAACGTCTTTAGCAAATGTCCCTAAGAAACCAGTGAAGACTATGATAGAAAAGTTTGTTTGGAACCCGGAAAAGATTAACGAATATCATCAAGCATTTATGTCACATATATTTACAGACATTTTTAATCAGGCTACAGAACTGATCGATAATGATGTAAACTCAGCGTTGAGGAAATTCTATGAAGGCCTGGCTCTCGCTGGCAGTGCATGAAGAAACAAATAGTATTAAGCAAAACACAAAACAGTCCTTGGTTTGATATCGAATGCAGGAAAATGAAATCAGAGTTACAACGTGCTCTGAGAAACTTTACTAACTGTAGTAATGAAAAACGAGCAGAAGAACTCAGACACATTTTACGTTGATAAGCGAAAGGATTATAAATGGCTTTAAATAGGAAAAAAGCCGAAGATAAAACGCGCACGCTAGATTCACTAGATGCAAATATAAACGATCCCAAGACATTTTGGAGAACTATAAAATCAAGAGTTTTCACTAGAATTCCAGACACTTCTATCACAATAGACGAATGGTATGATCACTTCTATAAGGTTTTCAACGGTAATTCTATCCAAGATGAAATACTACAGAGAGAGAACATTCATGAAGATGTGTGTTTCGAGAGTCAGTGGTTTGCTAATAATAGAATTATAGAGAACACCACATTAAATTCAGAAATAACGTTATCAGAGGTTAAAGACGCAATCAGAGCTTTAAAGAATGGAAAAGCGGCCGGACCAGATGGATTTAGTGGCGAGTTCTATAAACACGCTCCTCCTTTAATTATTTTCATTCATCACTAAATTTTTCAACAAATTGTATGATTCTGGGACTTTCCCACTTATCTGGTCCGAATCAGTTATTCACCCGATACACAAAAAAGGCGATATTAATTCGCCTGACAACTATAGAGGTATTTCATTGCTAAACATTTGTGGCAAACTGTATACTTATATCATAAATAAACGCTTGACACAATGGGTGGAAGAAAATAATATATTAAACGAATCACAAGGCGGATTCAGAAAGAGCTATAGTACAGTTGATCAGATATTTACTTTAATAAGTCTGGTGCAAAAACAGTTGTCTTCTAGAAAGAAACTTATGCTGCGTTTATTGATTTAAAAAAAGCCTTTGACTTAGTAAATCGAAATCATTTGTGGTTAATTCTTCGTAAAAATGGTATTCATGGCAAAATGTATCGAGCTATTAGGAGTATATATCAAGTTGTGAAAGCTAGAGTCCGAGCAAATAATGATCTTACTGAAGCTTTTTTGTGCCCCCGTGGGTTAAAACAGGGGGACAACTGCAGCCCTATTCTTTTTTCTCTGTTTATTAATGAACTTGCTAATGACGTTCTGACACATGGTAAACACGGAATAAGCTTATCACCTGACTTGTTACAGATTCTAATCATGTTATTTGCTGATGACGTCGTTCTTCTTTCCCACACCATAGTGGGTCTTCAGCACCAGCTGAACGTATTAAGTAGCACTGTTGACAGACTTCAACTGACTGTCAATGAAGAAAAATCTAAAATAGTAATATTTAGAAAAGGGGGCCATATCGCTTGTCGAGAAAAATGGTTCTATAAAGGTGTCCAGCTAGAAATAGTAAATGAATAAAATACCTTGGAGTAATAGTGTCTACAGGATTAACGTTTTCATACTCACTGGAGGATATGGCTCTGAAAGCGAAGAGGTGTGTTTTTAATGTTTTGAAATTTCTATGGTCACTTGGAGAAAATAATCCTAAACTTTTCTTTAAAATTTTTGATTGCCAAATTCAGCCTATGTTAACATATCGATCTGAGGTGTGGGGTCTGACAGCAGATCATACAGTTATTGAAAGAGTTCATCTACTAGCCATTAAACGTCTGTTGAATGTGAGTATGAAAACACCAAGTGCACTTGTGTACTGTGAATCTGGAGATTCCCACTTTATATCCAGACATCTATAAAATGTATCAAGTATTGGTTAAAACTAACCCGTATGGACGAAAGCCGTATTCCAAAGAAATCTTACAAAATGCTCTATGCTCTGTTTTGCAACGGTAAGAAGAACTGGGTAGCCAACGTATGCTTTACTTTGTTTAGATACGGATTTGGTTTCGTTTGGGAGAACCAAGGAGTTGAAAATGTTAAGTATTTTGTGTCCATCTTTAAGCAAAGACTAGTTGATTGCCATTTACAGGATATTTATTCTAAAATTATGACAAAGAAAAGATTCAGATTCTATTCTTCGTTCAGGCAATTATGTGATGTTCCAACATATCTATTCACTGTTAAAAACCCTGCTCTCAGAAAACATTTGTCAAGAGTCAGACTCGGTGTCTCACAGTTGAAACCCCACCGATATAGATATTCTAAAAGGAAAGAAAATACTAGCTGTCCATTTTGCCCTAATTCTGAAGAATCAGAATTACATTTTATATTGGTTGTACTTACTATAAAGCTATCCGAGAAATGTATATCCCACCCAAATATTGTTCCCACCCAAATGCGTTTAAATTAAGCCTTTTGCTTTCTGATACAAGAATGTGTATGCCTCTTGCCCTGTATCTGTCTAAAGCATTTGCTTTCAGAAATCAATCTTTACATGATGTTTAATAATCAATTTTTGCAGACGTATGAACATGCTGTTTTCGTCATCCTTCCTCCAACCCCCACCCCGTCCCACCCGATCCCTGCCCAACCCCTCGACCTGTCCTATCCCTTCCCCCTCTTTTCGCGATTAAAGACGGTACCAATTAACTTTATTCATCTAATGTACATTATTATGATATGATTTCCCTTTGTTACACACCCCCCCCCCCCTTTTGACATGGGCAGAAGGCCTAGCTCAAATAAAACTTTGTCTTTGTCTTGTCTTGTCTCTCTCTCTCTCTCTACGAACACAATCATTAAACCTTCTGCAGTGTACATGAGTACTAGCCTAATTTGTGTCACAATGCCACTGGGAGAGAGAGAGAGAGAGAGAGAGAGAGAGAGAGAGAGAGAGAGAGAGAGAGAGAAGGGGCAGGGACAGAGATAACACACAGATCCAATGTAACTAATTACCTGCGCCACAACATTTACTAATTTACTGTTTGACTATCTTTGAAAGAAGAGAGATCGATTCTGAAGGAACACTGAGCCGAAGTCGTAGGCACCTAATTAATTGCATGAGACAGAGAGAGAGAAGGAGAGAGAGAGAGAGAGAGAGAGAAGAGAGAGAGAGAGAGAGAGAGAGAGAGAGGGAGAGAGACAGACAGACAGACAGACAGACAGGCAGACAGGCAGGCAGGCAGGCAGACAGAGACAGAGACAGTGAATCAGTCTTCTGTTGGAACAGGCAGACAGGCAGGCAGGCAGACAGACAGAGACAGAGACAGAGACAGTGAATCAGTCTTCTGTTGGAACACTTACACATAACTGATGAACTGCGTCGCAGCACTCGGAATAGCTCAGTTGGTAGAGCGCCTGACTCGTAATCTTGGTGATCCTGGGGTTGCGGGTTCGAACCTCCGCCGGGGCGTTTCGGTACAGGGGGATTTTTCCCTCGGAGTTAACATTGGTTCTGACTCCATTTCCCATACAGTCCTTCGAATGAGACTATAAACCGAGGTCCCGTGTGTGAACGCATGCATAACATCTTGCACACACGTAAAATCCCATCACCAACTTTCGGAAGAGCAGGCCAGTTTGGCCGTTGGTATGGATGACACGTTACACATAGCATGCACCCTGCGTGAGGAATGGAAAGAATGAAGAAAGTAAGGAAAATGAGTGATCGATATTGAACGATACTGACTGGATGACACGGGAAACGACTGAATGAAGCGCCAGCTGGCAGCTCTTCAGTCGGCACTACCCAGGTAGGCAGCCCGTTGTGTAAACGAGTGTGGATTGTAAAGCGCTTAGAGCTTGGCCTCTAGTCGAGAATAGGCGCTATATAAGTATTCATTATTATTATTATTATTATTATTATTATTATAGTATGGAATTGTCATTCAGTAAACAAGTCCTATGGAATTGTCATTCAGTAAACAAGTCCTATGGAATTGTCATTCAGTAAACAAGTCCTATGGAATTGTCACTCAGTAAACAAGTCCTATGGAATTGTCACTCAGTAAACAAGTCCTATGGAATTGTCATTCAGTAAACAAGTCCTATGGAATTGTCACTCAGTAAACAAGTCCTATGGAATTGTCATTCAGTAAACAAGTCCTATGGAATTGTCATTCAGTAAACAAGTCCGAGCAAGGACAGCCCAGCTGACCTGACACTGGGTCAGACAATGGCTATGTGTGGTGTTTCCCAGGAATGTGGTGTGGGCCCGCATGTTTGAATCAGTGTGTGTGTGTGTGTGTGTGTGTGTGTGTGTGTGTGGTGTGTGTGTGTGTGTGTGTGTGTGTGCACGCGTGGATGCATACATATGTACATACACGTGCGCGCGCGCACACACACACACACACACACACACACACACACACACACACACACACACACACACACACATACAATGATAATAATGGCACAGCAAATATTAGGTAGGTATCCAAAGTATGACGAGCGCGTTGGGAAATGCGTAGGTCCGACATCTGCAAAATCGTAGCCGCGAGACTCTCTTCTTAAATTTTCTCATCTTATTAATCAATTCGTTCATCCGTCAGCTTTAAATCATCCATCCATATAGTCTTGAAACTTAGCGTTGAGGTGTCCGTACGCAGTGACACATTGATGAAAATGAGGTGGAAATGAAAAGCGTGTGTGTATTGTGCGTGCGCGCGTGCGTGAGTGCGTGAGTGCGTACATGCATGCGTGTGGAGAGAGAGAGAGAGAGAGAGAGAGAGAGAGAGAGAGAGAGAGAGAGAGAAGAGAGAGAGAGAACCAATTCCACCTGGCGATTAATTCAGGCATGCCATTTCGGTGTGGCAAAGCAGGTAAGAGAGGGGGGAGGGAGGAGAAGGGAACTGGGGGGGGGGAACTAGCGTGGAGAGATGGGATGGGGGGGGGAGGGAAGCTGTGGTGGTTAGAAGGAGGAAAAAATGGCTGAAGACACAGCTTTGGGAGCCAAGGGATGGGTTGAGCTGTAAAAGAAGTAAAAGGTTTGCGCGGTTGTGGGGGGGGGGGGGGGGGGGGGGGGGGGGGGGAGGGGGGGGGCTTTGAAGTTTGAGTCTCCAAACATTTTGTTGGAGAGAGAGAAAAAAGAGAGAGACAGACAGCAGGGGGAGACAGGCGGCAGACAAACAGACAGACAGACAGATGCAGATAGAGATCATTTTGTGGGGGAGAGAGAGAGAGAGAGACAGAGAGAGAGAGAAGAGAAGAGAGAGAGGAGAGAGAGAAGAGAGAGAGAGAGAGAGACTCAAAGACTCAAAGACTCAAAAATTTTTTAATAAAGGATAGAGATTTTAGGCAGTGCCTATTCTTCCAATCTGTCCTTCCCCTATTCAAACAAAAATTCAACAAAAAACGGGAATTGCCCATTTTAAATTGACAGAAACAAGGGAAGAATAAAAGAAATTTTAAAATTATATTAATTTTAAAAATTTTTTGGAATTTAAGAATAATAATTAAAAGGAAAAAAAAAGAAAAAACAAAAAGAAAAAAAAAAAAAAGGAAAAAAAGAAAAAAAAAAAAAAAAAAAAAAAAAATTCCATTAAAAAATTTTTCCAAACCCAAAATCAGCGTCCCGGCGCGCGCGCTCACGGCATCCCAAAAGGGCCCAACCAATAAACGCATTGATGCCCCCTTCCAAAATTCCAACACCCATTAACCACCCCACACACACACCCCACCCCCACACACACAACACAACACAACACCCAAAAAATTTTATTTCCCCAAAAAATATAGGGGCCCAAGCTTTTAAAGAAAGGGCGTTGGGGACTATATAAAAAAGCGTTTATGTTTTAATTTTTTTCAAAGAAAATTTTTTAAAGTTACTCCCCTGATTTAAAGGCCGGAAAAAGGATTGACTTTTTTTTTGGCCGACGGGGGAAAAAGAGTTTTTCCAAAGAGGGACCAAAATTTTGAAAAATAGATTTGAACAAACCCTTTGCGGACACGGGGGAAATAAATGAATTATTTAAATTTCATATCGGTTGTTGCCTTTTGGGAAATAAACTCACCCCAAGATATTTTGGGCCCGCCTTGTTTCCCTTGGATTTTAAACATTGTACGGGCCTTATTTTTGGTCATTTGGGCCCTCTCCCGTGGAAACATCATTGGGTTTTGCGAATTTCCCGTGGTTGATAGAGATTGTAAGGGAAGAATCCCCTTTAATTCCCCTTTTCATGCATGGAGTTGATTTTTTTTATTTTTTGTTTTTAAGGCAACCCAAATCCAGCCCAGTTGACGTTATTTGATGTGGGGAAAGGAAATTGGGTTTTCAAAAAATAATTTCCGGATATGGGGTTAAAAATAATAACTGAGCTTATTGAGTAAAAACAAATTGCGAGCCAATGTTTGCAAACATGTTTTTTTATGTTTTTCCTTTTAAATTTCCCTCCAATGATCCCCGGCAAAGGGCCCGGGGTTTGTTCGGAAAACCCGGCTCGTTAAAGGTTTCACTAAATTTTTAGGCTCAACAAAAGTTTGCTTTTCTTTTGTTGTTTCTTTTCCCCGTTGCTAGGCCCATACATTTTTTTTTGTGGGGGATTAAGGACCTTTCCCGGTTTTTTTTTGCCCCTTTTCTAGGCTTTAGTGATACTTTGTTGTATCTTTTTTTTGTACGGGACAGGGATGTTTGTACCCTTACAGTGAAGAAAAACTATCGTCGGGCGAACAGTTTCACAGCTGACATCATTTTTGAGATTTTGTGCATGGGTTTAGGTCTTTTTTAAAAATACAGAAGAGAAGAGGGCCCAAAGGACGAGCCTTGGGGAAACCCCCCAAAAGCTCACTTTTCCCTTTCAGAGGATTAAGTCCCTTTTTAAGTAAACACGTGGGCCCTCCCTTTAAAGATATGACTGAAAAAAGGTGACAAATCCCCGGATTTTGAACATATGCAGTCTTTTTTTTTTAATAATAGGGCTGGGGGGTTACAAGATCAAACCCCTTTCTTAAAATCGGGGGAAAAAAAGTTCCAGTGGTTTTTTTTTCGTTGATGGTTTGTTTGGCCATGTATCACAGAGGGTTTGGTTTTAAAGGCCCCTGTGGGCAGGAGTGTTTTCGCCCCGAAACCCAGATAAAATGGGGGGAAACAGTTTGTGAGGGTTCCCATTGTTTGTTAGGTTTTTTGTGAAATGCCCCTCTATAGGAGGTTTCGATACAACAGAAAAAAAGGATTTTGGTTTTTAAATTTTTTAAAAATTCTTTTTGGAGATCTCTTGATTTGGGTAGGGGAATCACTTTTGCTCCCCTTTAGCCCAAAATGGGGAATTTTTTTGGATAAAAATACACTTTTTAAATAAACAAGTAAGGGTTTTAAACAATGAAAGGGTTAGACCCCAAGTTTGAGTATAGAAGCATTTATGTTTTTTTCCGGCCCTTTGCTTTTTTTTTTTTTAAGTTTTAAAATTTAAAGGGAAACCAAATTCTTTTAATAGCTAGAAAGGGGGAATGAAAAATGAATTCTAGTATTTTAATCGTTTTTGAAAAAAACGATTGAAGAACGCGGGATTTTATACCCGTTTAAAAGAATTTTGACATTTGGCCCCCACCCCTGTTTGTATGTTTCAGCTCCCTTTTTGGGAAAATTAAATTTTTTGAAAGTTTTTAAAGGCAGACCAAAATGTCGCAGTATTATTGATTTCTTTCTCAACTTGTCGTTTTTTTAACAGACCCCATAATGATGCTTTTTCCCCTGTTTGCATTTATCATTTTCCTAAAATTTGCTCAGATTTTGATTTTAAAAATAGTTTGATCCCTTGTTTCCCCTGCTTTTTATATTCTTTATTTTTTTCCCGGTTTTTTTGGGGGCCCTCCTCGTCCCCATTTCTATAAAAATTTGTCTTTCGTCGAGGGGAATTTATTTTTGGTTTTTTTTACCCTTTTTCTTCTAAGTGGGGCATTTTTATAACGTTTGAGAGAAAGATATTTACCAGGTATTATACGTTTTTTTTTTGGATCTGTGTAATTGAGTACACTGTAGAAAGGACCCTAAGTTAAGTCGGGGAAAAAAATTCTTCCTTACTGAAGTTTTTGAAGCCCGCCCAATTGGGAAAGGGTTGTGTGGGCCCTTATTCTGTTGCCTTTTGGGAAATTTAAAGAACCCGTGCACAAAAAAGACAGTGGTCGCTTTTGGGTTTTTTTTTCCCAATGTTTCGTTGGTTTCCATGGCCTTTTTTGTTGTGTAGATAGGAAACCGCAATTTTAGAAGTGTTTTTTGGGTTCTAGTTGGATTATGAAAAAAGTGGTTTCAAGCCAAAAAGTGTGGTTTCGGTTTGCATCCCGGCCCGGCCCCGCCCCTTTGAACGTTTAATGTTAAATTTAGAAAAAGAATTTAAAATTTGGGGATTGTTTAATTTTACAAACTTCCCTCAGTGTACAAATTGTCTTTCCAAAAGGGAAAGTGGAAAACGGGATTCCTGTACACTTTTCCAACTTGAAGAGGGGGGTGGTTGGGGGGTTTGACCGCGCCCCCAAAAGCTTTAACTTTATCAGGCTCAGATCAAAGCCGCCCTTTTTTTTACAGTGAGCCCATGCCCCTTTTATGAAAAATATATTCCAATCCCGTTTCACCCGGGGATGTGATCGCCTTTGGGGCAAAGTTTTAGTTTTTTTATGGATAAAACTGTATCAGTTTTAAACGGGAGTCAAGGGGGAGTTTCACTTTAAAACCAAAACGAAAAGAATAGAAGGGGTTTTGTTTAGAAGAAAAAAAAGAAAATCTTTAAAATTTTTTTGGCCCGATGATAAAACATTTAGGTGACCAATGCGTAATCCCAGTATCAGTATTAATTACATTACAATGGTCCTTTTTAAATTTAAATTTTAAAAGGGAAAAAATCCTTTTAGCAATTAAAAAAAAAATAGATTAATGTTACAACAACAATTAAAAATAAAAACAGCCCAAACATTAAAAAATCCAAAAACCCCAAAAATCCAAAAAAGCAGGGCCAAAAAGTTCAGTCCAAAGGCAAAATTTTAAATAGTGTTTTTTAAAAAGTATTCGGAAAGTATGAACCCCAACCAAGACAAATGTTTGCTTTCAAACTGTCCGGGGCACAATAGTCCCTTATCCACAGTTTAAAATTTAAACCCCTACCGGGGAGAAGGGGGGGGGAGGGGGGGGGGGCGGGAGGGGGGGGGGCGGGAGGGGGGGGGAAGGGGAAACAAAACTCACAGGGTTGGGGGGGGGGGGGGGAAAGGGGGGAGGAGTCGTGCGTTTTTGGGAAGGTGAAGGTGAGACGGAGGGAAGAGGAGAAGAATGGGCCCGGGGGTGAGGTGGGGGGGGGGGGGGGGGGGCGGTTTGTGGAGGCCCGAGAGGGCCCGGGGTGGGTAAATTTGGGGGGGGGGAAGGGGGAAAGGGTAGGCAAGGGCCCCCGGGCCTGCAATTGGAAGGCGGACAGCAAGCTGTTATCTGAATTCCGGGTTTCCGGGGAAAAATTTTTGTTAAGCAGGAGGAGAGGGGAAAATAAGGATGCCCTTTTTTTTCCAAAGGTTTTAAAAGGGAGAAAAGGGGGAAGGGGGGAAAAAAAAAAGGCCTTGGGGGGGGAAAAACGGGGATTTATGTAAATTTGGGGGGTCTGTTAAAGTTTTGGCATGGGGGGGCCTTTTCATTTGGGGGGAAAAGGGTTTTTTTTAGAAAACAACCCGGATTTTAGGGTTCCCCCGCCCGCTCACAGGCCAATGTTTTGGAAGCGCCAGGCCGTGGGGAAAACCCCTTTTCCCGCCCGGGGCCCCCTGAATCAGGAATTGGGGATAGTTAGCTTTTAAGGACCTAAAAAGCTCAAAGGGTCAGCGAGAGTCTGAGGGATTTTGTTCGTCAAATAAAGCGGGGATTCGCGTCTGTGGCGCCCGGCACCAACGTTGGGGCCGTAAGCTAAAACCAGGCACACCCCCTAGCGCATGCTTTCCTCCCTTTTTTCCCCCAGTGCCGGGATGGTATGCCTTTTTCCGTTTACAGAACCACTCCTGCCCAGCGCGTGCCCTTTAGAAAATGGTTTGGGCCCTTTTCCGCCCCCGAACCCCTTTTTGCAAAGGGTGCCCTTTAGAAAATAGTATTTCCTTTTCCGCCAAAGAACCCCTCCTGCTAGCGCGGGACCCTTTAGAAAATGGTTGCCTTGTCCGCCCCCAGGGAAAACCCCTTCCTGCTTGGCGTGCCTTAAAAAAAATAGTATGCCATATCCGCCCCCAGAACCACTTCCTGCCCAGCGCGTACCTTCAGAAAAGGGGAAAGGCCCCTTTTCCCTCAAAAGAACCACTTCCCGCGAGCGGTTTTCCCTTTAGAAAAAAGGCTTTTCTTGGGCCGTGCCCCGAATCACTTCCAGGGAATCAGTCCCTTGAGAAAAAATTTTTCCCAAACACGGGGGAAAATTTCCCCCCCTTTTTCATTCTTACCAAAAAGCGGACTCTTTTTGGCATTTTCTCTTTAGTGACCAGTGATTTTATGAAGGGGCAGAAATGTTTCACTCCAAAATGAGAAAAGTCACGATTTTTGATCGTGCGGCGAACATCAGAAGATAAGTGGATTCTCGTTCTTCGGTTTCATTGTCCTAGATGTTATTTGTTTTCGCCTGAAGAATACCCAAGAGGTCGAAATGCATTGTGTATTGTCCTGTACTCTGTCTGTGTCCTTGGCAGTAACTAACCCCCTCTGTTTCTCAATTTTACTCAAACTGAATTGAAAGTACGGAAATCGTGACGACTTGTTCTTCTGGGCATGACTCAGGCAGGTGCCCTTTAAATTGACAGTGGCAAGCAGTTCTTTCACGATTGATGTCGGGTGAAGTTTATACCGCATCCTCACTCCAATCTCACTCTCAACTGCTGACATGATAATCGCCGCCATCTTGTCCAGAGGTGTCCCCCCAAAAGGGTGAAACTGGGTCTTCAAATAGACACGCAACGTCAACAGAAACAACCATTTCTTGGTTGTTCCTTTATTCTCTTGTGACCCTGAAGACTGCTCTGAGACAGGGGAGTGAGAGTCACGGCGAGAAGCATGCGCTGAAGCTGCATCCTTATCGGACCCATTGCCTAAACGGGTAGGACGCGTTTTAACTGACACGGGGAGGGTGAGATGACGTCATTGGACCAAAGACGGCGCGGTGCCCTGCGCATCTCAAAACTCTAATCCCTGTGTGGGGTGGACCGCCCGGTAAGAACGACAATCGTTCTGGGCAAGCTACCGCAACGTTGTTGCCTTTGTTCTGGGCAAGCCACCGCAACGCTGTTGCCTTTGTTCTGGGCAAGCTACCGCAATGTTGTTGCCTTTGTTCTGGGCAAGCTACCGCAACGTTGTTGCCTTTGTTCTGGGCAAGCTACCGCAACGTTGTTGCCTTTGTTCTGGGCAAGCTACCTCAACGTTGTTGTCTTTGTTCTGGGCAAGCTACCGCAACGTTGTTGTCTTTGT
This sequence comes from Conus ventricosus, assembly GCA_018398815.1. Lineage (NCBI taxonomy): Eukaryota > Metazoa > Mollusca > Gastropoda > Neogastropoda > Conidae > Conus > Conus ventricosus. Next base: position 71,092,539 of record CM031617.1, on the reverse strand, counting down.
TCTGGGCAAGCTACCGCAACGTTGTTGTCTTTGTTCTGGGCAAGCTACCGCAACGTTGTTGTCTTTGTTCTGGGCAAGCTACCGCGACGTTGTTGCCTTTGTTCTGGGCAAGCTTCCGCGACGTTGTTGCCGTTGGGAAGAGAGTGTGCGCTGCCTGTCTCTGTGTCATTTATCTCTCGTTCTTTGTATCACACGCAGAGAGTCCGTCTGAGATTGTTGGATTTTTTTTTTTTCGTACCTTGAAAGCTACATAAAAGACAGAAGCTTAAACCTCTGCACCGGCAACAACTTGCGACAATTACTGAATGTCCAAGTGTGGTCCACTGTGAAAACCAAAATTGTGAAAATAGTTGGCGAAAGATTTCTCTCTCTCTCTCTCTCTCTCTCTCTCTCTCTCCAGCCTTTGCTTGTCGGTTCTACTGAAACGTCATAAAAATGAAAGCGTGTTCGAGTGTCCCCTAGTCTGTCCGCCTCCCTCTCTATCCCCCCCCCCCCCCCCCCCCCCCCTACCATCCACCCACTTCGACAACCGGCACCCCGCTCTCATCATTCCAATTCTAACCAATCTGACTAACGGCAGTGTGCCTAATATGAATCTGTCCCCCCCCCCCCCCCCCCCACCCACCCCCACCCCCAGTCTCTGGCAGAAACTGTGAACATCCGTCCTCAAAGAGGGGGGGGGGGAGGGGGGCGGTGAGAGAGAGAGAGAGAGAGAGAGAGAGAGAGAGAGAGAGAGAGAGAAAGAGAAAGAGAGAAAGAAAGAGACAGCAACATCACAACTTTTAGCACGTGCTTTCAGCCACTCGGGGGGACGGATACAGCGGACTATGGCGCCTTTTATCCTCCGTGCACTTGAAAACTTGCACAGCGGCAACACGGAGGACGTGTGAAAACTCTTGACTTCATTTCCCCTCCAAGGGCTTACAAGGCGTCCCCTTCAACTGTGGGCCTGAAGGCCCCACACTCCCAAAACACACAGTTATTATACTTCCTCAACCCTACCTTACTCCTCACCCCCCCCCCCCCCCCCCCTCTCCCCCGCTCCATTTTCCTCAACCTGTCCTCTTTTCAACCCCAAACCTTGCACCTCTTTCCCTCTCTCCCTCTTTCTCAATACTTTGCTCGTTTTGCGAGCCTCCAAATTCGGAACATGCTTACCTTTTCATTTTTGAAGCAAAGA
>CM031617.1:71078859-71083859 GCA_018398815.1 Conus ventricosus | reverse complement strand
ACGGCTTTTTCCCGTAGTTTACTGTCAGTCTGGACATGAAAGAGTATTTTCTATACATTTTACAGAGTAAACTTGAAAATGATCATTAGAGTTCATACACGTTTTGAAAATGTCTGATGAAGCACATTGATACATTTAAAGTTACTACAAGAATGTTGCCTATACTATTATTGATACATTATGTACATGTCATTGGTTATGAGCATTACCTACTTAACAGTAGTCCATTTCTGCGTTTTCACAGAAGTATTGCTAGTCTGTAATTATATATAGTGATTTGTATTGCTGTTGGTTTTGTTTAAGATCATGTTTCAGGAGGAGGGGGGAGGAGAGGGGGGAGGTTCCACTAGTCGACAACTATACTGAATTCTAAGTCACTTTATTCCATGCAGCTAAAGCTGACGTTGAACCGTTAAAGTTGACAATAAACAAGTAGGGTAGCTTTTGCTCCCATAAGAAAACCTATCACAGAATAACTTTTATTCGAGACTGGCACAGCCTTTTAAACTTGAATAAAGTCAGACAAATGCAAAGACGAACTATCTAATGGTGGGGGAAAACAAGCGCAGACCGACAGCTACTCTATCATCACAAAAATGACTTGGCAAAGATTTGAACTTAAGGGGGGGGGGGGGGGGGGGGGGGTGAGTGAAGAGATTGGAACATGAAATTTTAGAAAATATGTTATGAATATGAAAACTTTTCACTAGCTGCGTGAGGGAACCATGGTAATGTCTCTCGAAGACAGATCTATTTGTATTGCCTGCTCCGAGGCCTTTTGTCCGCTGGATCGGACTCATCAGGGAGACACGGCTGGTTGTGTCTGTGCTCCTGGCGTCGAATAAAGACACACCATAGTCCATATGACTGTGGTGTTCTCACCACCAAGGGTTCAAAACGAATCCAACAGCACCACCAAAGCAGCCAGCGAAGAGTATAGTAGTAAATGAAACAAAACGAAAGTGTTGGGAGGAAAAAAGTTGCTGAAAAACTAAACTTCCTCCAACGCCTGTTCTAGCTGTCTTCAACGAATCACAGATGGATACATATGAGTGTAACTTCTTTTGCCTCCAATGCCTATTCTAGCTGTCTTCCATGAATCACAGAAGGAGACATATGGGTGTTACATGACAGTATGTAATTCAGGTTTACCGCAGGTGGCATCCACAAAGTAACTTGAACTGAGAGACCACTCTTTTCCACCGTAACTCTTCTTGTTCGGTCTCCTCATCAGATGGCGGTTTCCTCATCACTAATCAATGTACTGTCTTTACCACTTTCCCCAATGGTCCTCATCACTAATCAATGTACCGTCTTTACTTTCCCCAAGTGCTGCAGTTGTCCTCCATAGTCCTCATCACTAATCAATGTACGGTCTTTACCGCTTTCCCCAATTGTCCTCATCACTAATCAATGCACTGTCTTTACCGCTTTCCCCAAGGGCTGCAGTTGTCCTCCATAGTCCTCATCACTAATCAATGTACTGTCTTCACCGCTTTCCCCAATGGTCCTCATCACTAATCAATGCACTGTCTTTACCGCTTTCCCCAAGGGCTGCAGTTGTCCTCCATAGTCCTCATCACTAATCAATGTACTGTTTTCACCGCTTTCCCCAATGGTCCTCATCACTAATCAATGCACTGTCTTTACCACTTTCCCCAAGGGCTGCAGTTGTCCTCCATAGTCCTCATCACTAATCAATGTACTGTCTTCACCGCTTTCCCCAATGGTCCTCATCACTAATCAATGTACTGTCTTTACCACTTTCCCCAATGGTCCTCATCACTAATCAATGTACTGTACCCCTTTCCCCAATGGTCCTCATCACTAATCAATGTACTGTACCACTTTCCCCAATGGTCCTCATTACAAATCAATGTACTGTCTTTACCCCTTTCGCAATGGTCCTCATCACTAATCAATGTACTGTCTTTACCCCTTTCCCAATGGTCCTCATCACTAATCAATGTACTGTCTTTATTACTTTCCCCAATGGTCCTCATCACTAATCAATGTACTGTCTTTACCGCTTTCCCCAATGGTCCTCATCACAAATCAATGTACTGGCTTTCCCCCTTTCCCCAATGGTCCTCATCACTAATCAATGTACTGTCTTTATTACTTTCCCCAATGGTCCTCATCACTAATCAATGTACTGTCTTTACCACTTTCCCCAATGGTCCTCATCACTAATCAATGTACTGTCTTTACTACTTTCCCCAATGGTCCTCATCACTAATCAATGTACTGTACCCCTTTCCCCAATGGTTCTCATCACTAATCAATGTACTGTCTTTACCGCTTTCCCCAGTGGTCCTCATCACTAATCAATGTACTGTGTTTACCGCTTTCCCCATTGGTCCTCATCACTAATCAATGTACTGTCTTTATTACTTTCCCCAATGGTCCTCATCACTAATCAATGTACTGTCTTTACCGCTTTTCCCAATGGTCCTCATCACTAATCAATGTACTGTCTTTATTGCTTTCCCAAATGGTCCTCATCACTAATCAATGTACTGTCTTTATTACTTTCCCAAATGGTCCTCATCACTAATCAATGTACTGTCTTTACCACTTTCCCCAATCCCAATGGTCCTCATCACTAATCAATGTACTGTACCCCTTTCCCAATGGTTCTCATCACTAATCAATGTACTGTCTTTACCGCTTTCCCCAATGGTCCTCATCACTAATCAATGTACTGTACCCCTTTCCCAATGGTCCTCATCACTAATCAATGTACTGTCTTTATTACTTTCCCCATGGTCCTCATCACTAATCATTGTACTGTCTTTACCCATTTCCCCAATGGTCCTCATCACTAATCAATGTACTGTCTTTACCACTTTCCCCAATGGTCCTCATCACTAATCATTGTACTGTCTTTACCACTTTCCCCAATGGTCCTCATCACTAATCATTGTACTGTCTTTCCCCCTTTCCCCAATGGTCCTCATCACTAATCATTGTACTGTCTTTACCACTTTCCCCAATGGTCCTCATCACTAATCAATGTACTGTCTTTACCACTTTCCCCAATGGTCCTCATCACTAATCAATGTACTGTCTTTATTACTTTCCCCAATGGTCCTCATCACTAATCAATGTACTGTCTTTACCACTTTCCCCAATGGTCCTCATCACTAATATCACTAATCAATGTGCTGTCTTTACCACTTTCCCCAATGGTCCTCATCACTAATCAATGTACTGTACCACTTTCCCCCAATGGTCCTCATCACTAATCAATGTACTGTCTTTACCACTTTCCCCAATGGTCCTCATCACTAATCAATGTACTGTCTTTATTACTTTCCCCAATGGTCCTCATCACTAATCAATGTACTGTCTTTACCACTTTCCCCAATGGTCCTCATCACTAATATCACTAATCAATGTGCTGTCTTTACCACTTTCCCCAATGGTCCTCATCACTAATCAATGTACTGTACCACTTTCCCCCAATGGTCCTCATCACTAATCAATGTACTGTCTTTACCGCTTTCCCCAATGGTCCTCATCACTAATCAATGTACTGTCTTTATTACTTTCCCAATGGTCCTCATCACTAATCAATGTACTGTCTTTACCACTTTCCCCAATGGTCCTCATCACTAATCAATGTACTGTCTTTACCACTTTCCCCAATGGTCCTCATCACTAATCAATGTACTGTCTTTACCACTTTCCCCAAGGGCTGCAGTTGTCGAATATCCTCACCAAACATTCAGTGATGGTGAAAATGGACACCTTGTTGTCGAATGTTCTCACCAAACATTCAGGGATGGTGAAAATGGACACCTTGTTGTCGAATATCCTCGCCAAACAAGTGGTGCGTGAATCAGCGAACAGACAGACAGGGAGCTAGGTGACGCTGCCTGCATTGGACAGTACAGATAGTGGGCCAGTTTCAACGGCAGGGTCAAGGTAGAGGAGGGAGTGGGAGGTGAGGGCTAGGTAGGCAGGGCACGTAGGGCGAGGGTGAGAGGTGGAGGAGGGGAAGGGGGTTAGGGAGAAAGAGAGAAAGGGGGCGGGGGGGGGGGGGCGTAAGAGAAAAGATGAGAGGACGGGTAGATAGCTAAAGAGAGGGGGCGAGAGAGAGAGCAAGAATGGTGGAGGAGAGAACGTGTGAGAGAGAGAGAGAGAGAGAGAGAGAGAGAGAGAGAGAGAGAGAGAGAGAGAGAGGAGAGAGAGAGAGGAGAGAGAGCGGATAATATCTGACAAATGACTTCACCTTGGGCATTTTGTCCTGAATGAATGGCCAGCTAGTACAACACAGAACAAGAAGAATGGGGGAGGAAGGAGGGAGGTATGAATTGAATTCAGATCGAAAGCTGGGATCCATGTTTATCACATATACTTAAAGGTGTCTTGCATTACCGAATCAGAAGTCAACAAAGTGACAAATGGACGTAAAAAGGTTTTCTGAATAGCATTCTTTTTCTTCACAGCCAGGTAGGTTTACGGAAAATTCTACAAACTCATACGTGTTCTTCAAAGACATTTAAGAATTCACATTTGTATCTATATGGCTGTCAGTATCTTTTTGTGGTTAAAGATCACGAAGATGATCAAGATGAGTGCTTTATTATTTTTGTAAAGGGGAACAAAGGAGACATATCAAAGTGACATTTGTGTGCTGTGTGGTAACGAAGTAAACGCACCCGAATATCAGTTTAAAAACGCTTGCTTGACTTTGCTTGCATCTATTGCTTGGTAGAGTTTCTGACTGTGATTCGTTTTGAATGGTGTGCATGTTAAAACAAATCGCTCGGATTAGAGGGATTACGCCAAGCTGGCAGTACCAGTTTGTTTGTAGCAACTCATGCATAGTTCCCGCGAATCAATACTGTGGTTTTCCCACGCTCATGCTCAAAGCCTGATTTTAAAGGGGCGAAACAAAATGTCGGTTTGAATATTTTTTGTTATTTGTTTCTCATGTAAATGAAGTACATTAGAGAAACATATCCTGGGATTTGAAAGTCGATTTATCCAAT
>CM031617.1:71033859-71073859 GCA_018398815.1 Conus ventricosus | reverse complement strand
ATGGCTGCGTGGACTCTGCTGAGCTATGATGAGTTTGACAGCACCGAGATGGCTGCGTGGACTCTGCTGAGCTATGATGAGTTTGACAGCACCGAGATGGCTGCGTGGACTCTGCTGAGCTATGATGAGTTTGACAGCACCGAGATGGCTGCGTGGACTCTGCTGAGCTATGATGAGTTTGACAGCACCGAGATGGCTGCGTGGACTCTGCTGAGCTATGATGAGTTTGACAGCACCGAGATAGCTGCGTGGACTCTGCTGAGCTATGATGAGTTTGACAGCACCGAGATGGCTGCGTGGACTCTGCTGAGCTATGAGTTTGACAGCACCGAGATGGCTGCGTGGACTCTGCTGAGCTATGATGAGTTTGACAGCACCGAGATGGCTGCGTGGACTCTGCTGAGCTATGATGAGTTTGACAGCACCGAGATGGCTGCGTGGACTCTGCTGAGCTATGATGAGTTTGACAGCACCGAGATGGCTGCGTGGACTCTGCTGAGCTATGATGAGTTTGACAGCACCGAGATGGCTGCGTGGACTCTGCTGAGCTATGATGAGTTTGACAGCACCGAGATGGCTGCGTGGACTCTGCTGAGCTATGATGAGTTTGACAGCACCGAGATGGCTGCGTGGACTCTGCTGAGCTATGATGAGTTTGACAGCACCGAGATGGCTGCGTGGACTCTGCTGAGCTATGATGAGTTTGACAGCACCGAGATGGCTGCGTGGACTCTGCTGAGCTATGATGAGTTTGACAGCACCGAGATGGCTGCGTGGACTCTGCTGAGCTATGATGATAAAACTGTAAAAACTATAACAGTGACGTCAACGCGCAAGTGCTTTGGCGCCTGTGCGCACACACACACACACACACACACACACACACACACACACACACACACACACACACACACACACACACACACATACACGCGCGCGCGCGCACACACGCTCGCGAGCATGCATACACACATATACACGCGCGCGCGCGTAAGCGCACGCACGCACGAGTGAGCGAGCGAGCGAGAGAGAGAGAGAGAGAGAGAGAGAGAGAGAGAGAGAGAGAGAGAGAGAGAGAGAGAGAGAGAGTGGAAGTAAATGCATCCTTGAATTATGGAGAAAAAAACAGCTGAGAGGTGTGGAGCCCAGCAAATGGACCCAATCAAGCGGCGTCCTCTTCACAGTCCTGCTGTGGGTTGGAGAGGACAGGGAAAGGACAGGTAGCTGTGATCTTGCTGTGGGTTGGAGAGGACAGGGAAAGGACAGGTAGCTGTGATCTTGCTGTGGGTTGGAGAGGACAGGGAAGGAGACAGGTACCTGTGATCTTGCTGTGGGTTGGGGAGGACAGGGAAAGGACAGGTAGCTGTGATCTTGCTGTGGGTTGGAGAGGACAGGGAAGGAGACAGGTACCTGTGATCTTGCTGTGGGTTGGAGAGGACAGGGAAGGAGACAGGTACCTGTGATCTTGCTGTGGGTTGGAGAGGACAGGGAAAGGACAGGTAGCTGTGATCTTGCTGTGGGTTGGAGAGAACAGGGAAAGGAGACAGGTAGCTGTGATCGTGCTGTGGGTTGAAGAGGACAGGGAAAGGAGACAGGTAGCTGTGATCTTGCTGTGGGTTGGAGAGGACAGGGAAAAGACAGGTAGCTGTGATCTTGCTGTGGGTTGGAGAGGACAGGGAAGGAGGAAGGTAGCTGTGATCTTGCTGTGGGTTGGGGAGGACAGGGAAGGAGGAAGGTAGCTGTGATCTTGCTGTGGGTTGGAGAGGGCAGGGAAGGAGACAGGTAGCTGTGATCTTGCTGTGGGTTGGGGAGGACAGGGAAAGGACAGGTAGCTGTGATCTTGCTGTGGGTTGGGGAGGACAGGGAAAGGACAGGTAGCTGTGATCTTGCTGTGGGTTGGAGAGGACAGGGAAGGAGGAAGGTAGCTGTGATCTTGCTGTGGGTTGGGGAGGACAGGGAAAGGACAGGTAGCTGTGATCTTGCTGTGGGTTGGAGAGGACAGGGAAAGGACAGGTAGCTGTGATCTTGCTGTGGGTTGGAGAGGGCAGGGAAAGGGACAGGTAGCTGTGATCTTGCTGTGGGTTGGAGAGGACAGGGAAGAGGGCAGGGACACGCACACACACACACCACACACACACACACACACACACACACCACACACACACACACACACGCACACGTGCGCGCACGCACACACACACACACACACACCACACACACACACACACACACACACACACACACACACACACACACACACACACAAAGCCCTTAAAAAATACAAAAATAAAAACACATTTAAGAAAAAATTGAAAGATTATCTCATGAATCGTTAACCACATATGATACTGAAAAAATGTCCATCCTGTGCAGAAAAGAAATACACTGGTAAAGATATACACTTCGTGAATATAACCATAGGGACGGCAATGAGCATTGATACCTTTTACGTGAATGGAAGTGACTGGGTAAAGGGGAGGAGATGGGAGTGGGTAAGACGGTATGTTTACTTCTCTTTTGATGAATGGCATTGTACACGATTTGATTTTCTTTTCTCTTTCTTTCTTTTTTTCATAGATGGCTTGATGTAAAAAAGCAGATATGTTGCTTATTCAATGTTTCCATCTCTAAATAAAATTTGACTTGACTTGACTTGACTTGATTGACACACCACACCACACACACACACACACACACACACACACACAAAACACACAAAACACAACACCAAAACACTGTCAACCTCGGTGTAATGTCAGTGGAGGAAGGACTGCCCCGCACAGCCCAAACACGCTCAAAAGCTTGCTTACGATCTCATTCATATATCATGCATTCGTCACATCAAGCCACTAGTAAAGTCTATAACTTTACTACACATGATCATAGAACAAAACCCATCAATGCATAGGGAAATTCAAATGAAATAAAACATTCTCTCTTTCCTGAACTTCACAAAATCAGTTATCTACAACATCATTAACAAACCCCGGGTATAAACGATTTCTATTTTACCTGGCCAGGTGATCTTAAACTTATTCCGAATCACTGTCTTTTCTTTTCTTTTCTTTTTCTTTTCACTGTCGCTTTCACAACACGACACAACTGCCGGCACTGGTGTTGGTCTGATGCGCCTGGTCGGTGAGACTGTTGGGCGTTGGTCTGTGGTTCTGCTTGGCGAAGTGACGCTGCCGGTATGAGGTCGAACCCCCGGTTAGGGTAGAACAGTGACTATCAACATCGATCTGTTCTCCTTTCTTTTTTCCCTGCATTAACGCATTGCACTCTCTCTCTCCTCTCTCTTTAGTCTGCTCTTATCAAAGGGAAACATGGTTGCTTTTTCTTTTCTTTTTCTTTTCTTTCTTTTCTTCTTCATTAAATTAGCAACTCTCTCTCTCTCTCCACATCTCTCCTCAGTCCTTCCTCGGCAGACTATCTCATCTAATCTCTCAACTTGGTTCTCTTCTCTCCTCCCCTCATCTCTCTCTCTCTCTGCCCTTCTCTCCTGCAGAGCTCCACTCAAAACCCCCTCTCTCCCTCTCTCTCTCTGTTCGTTCTTCCCCTCGTTCTCCCCTTCTCTTTATCTCTCTGCCTTTTCCCTCGTGCAGAGATTTACACCTAAAACCTCCTCATCTCTCTGTCTCTGTTCGTTCTCATCTCCCTGCCTTCCTGTAGGCGAGAGCCTACTCTCCCGAACTTCCCCTCTCTCTCTCTCTGTCTGTTCGTTTTTTCCTCCTCCCTTCTCTCTCCCTCACACATTCCTTTATGCTCTAACCCGTGTCCAAGGCCGTACCAAATTGGGTCAGTATTTTTACCGCCCTGACAACCCGAAGTTATCCCCTCAAATTCCCTTTGGGGATGTTAAATCATGACAGTCCCGTCTACACGCCTTACTCTCTGTGGTGGTCAATTGGTCATTTAATTGATTAGCTAGATTTCACCCCACCACACACTACCTTCTCCCTCTCCCTTTTCCTGCTTTAACCTGCGACGTCCGACTAACAATGCGTTGGTTCCACAAATTGGCCGGAATAAGGCTGGCCCAGGCACTGAGGTCCGTTCTGGGCGACATCGAGGCGTCGGTCAAAGCCGCTTTGTCGTCTGGCGGGACAGAACGTCTCTGTGGAGCCTCTCCCCTATGCTTAATTGGCCGGACCCGACCTATGGCCCCTCTTTCTGACGCCTAGATGTTTGAGTTTGGACTTATGTCCAGTTGGAGTGGGCCGACGACTGACCACACTTCGGTTGTGTTGATTTTGACCGTGACAATTTCCCCCTTGCAAAAGACTATGCACCGCATTGTCTCAAACAACGGTAAAAAAAAGACAAAAACCGAATTTGCTGACACACGCTACACGCGCCAAATTTGGAAAATACTTTACAACCAACGGTTTATAAATTAAAAAATTTAAATACCATCAGTAAATACCACTCAATGAGTTATCATTGACGTGCGCTCTTGCGTTATTTCAACTCATTTTATAACGACCTCTGTGCGCACTTATGCCATTCCCTCCCTGCGGATTTGCCATACCCTTCTTTTCACAATTCTTATGAAAAGCACAATATAATATGATCACGATCCATGACACTTCTCTGAGGGATCTCCATCCTAAACTTATTGCAAATAAGGGCTCACTACACAAGCGACGGGTATGCTCCAAGCATAACTACATTCACATGAACAAGTCTCACAAAGAAAATATGAACAAGTCTCACACACAAAAATTATGAACATAGCCAATGGGAATGAACCCATATCCAATCAACATAACTGGAATCAACACATATTATCAACAATGGCACCCCGGATTGACTGACTTCCTCTGAGTTGCAGCTTGCTAGACTACAGGCTTAAATAGTCAGCTCCGACATTCTGTCGCCCGGGGATGTACTGCACTCGATACCTGTAGGGCTGCAATGCCATTGCCCAACGCAAAACCCTGCTTTTTTTTCAGCTGTGCCTCCTGCAGGAAATTTGAGTGGTTTGGTGATCTGTCTCTATCACGAACTCTTTCCCATCCCAAGTATTTGTGGAACTTCTGCACGGCCCCCCCCCCCCGACAGCTAACACTCCTTCTCCACCGTGCGTACCCTCTTCACACTTGTCAACTTCCTGCTAGCATATCTCACAGGAAACTCGACCCTTCATGCTCCTCAACAACTGCACCTTCCCACCGCCTGATGCATCTGTCCACAACAAAAATGGTTGGACATATCTGGTAGCTTCAGAGGACGGAACCTAGTCTTTCCAACCCGTCTGCAGTGCTTGCTCTGCAGCGTCTGACCACTCGCCCACTGCCGGTTTCCCTGCCTTGATCAATCACTGAGAGGACTCTGATTGCTGCAAAATTTGGAACAAACTCCCTATAAAACCCCAATAAAACCTAGCAGACTCCTGACTTCTGTTTTGGTCTTTGGTCTCTCTGAATTCATCAATCTTCTCCACCTTTCCCCTTTCTGGCTGCTTTGTGTCGCCTCCGACAACAAAACCTAGGAACTCCTACTGTCTAGCCCTTCTACATTTGACACATCCCTGTATGACTCTTCTGGAAACTTAGGCAAAAAAATCTCCCCTTTCTTCTGCGGGGTCTCTTTCATCTCATCAATGACTGCTGCTGCGCCTATGTGCGAGTCTCACGCTGAATTATTTTTCGGAGAAAATTCCAAAGGAAAAGTTTTAGTTTCCCATTCACATCAATTCGGGAATCCCGACCGACCTTTTCAGTGTGGTGGGAATGGGCCTTTCCAATGCATCAGCAGCTTGTTGTGACCCGTGGGAAGCAGTACCCGGGCTTGATCTCCGCCTTGAGGGATTGCTTCCTCACCTTCCTGTCATATTGCTTCTTCGACCGACCCTAGCCTCTGCAAACCTTCCCTTGCAAATTACATGTCTCGTACCTGTGCCCACCTTTGGAACGGGCGAGATTGGGCCAATCAGATCGACGGGCCCCCTCCTGAATGGTGTGTCAATTAAAGGGGGTGTTTAAGAGGCGCCTTCCTCTTCACCCCTCTTGTGGCTGACCTTTGACACACGTCACATGACATGCAGAACCGCTTTATGTCTGCCATTGCCCCCGGCCAATGAAATCATCAAAGACTCGGTCAGCCGTTTTACCGGTGCCGAGATGACTCGCCATGAGCGACTCGTGACCCACTGACATGACAGTGTCACGATCACATGCTGGTACCTCTAACTGGTGGTCACCTTACTGTCTTCCCTTGGTGAACATCGGTACAAAAGCCCGCCTTTCACAAGAAATTCTGTCTCACCTCCTCTAACCTCCTGTTTCTCTCCACCTCTTGCCAACTCCCAAGACTTCACGAGCGAAGGGTCTTGTTCCCGCGCTGCCCCAAACTCATCAGGCGACACGTCTATGCCCGACTTCCTTCCTGGAACAACTAACGGTTTAACAACCTTTTCCTCCTTCTTGCTCCGTGGGTTTTAACTGCTGCCCTGTAGCAGTCAACAACTCAGGATCCCCTGGATCCCTTGCCCCTGGAATATTTCCAATGATCAAATCATGAAGGGGTTTCTCCCTCACCAACGCAGACACTCGCCTGAGAAGTAAGGGGTACGTACTTCTTTATCTTAGCAACTGGAAACTCCCTCACAGTGCCCTCGTATAGAGTACAGGTCTGGATTTGCCCTGTCAAATTCCCTTTCTCGACCAGCGTTGTTCGTACTACCCCGCATGAAAAACAGTGTCTGTAACACTTTCACCCCTCTGCTGGCCAATCCACCCTTCTTCCACTGGTTAAAAAGAACCACTCAGCCTAGTGCCCCCATCCCTGACACTTTACCCGGGTGTCCCGTGCTAGCCATAAGCTGACTCCACCCTCTTCAGACGGGAAACCCTTTTGGTTCCCCCTGCAGGTCGTTTCCCTTTACGACCCTTATCCACCTCTTGCAAGGCTGCTGCCTTCTGGAACCTCATGCGACAATCCCTCGCCACATGTCCCTTCTTGTGACAAATGAAAACACCTAATGTCCCTTTGCCCTTTCCCTTTTGCCCCACCACTGGGTTTGCAGACTTTGCAGAAAACTCTCCTGTCTCCTTGCACTCTTCTCACCTGTGCCTAGCACCTGTTTCTCCTGCACCTTCGTGCCAACGTGCCTCTCTATCACCTCTGCGAACTTCAACAAAATCTCCTGCTGTCTCTGGCTGTCTCTCTTTCCAAATGTATGGTTAACTCAGGGCCGCAAACCCGACAAAATCTGTTCTTTTATAACTAGCTCTTTCAATTCAAAGAACTCCTTCTTCGTACCACTCAACTCTAACCACTTCTCAAATAGTGATCTTAAAAGTGCCCAAACTGAGTGTACGTCTCACCTGCTTGTAATTTTGCTGAACGAAATTTCTTCCTGACCCTTCCTCTGTGAGGGGCAAATCCCCTTTATTAAGGGCTCCTTCACAGCACCAAAATCGGACTGTTGTTCTGCTGGTAACGCAGTGAAAATCTGCAAAGCCTTACCCGTCAGTAACGCCGACAAAATGACTGCCCACTCTTCTGGAGGCCAACCCTGACTGGTTGCAACGTTTCGAAAAAGACTGATGTATGCGTCAATCGAATCGGTCCCTTCAGAGAATTTTGGCAACTTGGGTCGGGGGCATAGCTGCGCACAGAGTCACTGGAAAGTGAACTTTCCATCATCGGTGGTCTCCTTTTGTATTCTCACTTTCTCTAATTCTAAAATTTAACCTTTAATCTTTCCGTTTCTGCTTCATTCTTTCTGTTTCCTGCGCTTCCCTTATTCTTTCTGTTTCCTGCTTCATTCTTTCTGTTTTTCCCCCCTAGCCTGATTATTTATTAGCCTGAAACCTTAATTTTTTCTGTTTCCTGCTCTGCTATTTCTCCCGCGAAACGTCGTCTTTCCGCGCGTTCATCCCTTTTCCATCTTTTGCTGGTTTTCAACAAATGCTCGCAACTCTTCTCCCGAATAAACCCAAATCACGAGCGACGCTCACAAGTTGTTCAATAGGGGTGTTCTTTTCTTCCGCCATTATCTCTTTCTTTTTTTTTTTTTTTTTTTTTGAACAAGATTTTACTACTACGACAGCCAAACTGGTGGTTACCCACATGAGTGACGTAATAGCACAATCCTATGAATGATAAAATTAGCTTGGGACAACGTAATTATTTTTTATAGGGCGCCCCGCGCCTGACCCAACTATGAGAGCGAATTATAGGCAATCTGTGCGAAATGAGTACTCTGGGGCTGAAATGCCAAGCCTAGTATTAACTATCTTGGAAGCAATGCCAAGCCTAGTATTTAAATATCTTGGGAAATTTCAGTAAGACAACCCCTTGTCTTAGGATTAAAATACTTGAATCCCACCCAGCTTCCTCTCTGAGAAGTTGAACAATTATAATAAATGGGCCAGAATATCCTGGCAAGCTCGCCAATAAATTGTCAACCTCGGTGTAATGTCAGTGGAGGAAGGACTAGCGCACAGCCCAAACACGCTCACAGCTTGCTTACGATCTCATTCATATATCATGCATTCGTCACATCAAGCCACTAGTAAAGTCTATAACTTTACTACACATGATCATAGAACGAAACATCAATGCATATGGAATCAAATGAAATAAAACATTCTCTCTTTCCTGAACTTCACAAAATCAGTTATCTACAACATCATTAACTAACCCGGGTATAAACAGATTTCTACTTTACCTGGCCAGGTGATCTTAACTATTCACGAATCACTGTCTTTTCTTTTCTTTTCTTTTTCTTTTCACTGTCGCTTTCACAACACGACACAACTGCCGGCACTGGTGTTGGTCTGATGCGCCTGGTCAGGTGAGACTGTTGGCGTTGGTCTGTGGTTCTGCTTGGCGAAGTGACGCTGCCAGGTATGAGGTCGAACCCCCGGTTAGGGTAGAACAGTGACTATCAACATCGATCTGTTCTCCTTTCTTTCTTCCTGCATTAACGCATTGCACTCTCTCTCTCTCTCTCTCTTCTAGTCTGCTCTTATCAAATGGACATGGTTGCTTTTCTTTTCTTTTTTTCTTTTCTTTCTTTTCTTCTTCATAAATTAGCAACTCTCCTCTCTCTCCACATCTCTCCTCAGTCCTTCCTCTGCAGACTATCTCATGCTAATCTCTCAACTTGGTTCTCTTCTCTCCTCCCCTCATCTCTCTCTCTCTCTGCCCTTCTCTCCTGCAGAGCTCCACTCAGAACCTCTCTCTCCCTCTCTCTCTCTGTTCGTTCTTCCCCTCGTTCTCCCCTCTCTTCATCTCTCTGCCTTTTCCCTCGTGCAGAGACTACACCTAAAACCTCCTCATCTCTCTGTCTCTGTTCGTTCTCATCTCCCTGCCTTCCTGTAGGCGAGAGCCTACTCTCCCGAACTTCCCCTCTCTCTCTCTCTGTCTGTTCGTTTTTTCCTCCTCCCTTCTCTCTCCCTCACACATTCCTTTATGCTCTAACCCCGTGTCCAAGGGCCAGTACCATTGGTCAGTATTTTTACCGCCCTGACACCCGAAGTTATCCCCCTCTAATTCCATTGGATGTTCAAATCATGACAGTCCCGTCTACACGCCTTACTCTCTGTGGTGGTCAATTGGTCATTTAATTGATTAGCTAGATTTCACCCCCACCACACACTACCTTCTCCCTCTCCCTTTCCTGCTTTAACCTGCGACGTCCGACTAACAATGACGTTGGTTCCACAAATTGGCCGGATAAGGCTGGCCCAGGCACTGAGGTCCGTCTGGGCAGACATCGAGGCGTCGGTCAAAGCCGCTTAGTCGTCTGGCGGGACAGAACGTCTCTGTGGAGCCTCTCCCCTATGCTTAATTGGCCGGACCCGACCTATGGCCCCGTCTTTCTGACGCCTAGAATGTTTGAGTTTGGACTTATGTCCAGTTGGAGTGGCCGACGACTGACCACACTTCGGTTGTGTTGAATTTTGACCGTGACACACACACACACACACACACACACACACACACACACCTTCAGGACGAAAGAGGCGCTTCATGGTAAAAGGGAGGGGGGGAACGGACAGTTTCCGTTCATGTATAGGATATTAGTTAGCAATGCGTAGGTGCGAACATGGCGGATAACCAAGGGACGTTAGGTTGCCTCGGCCGTTCCGTTGTTCGTGTCAATAGGCATTGCCGAGCAACTAGGAAATGACATGAAACTGGAGAAGAAAGTATGGGCGCCATAGAGTCGATATGTATTCGTCAGTGGTTTTGCTGTCCCTTCAGGCTCTTCTTGGTTGTAGCTGTTGTTGTTTTTCGGAACTTGTGAAGGAATCCAGTAAACCGCTGGATGTCTGAAAACGTTAGGAGATCTTTGGTATGGAGATCGTAATTGTGTGGGGGTTCCGATCAAGGAAGGAAAACGGCCACACTGAAAACGTCTACAAGGTCTTCAAATCAGGCAGCACATTTTCAACAGCCTTGTATGGACAAAGGTGGAGAATCCAAGGAAGTACAGCAGCCTGAGAATGTTGATTTCAAAGCCTTGCAGAATCCAAGGACGTGTAGCAGCCTGAGAATAGAATCCAAGGACGCATAGCAGCCTGAGAATAGAATCCAAGGACGTATAGCAGCCTGAGAATAGAATCCAAGGACGTATAGCAGCCTGAGAATAGAATCCAAGGACGTATAGCAGCCTGAGAACGTTGATTTCAAAGCCTTACCACACATTGTGAGTGTTTTCTAAGCCGTTAGAATATCGGTTTCTAAACCAAGCTGCACAGTAAGACCGTGGGTTTCTAAACTATGCTATAGAGTGAAAAGGTTGGTTTCTAAGCCTTGCTATACAGTAAGACCGTTGGTTTCTAAACTATCCTATAGAGTGAAAAGGTTGGTTTCTAAGCCTTGCTATACAGTAAGACCGTTGGTTTCTAAACTATGCTATAGAGTGAAAAGGTTGGTTTCTAAGCCTTGCTATACAGTAAGACCGTTGGTTTCTGCTATACAGTAAGACCGTTGGTTTCTGCTATACAGTAAGACCGTTGGTTTCTGCTATACAGTAAGACCGTTGGTTTCTGCTATACAGTAAGACCGTTGTTTTCTGCTATACAGTAAGACCGTTGGTTTCTATTATACAGAACGAACGTTGGTTTCTGCTGTACAGCAAGAACGTTGGTTTCTGCTATACAGTAAGAACGTTGGTTTCTACTCTACAGTAAGAACGTTGATTTCTGCAATGCAGTAAGAACGTTGGTTTCTGCTATATAAAAAGGTAGTTGGTTTTTACTATACAGTAAGAACATTGGTTTCTGCTGTACAGTAAGAATGTTGGTTTCTGCTATAGAGTAAGAACGTTAGTTCTTATTATACAGTAAGAATGTTGGTTTCTGCTATAGAGTAAGAACGTTAGTTCTTATTATACAGTAAGAATGTTGGTTTCTGCTATAGAGTAAGAACGTTAGTTCTTATTATACAGTAAGAACGTTGGTTTCTGCTATACAGTAAGAACGCTGATTTCTGCCATACAGTAAGAACGTTGGTTTTTATTATACAGTAAGAACGTTGGTTTCTGCTATGCAGTAAGAACGCGGATTTCTAAGCCATGCAGTAGCGTCATGATCTGGGTTTCTGAAGTGTCGGTCAGTGAAGAATTGTTATTCTGAAGTGTCGGACAGTGAAGAATTGTTATTCTATACCAAATGACACTCAGCTTAAGTACTGCTATGGCGTGACCTGTCTGCCGGACATTGTGAAGTTCCCATACCTTGCCATCAACTCCCAACAGTCGCTTTCAGAATTCAAACCTCCGTGCCTGCACGCCACGCCCCCCCCCCCCCCCCCCCTCGGCTCCCCCCTTCCTCCCCTCCTTTCCATCTCTTCCCATGCTTTCCCTTTCTCCACTCGACCCCTGTCCAACGTGACAGAGTCCATTTTGTTCGAGATGTCACGATTCTTCTTGATCCAGAACATGAAAGAGATTGCGAGTTACGGATTATGGATGAACCGGTCTGCTGACAATACTTACCCCCCTCCCCCTCCGTTCCTACTCCCAGTTCCCTCACCGTCCCCACCCCCACCCCCTCTCTCTCTCTCTCTCCCTCTCTCTCTCTCTCCCTCCGTCTTGTCCTCTAATCCGATTTGCGGGTGGCTTTAACTTGTGACAGGACAAATTGCCTCCTGTGTGTGGCGAGACCACGGATGTTATGTCTGTGGGCGAGACCCGCAGTATTTGGTCGCTTCCCCCGTCAGTTTTGCCCCCGTGGGTAATCCTGGTAATTCAGCCCGGCACACCAAAAGGAACTCGTGCGTTTGTGTGTCTGCAACAATCAGTCATCACTTTTCCTGACCGATCTCTCTCTCTCTCTTTCTCACTGTCTCTCTGTCCGTGTGTCTGTCTAACTGTCTGTCTGTCTGTCTGTCTGTCTGTCTGTCTGTCTGTCTGTCTCTCTCTCTCTCTCTCGCTCTCAATCTCTCTCTCTCTCTCTCTCTCTCTCTCTCTCTCTCTCCTCTCTCTCTCTCTCTCTCTCTCTCTCTTTGTCGCGCTCTCTCTCTTTATATATCCCTGTCTCTGTCTCTCTCAGTATGTCTGTCTGTCTCTGTCACTCTCCCTCTTTCTGTCTGTCCTTCTCCTGTCTGTCTGTCTGTCTATCTGTCAGTCTTTCTCGTGTAAATATGTGATTGTGCTCGGGCGCCCGGAGGCACGCACACACTAACGTTCGCGACCCCCCCCCCCCTCCCCCAAAGGAACACACACACACACGCACACACACACACACACACACACACACACACACACACACACACACACACACACACACACACACACACACACCCGTGGAGAGAGAGAGAAAGAGAGAGAGAGAGAGAGAGAGAGAGAGAGAGAGAGAGAGAGACAGTCAGACAGAGAGAGAGAGAGAGAGAGAGAGAGAGAGAGAGAGAGAGAGAGAGAGAGAGAGAGAGAGATTTACAATATGGAGTATTGCTACATATTTGATACAAAGCTTTACAAAACAAAAGAAAACAAAAATGAAAAGACCTTGTCCAGCCTCTCTCTGAGCTGTCCAGATCTCCATCTTGCTGTGGCTCTCCCCTCTCTCTGAGCTGTTCAGATCTCCATCTTGCTGTGGCTCTCCCCTCTCTCTGAGCTGTCCAGATCTCCATCTTGCTGTGGCTCTCCCCTCTCTCTGAGCTGTCCAGATCTCCATCTTGCTGTGGCTCTCTCCTCTCTCTGAGCTGTCCAGATCTCCATCTTGCTGTGGCTCTCCCCTCTCTCTGAGCTGTCCAGATCTCCATCTTGCTGTGGCTCTCCCCTCTCTCTGAGCTGTCCAGATCTCCATCTTGTTGTGGCTCTCCCCTCTCTCTAAGCTGTTCAGATCTCCATCTTGCTGTGGCTCTCCCCTCTCTCTGAGCTGTTCAGATCTCCATCTTGCTGTAGCTCTCTCCTCTCTCTGAGCTGTTCAGATCTCCATCTTGCTGTGGCTCTCCCCTCTCTCTGAGCTGTTCAGATCTCCATCTTGCTGTAGCTCTCTCCTCTCTCTGAGCTGTTCAGATCTCCATCTTGCTGTGGCTCTCTCCTCTCTCTGGACTGTTCAGATCTCCATCTTGCTGTGGCTCTCTCCTGTCCCCACCGTCATGTGTGATTGATCTCTGCCCGCCCTGTCCCCACCGTCATGTGTGATTGGTCTTTGCCCGTCTCACTGTCAACACTTTCATGTCATTTTTCATCTCTCTGTAGTGTCAGTATATTGATGTGTGTCAACACTTTCATGTCATTTTTCATCTCTCTGTAGTGTCAGTATATTGATGTGTGTCAACACTTTCATGTCATTTTTCATCTCTCTGTAGTGTCAGTATATTGATGTGTGTCAACACTTTCATGTCATTTTTCATCTCTCTGTAGTGTCAGTATATTCACTGTCAACACTTTCATGTCATTTTTCATCTCTCTGTAGTGTCAGTATATTCACTGTCAACACTTTCATGTCATTTTTCATCTCTCTGTAGTGTCAGTATGTTCACTGTCAACACTTTCATGTCATTTTTCATCTCTCTGTAGTGTCAGTATATTCACTGTCAACACTTTCATGTCATTTTTCATCTCTCTGTAGTGTCAGTATATTCACTGTCAACACTTTCATGTCATTTTTCATCTCTCTGTAGTGTCAGTATGTTCACTGTCAACACTTTCATGTCATTTTTCATCTCTCTGTATGTCAGTATGTTCACTGTCAACACTTTCATGTCATTTTTCATCTCTCTGTAGTGTCAGTATGTTCACTGTCAACACTTTCATGTCATTTTTCATCTCTCTGTAGTGTCAGTATGTTCACTGTCAACACTTTCATGTCATTTTTCATCTCTCTGTAGTGTCAGTATGTTCACTGTCAACACTTTCATGTCATTTTTCATCTCTCTGTAGTGTCAGTATTTCACTGTCAACACTTTCATGTCATTTTTCATCTCTCTGTAGTGTCAGTATATGTTGCACTTTGTCAACACTTTCATGTCATTTTTCATCTCTCTGTAGTGTCAGTATATTGATGTGTGTCAACACTTTCATGTCATTTTTCATCTCTCTGTAGTGTCAGATATTCACTGTCAACACTTCATGTCATTTTTCATCTCTCTGTAGTATCAGTATATTGATGTGTGTCAACACTTTCATGTCATTTTTCATCTCTGTGTAGTGTCAGTCTATTCACTGTCAACACTTTCATGTCATTTTTCATCTCTCTGTAGTGTCAGTATATTGATGTGTGTCAACACTTTCATGTCATTTTTCATCTCTCTGTAGTGTCAGTATATTGATGTGTGCGGGACGAAGGAAGCTGTTTGCTGAATTTTGTGAACTTCCTTGAGATTATCAATGATCAATCATCCATGTTGCATAATGTGAACTTCCTTGAGATTATCAATGATCAATCATCCATGTTGCATAATGTTCTTACTGTTCAGTACAAATAGCTGCTTATCGCGTAATGTTCTAATTGCTAAACATCAGTAGTTGATTATCATGAAATGTTCTGGGGGTTGGGGGAGAGGGGGGTTAGTAATTGGTAACTTGTGTAATGTTTTAATAATTGATAGTAACTTGCCAGTGGTGTAATGTTGTGTAATGTTCCAGTTGTTAAATATCAACAGCTGCCTGTTGTGTAATGTTCTGATTGTTAAATATCAACAGCTGTCTGTTGTGTAATGTTCTGATTATTAAATATCAACAGCTGTCTTTTGTGTAATGTTCTGATTGTTAAATATCAACAGCTGTCTGTTGTGTAATGTTCTGATTGTTAAATATCAACAGCTGCCTGTTGTGTAATGTTCTGATTGTTAAATATCAACAGCTGTCTGTTGTGTAATGTTCTGATTGTTAAATGTCAACAGCTGCCTGTTGTGTAATGTTCTGATTGTTAAATATCAACAGCTGTCTGTTGTGTAATGTTCTGATTGTTAAATGTCAACAGCTGTCTGTTGTGTAATGTTCTGATTGTTAAATGTCAACAGCTGCCTGTTGTGTAATGTTCTCATTATTAAATGTCAACAGCTGCCTGTTGTGTAATGTTCTGATTGTTAAATATCAACAGCTGCCTGTTAATGTTGTGTAATGTTCAAGTTGTTAAATATCAACAGCTGCCTGTTGTGTAATGTTTCAGTTGTTAAATGTCAACAGCTGCCTGTTGTGTAATGTTCTGATTGTTAAATGTCAACAGCTGTCTGTTGTGTAATGTTCTGATTGTTAAATGTCAACAGATGTCTGTTGTGTAATGTTCTGATTGTTAAATGTCAACAGCTGCCTGTTGTGTAATGTTCTGCACAAATACCCAACTTGTTATCACTGAACTAGAAAGTGACACTCTTGTTTGGATGGTCGGGGTGAAAAGACTACGATACAGACATTTTGGTAGTTTGCATTTTGAATTAGTTTGTTGTGTATGCCTGTTTGAGATTTCTTATTAAACCCAGATGAATCTTGCACACACACACACACACACACACACACACACACACACACACACACACACACACACACACACGCGTGCGCGCGCGCGCGCGCGCGCACGCGCGCACACACACACACACACATACATACACACACGCGCGCACATGCACGCTCTCTCTCTCTCTCTCTCTCTCTCTCTCTCTCTCTCTCTGACCTTTTCTTTGATGTGAGAAATAGATGCCCATCGGGAACCGACCCAAGTAAAATCTGGGGACCGGGAGGATGGGGGGGGGGGGGGGGAGTAATAATTCTACCTGTAACACCGGAAAACACCTGAGCTCACCTGGAGTCTCTTTGTTGCCGCCCTCTCTCTTTGTTGTGTAGTTACCATGACAATGCACTCATCCGGATTAGTTGAGGTAAGGTGTGTCAGCATTGTGCCAGAGATGAAGACTTGCTTGTCTGGGCTGTATCAGAGCAACGACCATAATGAGTCTGGGCTGTATCAGACGCAACGACCATAATGAGTCTGGGCTGTATCAGACGCAACGACCATAATGAGTCTGGCTGTATCAGACGCAACGACCATAATGAGTCTGGGCTGTATCAGACGCAACGACCATAATGAGTCTGGGCTGTATCAGACGCAACGACCATAATGAGTCTGGGCTGTATCAGACGCAACGACCATAATGAGTCTCTTAGCTGGCAGGGCTGACGTGGGGAAGAAATCCCTGGAGAATGTTCGGGAGATCATGGAGGGGGCAGGGGATAAAGACTGTCTTACTCTATACAGATACCACCAGAACGACAAGACAATAAGGTGGGCATGGAGGGGCAGGGGATAAAGACTGTCTTACTCTATACAGATACCACCAGAACGACAAGGCAATAAGGTGGGCAGTGAAAACATGAAAAAAAAAATTATTTGGGGGCCCGAAGGATTTGAACAGGTGGTTCATAAGGTAACATCATGCTGCCGACCGCAAAGGGCCATATCAGGGCTGTCACCGTGTTGACGTCAGCTCACATGTTACAACACCCCCACCCCCCCTCAAAACAAACAAACAAACAAAAAACCTCGCTCACACAACCCTTTTTATATACACCTAAAAACACGTCGGACATTTTGTTAAAAATCTTTCCTCTGTCAAATCTCAGATCAGATGACCAAAATGTTGGTCCTCTTCAGAAATTCAAAGATCACATCAGTCGGAACTGTCTGTGAACAAGGTGTTCGTGGAGGCTGTTGGAAAATATTTATGTCTCACGTCATGTCATGCGAGTCCCAACACTGACAGAATATGTGTCACTGTGAGTGGTATGTGACATGGTATGCACCACGGAGCTTGGTCACTGTTTGAAAGGTGCGAATGAGTTGAAAACGAACGGCCAGTGTGCAGGGGCATAACACTGTTTCTTACAGACCTTGCAGGGGAAGATTTCAGCGGCTGGGACCCTGCTTCCTCTTGGTCCTCTTCGCCTTCCAAACTCTGTGTGTCCTGGAGGCCTAGCTGTCTCCACCAGGGTGTGTCAGGGGCAGTCTCTCCCCAGGTGACCCTGTGTGTCCTGGAGGCCTAGCTGTCTCCACCAGGGTGTGTCAGGGGCAGTCTCTCTCCCCAGGTGACCCTGTGTGTCCTGGAGGCCTAGCTGTCTCCACCAGGTGTGTCAGGGGCAGTCTCTTGCCAGGTGACTCTGTGTTTTCCTGGAGGCCTAGCTGTCTCCACCAGGTGTGTCAGGGGCAGTCTCTCCCCAGGTGACCCTGTGTGTCCTGGAGGCCTAGCTGTCTCCACCAGTGTGTGTCAGGGGCAGTCTCTTGCCAGGTGACCCTGTCCATATTGCTGCTCTCGGGTAGGCCTTTAAGAGTGTCTGTGCACCTCGTCAGTTATCCGGAATTTTCTCTTTTTTTCCCCCCTACTTTTTTTTAATCTTTTCCTTTCTTTTTTCTTCTTCTTTTTTTTTTTTTCGTTTCCAACTTTTTAAAAACATGTTTCTAACTTTCTCCTACTTCTGCCCTGTCGCTTCTCAGTTCATGCTTCTCCCTTCTGTACTGGTCCCTGTGTTTACCATGGGGGGGGGGGGGGGGGGAGATAGGGAGGGGGGTTCAGGGTAAAAGGCAGGCATGGATCTGATGGGGGTTTTTTTGTTGTTTTTTTTTGCCCTTAGGGTTTTTTGTGTGCACCTGCTCAGGCTGCCTCCCCACAGCATCCTTCAACCCCCACCGCTCTTCCTGCTCCTGCCCCCTACACTCTCCTCAAAGAGAGAGAGAGGGGGGGGGGGAGAGAGAGAGAGAGAGAGAGAGAGAGAGAGAGAGAGAGAGAGAGAGAGAGAGAGAGAGAGAGAGTAGTCTTGTGTGAACACACCTATGAGGAACGCTGCAAGTTTCCAGAATCAGCACTAACTGCTTCAGAGGGCCTCGTTTTCTTTGTTGCCCATTACTGTTGAATGAGCTATTTACAGTTCCTGGTGCCAAAGCCATTTTCTTCCAGTAAAATTGCTGTCAAAAGACATCGCTTCTAAAGAATCTTGTTATTTGATCAGCTCTTTTTTTCCCGTTCCTGAATGGTTTCTTTGCCATTCTCCATTGCTCTACTGACAGAGAGAGAGAGAGAGAGAGAGAGAGGAGAGAGAGAGAGAGAGAGAGAGAGAGAGAGAGAGAGAGAGAGAGAGAGAGAGAGAGAGAGAGAGAGAGAATGTGTATCAAACGGTTTCTGTAAGTGGGGGTGTGTGTATGTCCCTTCATATCAATCTTAATGTTTCGCGTAAATGGCTACAACTTTGGTTGGGTATTGCTGAAATTAAAAACAAAATTCGCAAAAAAGCAAAGATGAGAGAGAGAAATGGAAATGGAATTGATTCAGTTTAGGCCACAGCCCCTCCCTGAAGGGGGATCACATCCAAAAACATACCATACTGAATATAACCCAAAATAGTTCACAAAATGGATGAAGTACATGGAGAGAGAGAGAGAGAGAAAAGAGAGAGAGAGAGAGAGAGAGAGAGAGAGAGAAGAAGAGAGGAGAGAGAGAGAGGCGGATAAGATGGAGAGAGAAAGAGGGACAAAAAGACAATGACAGAAAAGAAACGCAGAGAGACAGAGGAAGAGAGACAGAGAGAGAGCTCAAAGATAGGCTTAAAAGAATGTAATTAAATTCTCTACCAGGTAACACTCCGCCGCCATTTCTTGTGTAGATAGGCATTTCAGTGGCTGCCACCCCCCCCTCCCCCCCCCCCACCCCCCCCCCCCCCCCCCCCCCGAAAAATTACAAACAAACCCAAGCCAAAATAGTGTTTGAACATCCAAAGGGTTGTTGAGACTGCAGAAACAACCCATTTTCAGAAAAAAACAGCAGGAAGAACTAGCCGCTATTGGACTGCCCTCAGAGCGACGTAAGTTTGGAGAACAGTGAAAATGGGGACAATTCTCGCTATGATATTTGCGGTTACAGTAGCACAAAGGTGAAAAAAAATAGCCTAAATACTGTCTGAATGGACATCAGAACACGACATGTAGAACCTGTAGAAGGAAAACATTGGGAGGCTGGACCGACCTCAGGTGGACAAAATTAGGCAGCAAATGGAACAGAGTAACACAGTAATGACTGAACAGACCTGGAGAGAAGACATGAAGCGAAGAGCGGTAAACAGCAGGAAAAAGGAATGGTGACTGAACAGACCTGGAGAGAAGACATGAAGCCAAGAGCGGTAAACAGCAGGAAAAAGGAATGGTGACTGAACAGACCTGGAAAGAACCCATGAAGCACACAGCACTAAACACGAGGGAAAGAAACCCATGAAGCACACAGTACTAAAACACGAGGGGGAAGAACGCATGAAGCACACAGTACTAAATTCTACGAGAAAAAAGTGGTTTTGACTAAGCAGATTTCGGAAGGACACAGGAAGAAAGGAGTTGTAAACAGTAGGAAAGAGTCGTGCTAACTGAACACGTGGAGCAAAGAGTAGAAAACAGCATCAAAAAGATATAGTGCTGACTGAACACACCCCTGGTAAGAACGCATGAAGCAAAGAGTAGCTAACAGTAGGGAGAAGTGCGTGCTGATTGAACAGACCAGGGAACGCCCTTTAAAGCAAAGATCTTTGTTTAAAACCGTAGCCAAAAGAAAAGAAAAAGTAACGCGGACTGAATGAACCTCAAAGCCGACTCGCGTACAGCAAAGAGTACACAGCGTAAAAAACCCAAAGACAAATCGTGCCGCTGGATTAGAAGTGGCCATTGCTGATTTGCCGCCTGGGGCACTCATGATGGCGATGGAATGATCGAGAATCGTGCCCAGAGGACTTGGCCAGGTTACACTCATGAAGACCATGGCGATGGAATGATAGAGAATCGTGCCCAGAGGACGTGGCCTGGTTCACTCATGATGGCGATGGAATGATAGAGAACCGTGCCCAGGGGACGTTTGGGCCTGCTTCCCCTCATGATGGCGATGGAATGATAGAGAATCGTGCCCAGGGGACGTGGCCTGCTTCACTCATGATGGCGATGGAATGATAGAGAATCGTGCCCAGAGGACGTGGCCTGCTTCACTCATGATGGCGATGGAATGATAGAGAATCGTGCCCAGGGGACGTGCCTGCTTCCACTCATGATGGCGATGGAATGATGAGAATCCTGCCCAGAGGCCGTGGCCTGCTTCAACTCATGATGGCGATGGAATGATAGAGAATCGTGCCCAGGGGACGTGGCCTGCTTTCACTCATGATGGCGATGGAAAGAATAGAATCGTGCCCAGAGGACGTGGCCTGCTTCACTCATGATGGCGATGGAATGATAGAGAATCGTGCCCAGGGGACGTGGCCTCTTCACCCCATATGGCGATGGAATGATAGAGAATCGTGCCCAGGGGACGTGGCCTGCTTCACTCATGATGGCGATGGAATGATAGAGAATCGTGCCCCAGAGGACGTGGTCAGGTTCACTCATGATGGCGATGGAATGATAGAGAATCGTGCCCAGGGGACGTGGCCTGGTTCACTTCATGATGGCGATGGAATGAAAGAGAATCGTGCCCAGGGGACGTGGCCTGCTTCACCTCATGATGGCGATGGAATGATAGAGAATCGTGCCCAGGGGACGTGGCCTGCTTCACTCATGATGGCGATGGAATGATAGAGAATCGTGCCCAGAGGACGTGGCCTGCTTCACTCATGATGGCGATGGAATGATAGAGAATCGTGCCCAGGGGACGTGGCCTGCTTCACTCATGATGGCGATGGAATGATAGAGAATCGTGCCCAGGGGACGTGGCCTGCTTCACTCATGAGGCGATGGAATGATAGAGAATCGTGCCCGGGGACGGGCCGTGGGTGGAGACCAACATGGCGGACACATGGTGTCCACGGTAACTGGCTTTTCTCCGTGGGTATGGTAATAAATTTCACACTTCGCTTTTCATTACTTGAAATTTCCCTGTTCGTTCCCCCCCCCCCCCCCCCCCCCCCCCCCCCCCCCTTCATCAGGACCTTACCCCCACTTGTTCTCTGTCTGTCTGTCTGTCTGTCTGTCTCTCTCTCTCTCTCTCTCTCTCCTCTCTCTCTCTCTCTCTCTCTCTCCTCTCTCTCTCTCTCTCTCTCTCTCTCTCTCTCCCCGCCATCATCTCTCTCACGAAAATGGTAATAGTATACTGAAAATAAAACATCTCCTTTTATATTGTGGCAGCTTACGTGACAAACATGTTGTGAATTTTGAATATAATTATGAAACAAGAACGTGTGCCCTGATCGTTGTCTCCCTAGATTTTGATTTATACTTCGTGTGTTTGTATGTGATTTATACTTCGTGTGTTTGTATGTTGATTTGGGGTTACATTTGCCTCTTGTGTTGTGTCGCTTGAGACATGTTTAATGCCGTGTATCCTCTATGCTTAAACCACAGGTCAGACGTCAGTAAATCTTATCTTCGTCCAGCCCTCACTCTCCCCCTCCCCCCCTCCCTCTTCCTCTCTCTCTCTCTCTCTCTCCTTTTTTTCTTCTCCAAAAACTTTTTTTCTCCCATACCCCACTCTCTGCCCCCTCCAGCTCTCCTCCCACCCCTATTCCACCCCACCCCTTTCTCCCAGCGTCTACGAGTGTTCGCCTGTGCTCTCGTGCATGAGAGCAAAACGAGATACGCTTTAAATAAAAAGTCACAAGGGTCGGAGGATGAACCTGAGTTCTTCATCAACGAAGCGTAAAACTATGAATACGATTATGACGAGGTGAAGAACAGAGCAATCTTCTTGTCATCAGCTTCACTGGTGGGTTCAGTGAGGCGGGGGATGTGAAAGGGTTAATTGAAAATTCTTTTTGTGTGAGTTACTGGATGTTTGCTTCGCTTCACGTCGGCTTGTACTGGAAGGTAACCCATGTCAGTCGTCCTTTTTCTGCCTGTTGCTGGTGTTCCTCTTCTGTTTCTTCTTCTTCTTCTTCCTTTCTCTGTCCTACTTTAAAGTTGTGTGTGTGTGTGTGTGTGTGTGTGTGTGTGTGTGTGTGTGTGTGTGTGTGTGTGTGTGTGTGTGTGTGTGTTGTGTGTGTGTGTGTGTGTGTGTGTGTGTGTGTGTGTGTGTGTGTGTGTGTGTGGGATGTATGTGTGTGTGTGTGTGTGTGTGTGTGTGTGTGTGTGTGTGTGTGTGTGTGTGTGTGTGTGTGTGTGTAGTTCTGATTGTTTTCGTGCTTGTTCTCGTTTTCTCTTTCTTCATCTTCTGCTTGTTCGGCTTGCCTGCTTGTTTTTTCTTCTTCTGATGCGTTTGAAGGTTATACTTTACGGAAACAAAGCAGAGCTTATAAATGCTCTTCGGCAACACAATCCTCCATTTTAGACAGACTAGATTATCGTTTTGGACTTTCTTCGACTCTAAATAAAAGAATCAACTTTGAGGAATCTGGTGAAATGTCGATCTTTATTTTATGAATAACTAGATTTGGAGCTGTGGATTTTTCTTTTAAATGTCAACTTAAGTATGCCTGATTATATGCGCGAAAAGAAAGTGGTTTTTTTTTTTTTTTGTTTTTTTTTTAGAAAGACGGGTTTAGGAAAAACGAATCAACTTCTGGGTGTTTGACCAGGCGGTAAAGCCACCTGACAGATTAGGAAAGTATACAAACATACAAGCACGTATGTACGAGAATATACACGCGCGCGCGCGTGCGCGCGCGCGCGCACGCACATTCACACACACACACACACACACACACACACACACACACACACACAGGTGCGTCCGTTTTATCTCTCTCTCTCTCTCTCTCTCTCTCTCTCTCTCTCTCTCTCTCTCTCTCTCTCTCTCAAACACACACACACACACACACACACTCCTCTGCCCCTCCTTCCTCAATCCCCCATTCCCCCGTTTAGCAAAGGTTGGGCGGACTTCAATCCAACAGGAAGTCAGATTGTGGTGATTGTCTAATGATCATGGTCGTGCTAGTCTCCACTGGTTTAGGAAGGGAGAAAAAAAAAAGAACAAAAAGATCTTGCCAGTCTTCAGCCTTTCACTGCATGACTGAGTGTGATGGGTGTAGTTCCACCATTTCTGCCAGCGGTCACTTTGCTCCACAGCGCATGCAAATGGAAAGAGAGAGAGAGAGAGAGAGAGAGAGAGAGAGAGAGAGAGAGAGAGAGAGACGGTGGGTGGCGGTCCTGTGACAGGGGGTGGGAGGTGGGGTGGTAGAAAAATGGGTGCAAAGGAGAGAGGGCGAATGACTCCGTCATCACTGACGCAGTTCATGAACTATTATTTTCTTCTTCTTTTTTTCTTTCTTCTGTCACTGCCGAGGGCGTTAAGTTTTCATCGGTGTCTGTTTGTTTGTTTGTCTGTCTGTTGGTTTGTGTGTCAATTTTTTTTGTCTGTCTGTCTGTTTGTTTGTCTGTTTGTTTGTAAGGTAAGGTTAGGTAAGGCAAGGTACGTTGCTCATAGCCCAGCAACTGCAAAGGGCCATATCAGGGCTGTCACCGCGTTCAAGTCAACTTCTAACTGAGGGAGGTGGGCCGGTGTACTTAAACGTGTGTGTGTGTGTGTGTGTGTGTGTGTGTGTGTGTGTGTGTGTGTCTGTTTCGAGACTCTCCTCCCTCCCTCCCTCCCTCCCTCCCTCCCTCTCTCTCTCTCTCTCTCCTCTCTCTCTCTCTCTCTCTTACTCACTTACGGGCGCGCAGGCGCACGCACGCAGGCTCGCGCGCGCGCACACGCACATACACATGCATATACACATAATACAAAGTGTCGCGCACACACACACACACCCCACACATACACACAGAGTGGCAACACAATCACACACACGTGCGCGAGCACACGTGCATGCTCGCACGTACGAACACACCACACACACACACACACACACACACACACGCGCGCGCGCGCGCACACACACACCACACACACATACACAAACATTCAAAGATGCAAAGATGTTAATCCTGTGACCCCTTTTGGGGCATGGAAGACTTGAAACAAATAAAACAAATAGAAATGAAACAAATGAAACATCCAATTTTCCCTGTGATTAAAACACTGAAGTAACATTACACAAGTTAGCTAAGTTTTAAAACTTCGCTAAGTTTAGCAACACTTTCTTACCACCACACAGCAAACGACAACAGTTAAATACGCAATTTGTACACGTAAATTTTCTAGGTATAAACTGATTTCTAATGTTATATTTGTTACATTTCATTACAAAATGAAATTCATCACCAAGGTCATTCTGGTCACAGTCCCGACAGAATCGTTCATCGTGAGGTATTCCAAATCGTCTGCCAATTTCTATCATGAGTTTATGATTGCCACAGCGAAACTGAATTAGTGGGTATATATAACATCAGCTAACATTTCAATATATCTTCCACCCCATCTCTCTCTCTCTCTCTCTCTCTCTCTCTCTCTCTCTCTCTCTCTCTCTCTCTCTCTCTCTCTCTCTCTCTCTCTCTCTCTCTCTCTCTCTCTTCTCTCTCTCTCTCTCTGTGTGTGTGTAGTGTGTAAGGCTGTTTTGGTTGGTAAATGTGACAGGCTCAGGTTCAATTCTTAGACAGATTTCTTGGATAAACCCTAACTCTCTCACTGACTTGCACACCACCTCAACCTTCCCCTTGTTTGAGTTCGCCCCATTATGCCCTGCAGTCAGTGTGTGAGGATGAAGGTCTATCATCCCAGTCATTTTGGGGATGAAGTCTATCATCCCGTAAATGTGTGGGTAAAGGTCTACCCAACCCAGTAAAGGTGTGAGGTTAAGGGTGAAATACCCCACCCTGGGGTGGGGAATAAAGGTCTATAAACCCATCAGTGTGTGAGGTTTAAAATTTTCCCCCCATCATGCATGGGGATAAAGGAAAAACCCCCCCATCAGTGTTTTGGGTTAAGGGCTTTCATTTCCAGTCATCCCTATGAGGTTTAAAGGGCTTTTCCGTCCAGTAAATGCTATGAGGTGGGGGGTTTTTCTTGTCCAGTAATGCTTTTGGGGATGGGGTTTTTCTGTCCTGTCTTCTTGAGGAAAAGGGGCTTTTCAACGTCCATTCATGCAAGAGGATGGGGTCTACTTTCCCAGCGCTATGAAAAGGGGGGTCATCACCCCGGCATGATTTGGGTGAAGGTCTATAAAGTCCACCCAATTGCTATGGGGAAGGGGGCCCTAAAAATCCCAGAATGCAATGGGGATAAGGCTATCCCCAAATCATGCTTTTGGGGAGGGGGGCCCTATCTGCCCAGTTTTTCATAAAGGGGGGAGGGTCTTTAAAGCCCGTCTTGTTTTGAGGAGGGGGTCTATCTTTGCCCAAAGTCATCTTGGGGATAAGGTAATCTTTTCCCCGTCTTTCAATAGGGGGGGGTCTACCCTTGCCCAGCCCTTTTATGGGAAAAAGGTCTATCACCCCTTTCATGCTTGAGATTGTATTTTTTCAGCCAGTCATTTTTTGGTGGGATTTTTTTTGGGTCAAAATAAAGTCCGTCTTGCAATGAGGATAAAGGGTCTATCTGCCCGGGTCAAGCTATGGGATAAAGGGTCTATCATTCCATTCATGCTATAGGATGAATTCTATCACCCCCCTCATGCTATGGGGATAAAGGTCCAATCATGCCATCATGCAAAGAGGATGGGGGTCAAATAAATGTCCTTTTTGCAATGAGGATAAGGGGTTAAAAAGTCCTTTTTCATGCAAAGAGGAAAAATTTCAATCTTTCCGTCTTTGCAATGAGGATGAAGGTCTAAAAAGTCCAGTAAATTTATGAGGGGGGGTCTTTCATGCCACCCATTTAGATTTGGGGCCCTATCATGCCCAGCCCAAGCCTTAGGATGAGGGCCCCTATCATGCCCTAGTCATGCTATGGGGAAGGGGTTTCTATAAAAGTCCATTTCATTGTGTTTGAGGAAAAGGGGGTCTTCACGTCCATTTCTTTCCTTGGGATGAAGGCCCAAAAATTGTCCAGTCATGCAAGGGGATAAGGGTTAATCATGCCCGCCCCAAGTTTTGTTGGGGAAAAAGGTCTTTCACCCCCGTTTTGTATGAATAAGGGTTATAAATTTTCCATTCATGCAAGAGGTTTAAAGGTCTTTTTTTCCATCAGGCTTTAAAGGAAGGCTATCTTCCCCGCATTATGGGGAATAAAGGGGTTCTACATGTATCTTTGCTTGAGGTTTAAGGGTTTAAAAACATTCCGCACTATGGGTTGAAGGCTTCATACCCAGTTTTGCAAAGAGGTAAAAGTCAATAAAGGCCCGTCATGTTTTGGGGAAATGAGGTCTATAAAAAAAGCCCCCCCCGTCATCCCAATGAGTTGAAGGGTTATAAAAATATCCAGTAAAGCTATGGGGATAAAGGTCCCCTTGCCCATTTCATGCAATGAGAATAAAGTCTATCACGCCAAATCAGCTTTTAGGATAAAGGTCAAATCACGCCCCAGCCCCAGTGTTTGAGGATAAGGGTCTTTTAAATGTCAAGTATCTTTTGGGGAAATGAAGGCAAACATGTCCCTAAGATTTGGCGGGGATGGGGTTTCAAAATAAAAGCCCAGTCATGCTATGAGGAGGGTCAAACAGGCCCAACATGCTATGGGAAAAAGGGGCTATCATCCCCAAATCACGCTCTGGGAGGAAGGGTCATCATGTCCGGGTCATGCTTTGGATGAAGGTCAATAAATTTCCAGCCTTTGCAAGGATATGGGTTTAAAATAAACCCAGTCTTGCAAAGAGGAAGGCCCCTTTATTTGCCCAATTTAAAGGTATTGGTTAAAGGTTTTTTTGCCAATCAGTGTGTGAGGATAAGGTCATCATGTCCTCATCAAGGGGTTTTTAAAGGTCTATCATGCCCAGTCATCTTTTAATAAATTCTACCCCTGTCCAGTCATGCTATGGGGGAAAGATTACCCTCCTCCCACCAGAGGTGTACCCTATAAAACCCATCCCCCTTGAAAAGGGTCTAAGTAAAACCCATTTTACCCTCCAAGCCTGCCCCTCCCCCCCTTTCCCCCAATCCCCAAACTTGGGCCTCCAAAAAAACCCCAGCGGGGGAACCGGGAAAAAAAACCCCGTTCCGCTTGACCAAACAGATTCGGGGCCTGGTCCCCCCTTCCACCCCCCCCCCATTGAAAACGGCCCCAAACCCCCAAAGGAAACGGGAAATTTTGCCTCACCTTGGGGAATGGGTATAAACCCCCCTTGGGGTTTCCAGTCGGTGTTCGTTTTGGGGCTTCGCCGTTTTTCCGACTTACACACGGGACACAACTCCTTTGAGAAAAGGGCCCGGGGATTTTTTCCGCGGGGCGTGTTTTTCAAAATTTCCCTTTAAAAAAAAGATTAATTTTTTTTCTTTCATCTGATCAAAATGTTGGGGGGGGGGGGGGGGTTTGGGGGGGGGGGGGGCCCAATTTTAAAAGGGTTTGAGTGTGTTTAGAATCAACTGGGGGGTACTTTTTTTTTTTTTCCCTTTTTTAAGGGACATAAAGGAAAGGGGTTTTTTTTGAGGATATGGACACCCTTTTTGTAATAGCCCCTTCCCGGCCGCGGGGCGTTTAACAACTTTTTTAAACCAGTAATCATTATGACTCCACCAAACAACGGGGACAAAACGAACCAAAAAGACAAAACACGGGGGCGTTTCGCCCTTTTTAGGTAAAAAACCAACCCAAACCGAACCCGGACCGTGCCTTTTTGGCTTCGAAGGGTTTTAGGGGGAGGGGGGACGGGATTTTGATGGGAGGGGGAAAGGAGAGTGGAAAGGAAAGAAAAGGTGGTTGATTGATGGGGATAGGGGGGGGGGGGGTTTTAAAAAGGGAGAGTGAAAATTGAGTGGGGGGCCAAAATTTTTCTCGAGCATTTGGGAAAATTTAAAGGGTGTTTTGCTGTTGTTGAGAGAAAAAAGTCTTTGGGTTTTAAATTCTTCGGGGCTCCCCGGGGGGGGATACCCCGAGTCGTAAACTGAAGGGGGGGAGATACGGGGAAGTTTTTTCGCAGGCCCGGGGGATAGTGACAAGGGTTGGCAGACGCCAGCCCGGTTAAAGAAGAGTGTCCACTTTGAGCATGGCTTTTTCACTGGGCTCCCCCGTGGGCCTAAAGGGGGAAGGCATCGTGTCCGGGTGCCCGTCGGGGTGGGTTTGCCCGTCACCCCTGCAGGCAGAGTACGCGACCTTTAAGTCGCCCCCTGTTCTGAGGAATGAAGGGAAAAGGCCCGGGGCCATCGATTGGTTTGCCCCTTGTTGTCTATAGGGGGAATAAATACTTGAAGAATCAGTCTTTGGCTGGTAGAGAGGTCCGGGCTTTTTTATTTCAATGGGTTTTTTGGGGGGAATCAAAATGTTTTTGAAAAGGGGGTTTAAATGCATTAGCCCAGGGGGTGCCCAAGCTTTGTTGGCGTTTGCAGCTGTGGTGTTTGGTATTGAAAAGGTGACTAGTGATTTCCAAATTGGGGGAATAAAAAAACTTGGGGTTTTTTTGGTAAAAAATTCGGGGTTGAGGGTTTTTTGCCAGTGATTCCATTGGTTTTGACCCAGTTAAACTCGGGTTCCCCTCTTTTTTTTAAAAACGAATAAAAAGGTGTTTGGGAAAAAACCGGGAAAGGGGTTGTGACTCACTTAAGGGAAAGTGAAACCCCCCTTTTTGTTGGGGCTCAAGAAAATACAGCTAAACAGGGGTTTGCTGTCGCCTCTTTGTCCCCTGGGTTGGGGACGTAAGCAGTGGAGGTTGCGGGGTACCCTCGGAGCCGACGCGGAAAAATTGGGTCCCCCGTTTTGGGGAAAGGGGTCGACAGAAAGACGTGTTACCCTTTTTGGGACCTTTGACGGGGGGCTGCCAGACAACAGTGGGGTGTTTGCAGCCAGAAAAGGGGACCTTTTGGGAAAGGGGCCCGACAGGACCCCTTTTCCGTAAAAGGGGGGCAAAGGGAGGGGTGGAGCCCGGGGACTCGGTTTTAGGGTGGGGGCCAAGCTACGTTCCCCAGTGCCCCCCAAAACTGGGTTTTGGGCCAATCGGGGGGGCCACAAGGGTTTGTGGCAGCTTCGCCTTTGCGCAAAATTGGTATGAGAGAAACGACGATCAACCGGGGAATGTGGAAATTTTACGGACGTTTATTTGTTTTTAATTTTTATAAGTGTGAAAACCAAATTGGGGGAAATTGTTTTTCCCGGGCAAAGTAAAATAACTAAAGGGAAAAGGGGAAAGCGATTTAGGAGATTGTCTGTAGTTGTTTAAAAAGTTGTTTGATACGATATTTTGTGGGGTGTAGTAAACGGGAGGGGGCCCCGGAGAAAAGTTAAAAAAAAGTTGATTTTTTCTATAAAATGTTTTTGGGTTTCCCCACCCCTTTGTGGGGGCCCGATTGAGGGGACGAGGGGCGTGTGCCTATGCGGGGAGCGCATTTGGTTGGGGAAAGCCTTTTAAATACTTTTTTTCTATAACCCCTGCACCCTAAATAAAAAAATTTTAAATTTTTAAAAACGGGGGGGAGCGTGGGGAAAACCCCCTTTTTTTTCACAAATTGGGGGCTCGTCCGGGATGAACAAAAATAAACCCAAAAAAGTGTTTTTTTGATTCGGGGTTTTTTTTTGTTAAATTTTGCAAGGGATTTGAAATTTGTCTAATTGGGGAAACCCCTAGATTTTTTTTTGTTCTTACCGGGAAAAGCTTTTGGCCATGTGTTGTTTGTTTTGATTTTTTTTTTTTTTTGATGGGCCTTTTTGTTTAAAACTTGCTTTTTTTGGTTGCTGTTGGGGGGATTTTGTGTAGAAACCCAATTTAAATCGCTTTTTT
Organism: Conus ventricosus; assembly: GCA_018398815.1. Lineage (NCBI taxonomy): Eukaryota > Metazoa > Mollusca > Gastropoda > Neogastropoda > Conidae > Conus > Conus ventricosus. Next base: position 71,043,753 of record CM031617.1, on the reverse strand, counting down.
AAAACAAGTAAACGGGGGGGTATTCGTTTTTACTGTATTTGTTTTAACTAGCTGATTGGGGGGTTAGATAGCTTCAGAATGTCGACAAAAAGAGGGTGCTGGGGAAAATTGGGTCCGCTGAAAAAGGGATGGACCTCAAAGAAGAAAAGTTTAGGATTAAAGGGCCCGGGAACGGGAAGGCTTATGTGATGGAACGGCCCCTTGAAAAATCGGGGGCTCAGAAAATACAAAGGGAACGGGAAGAAAAAGAGAGAAAAAAAAAATTTTTAAAAAGAGGAGAGGGAAAGAGAACGGGAAAAAAGAGGAGAGGGAAAGGGAAGGGGGAAAAGGAGGAGAGAGAAAGAGAACGGGAAAAGGGGGGGAGAAGAAGGGGAAAAGGGGGAGAGAGAAAGAAAGGGAAGAGAGGAAAGGGGAAAGAAGGGGGGATAAGGCTTTTTGGTTAAAAAAATTTAAAATTGGAGAAAAAAACGGGAGGGACGAAAAACCCTCAAGTGAACTTTGCCCCAAAAGCCCGTCCTTGATCAAAAAGGCCAAGAACTTTATTTCTATTACAACCCCCTTGATAGAATCCCAAACTTTTAAAGAAATCCAAAGATTTTTAAAGGGGGATTTCATCTAAAAGTTTGAAAGGTTTGCCAAATTCGGGCTTACCGAAGAACGGTGGGCCACACATCTGCCCGCATGTTGAAAACCAAAGGTTAAGAAACGTTTTTTTTTTTGCCTCCCATTGGAAAAAAAGACGGTTTATGTATCGTGCTGTTGGCTTTTTTTCAAAGGTACCGGGAAACTGCTGTTAGATACGGGGAAAAAGTTCAGAGGGGCTGTCGGGGCCAGGGGGCACATTTACAGTTCCTTTATCGGGCAAAATCTCTCTTTGATAAAAGGGATGAGAAAAGGGATATTGAACAGCCCCTTTGAACAGTTGAAGGAAGAATCGGTAGAGAGAAAAACCTGTCCCTTTCCCGGAAAAGATCCCCACTGTGTTTTTGGGCAAAAAGAGAAATAAAAAGGGCCTTAAAAAAGGTTATAAAATTTTGCGGGACAGGTATGAATTTTGCCCAGGGATCGCGCTGTGTTTTGAAGGGAACAAACTGTTTTTTCCTTTTATGCGCAGACCACAAAGTCAAAAGAGTGAGTCGCCAAATCACTACAGAAAGGAGGCGAGACCGCAGTTAGAAGGCATTTTTTAAGCCCCGTGGCAAGGGTTTGGGGTTGAAGAGAAAGGTAGAGTGAAAAAGCACAAGTTTTAAAAGTGGGCGAAGGGTCATATCGCCAAGGAAAGTACGGAGTGCGAAAACAATCATTTTTTGCGGGTTGTCAATTTAGGGAGGGAAAGGGAGGGGGCCCCCACCCCAAAAATAGGGGATTAAGTAAACGGGAACCCGGGGCCCCGCTTTTAAACACAGGCGATTTAGGGGGCAAAGGTAGGGCCCGGGTTTTTTTTAGAGAGCAGACTATACCCGGGGAAAACCCCCTGTGTTTTCGATATGCAGATGAAAAATTAATTTGGGGGGGCCCTTTGGGCCCTTTTCAAAGTAAGCAGAGTTTTTCCCGGAGTACTCTCACGCAGCAATGCAAAACAATCTTCCCCCATCCAGGGCCCTTTTTAGGGGGAGGGGCAAACCTCCCCAAACCTAACCAGGGGTGCCAGGGCAAGAAAGGGGGAAAACAATGGCAGTGCAGGGTTGAAAATGAACAAACGCAGGGGGAGTGCCAAAAGGCGCCGCTAGGGATTTGGAAACTTTGTAAAGGGCCTGAAGGTGGCCCGGTGGTGGTGGGGGGGTTCAGTGGACCCTGAAAAAAGGTGTTTGTAGGGTTTCCGGGGCCATGGGGGCCATATGGGGGTTTCAAAAGATTGTTTGGGGTTTCCCTGGTAGTCAGAAATTTAGGAGGGCCCCGGTGGGGACCTCAGGGTGGGGGGCCAAAAATGGACCCCAGAAATAAATTTGGAAAACCCGCAGTGGGGTTGGGACCCCGGGAGGCGTAATAAAGCCCTGGCAAGAAGGTTTGAGGTGACCCCGCTATCGAAAGAAAAAGCCAAGACATTTTGCTCAAAGGAGCAGATAATCCAGGTCAGGAAATAAGGTTTTAAGTAATGGCAAAGGCCATGAGCGGGATTCGAAAACCCAAAGGGAAATTTCCCCAAGAGAAGGGAAAAACGGTTTTTGGAAAAAGATGGTGAGGGATCATCTCTTAACATTTTGAAAAGGGGAGAGGGCTTCCCTCGCAGTGAATTTGGGGGCGACAAACCCAGTTCACGGAACTTGGAACAACAGACCCTGAGGCAAAGAAAACAAAGGGGGACTAAAAAGGGCAGGGAATTGGCCGAACAGGCCAAAAGAGGATCGCGCAGATTTTCCCGCGTTTTCCTTCACTGGACTAAAAAGTTTTGAAAGGTGCCTGGGTCCTTTTTTAAACCTGGAATTTCCCCAAAGTTTCTGCCCCCGGTAAATATGGCGAACCCCAAACGGCGGTCAAGTTTTTGGGGGGGGGAGTAGGTCAAGGGGTTGGGGTAATGCCTTCCCCGGGGGTTTTCTGTTTGGGGTTGTTTAACAACAGAAGTTGAACAATGGTAGGAGCAATGCCTACGGGGTGCAAGTTTTTGGTGGTGGTTGGGGAGCAGTCATCGGTTTTCGGACAGCTTCTGTGTTAAAAAATGAGGGGGCCATTTTTGTTTTTGATTTTTTTGCCCCCGTTTAGGGGGGTTGAGCCCTTTTTTCATGGTTATTTTTTTTTTTTTTGAAAATTAAAGTTTTTCATGTAATGCGTTGCTTTGTTTATTTTGGGATTATGGAGCGGAAAACATACGTTTCCAGTGTTATTAATTTTTGATTTTTTTTGGTTCATATTTTTGCTCAAGTTGTTTTGCACTCTCGGGAAAAAGTGAAAAAGTCCTTTGTTTTTGAAAACGGTTTAAAAGGGTTTTATTTTCGTATTGGGGTGTGAGACCCTTTGAGGAGAAATTGGGGCCACACGCCTGAATTTGATTTTTATGTTTTGTAGGGGGGCACAAAGCCCTGAATTTTTAAAACCCTTTTCTTTGTGGATTGTGGCTACACCCTGGGTTTGGGTTTTGATGTTTAATTTGGCTGGGGCCCCAAAAACCCGAATTTTTTAATCGTGATTAAACAAAAATAGGGCCATGCTCCGGTTTGGATCTTGTGCCAATTAAAAGGTTGTTCTTTTTTAGAATTTAAAGGAAAGTTTTAATTTAAAATGTATGGACCCTGCCGAAAAGCTATCGTTTAAAGGAGGAGTTTTCTTGATTATATGGAGCCCGTTTATGACTGAGTTATTCAAAGGAAACTGACTGGTTTTTTTATTTTTTTAATTTGGGGACATTATCCATGTTTGGATGTTTAGGAAGTGTTTTCTTGAACAATTGGGGGAGCAAGTTAAAATCGGGCCCATGCAAATTTAGTTTTTTTTTTATTTCCCCCCTTTAGAAAAATTGTCCCCCGGGGGAAATGTTGATTGGAACCCCAAATTCTTAGGGGACGGGGTGTAATGAGTCCCGGCCCCAATTTTTTCCGAGCATTTAGGCAAATTAAGGGTAGTTTTTTCTTTGTTTTAGACAAAAACCTTTTGGTTTTTTCAAATTCCTGGGGGGGCAAACCCGGGGGGGATTTCCCCCAGCCCTATCTGAAGGGGGAGTAAAAGGGGAAGTTTTTTCGCATGTCCGAAAGGGAAAAGTGCAAGGAGTTGGCGACCTGCCAGTCCTGGGGGAGAAAAAGAGGTCCACTTGAGCACTGGGGTTTCCTGGGCTCTCCCGTTTGGGGCCCGAAAAGGGAAAGGGGATCGGGTCAGGTGACCTCAGGGGTTGGGGGGTGACCGCACCCGCAGGGAGAGTTTCAGCACCCCTTTTGTCGTCCCTGTTTAGGGAAAGAAAGGAAAGGGTCGGGCCCATTTGGGTTGGGTTTTCGCCTTTTTTTTCTAATTTGAGGTAGTAAAAACTTTTAAAACACAGTTTATGGTTTGGAAGATGGGAGGCTGTTAGGGTTTAAATTTTTTAGTTGGGCCCGTGGGGGGGAATCAACTTTAGTTTTTAAAAGGAGGGTTTTGCATTAGTCACTGGGGGGCCCAAGTCCCTTTTTTTGGGGCTAGAAGCTTGTGGGGGTGTGGGTATGTGTAGGTGACTAGTGATTCCATTGGTTTGGAAAAAAAAAATTTTTTGGGGATTTATTTGGGGGACAAATTTGTGTTTATGTGGGTGTTTCCAGTGATTCCAAATTGGTTTTAGCCAGTTAAAACTCGGGTTTTTTCTTCTTTCTTTGAGAACGAATAATTTTTAAGGGGGCTTTGGGAAAAACCGGAAAATGTGGCTCATTAAAGGAAAGTGAACTCGCCCGGGCTTGCTTTTTGGGGTCAAAAAATTTCCGCGTGAAGCAGAAGGGAAACGTCGCCTCGTTGTCCCCCCTGGGTGGGGACGTAATAAAAGGGAGGTTTTCTGTTTGCCTCGGAGCCGACACAAGAAAAAATTTTCTCCCCTTTTGGGGGGCGGTCGGGCAGCAAAACGTGTTTTTGGCCCGTTGGGGGCCTAGAAAAGGGGGCGCCAGCAACAGTGGGGTGTTTTTCAGCCCCAGGGAAAAACCTTGGGAGAGGCCGCAGGACCCTTTCCGTGAGAGGGGCGAAGTTTCGGGGGAGGCCGGGAGAACTCGGGGTGAAGGGGGGGCGGGTCAAGGGTACGTTTTCCCCGTGTCCCCCCAAATTTGGGATTTTTCCCAAATTTGGGGGGACACCGGTGTTTGGGAAACTTTTACTCGTTTCCCCCACAGTTGGGGGAGAGAAAAATGACAACAACCGGGAATTTCGGAAGTTACGGACGGTTTTTTTGGGTTTTTAAGTTTATAAGTGGGCAACCCGAATTTTGTGGAATTTTTGGGCTTTCCTTGGGGTAAGTAACAAAAACTAAGGAAAAGGGAAAAGGGGGTGCGATTTAAGAGAATTTTCCCTTTTGGGTGTTTACATTTTGTTTTAAAACGATAGTTGTTGTGGGTGTAGTTTAGGGTGGGGGGGTCGGAGCAAGTTAAAAAAAAGTTAAATTTTCTATGAAAAAGTTATTTTTTCCCCCCAACCCTTTTTGCGGGCCCGATGTGAGTTTACAGAGTGGTGGGCCCAAGCGAGGCGGGATTTTTTGGGTTTTTGAAAAGCGAAAAAACTTTTGTTCCTAACCCCCCCTGCATCCCTGAATATGAAAATATATTTTAAATTTAAAAGGGGGGAGCGTCGGAGACCCCCCCACAAAAGGGGGTGGTTTTTGGCATGAGTTTAAGGGGGGAAAAAACAGCGGGAGGTTTCCCCCGTTACGCTACTTCCCGGGCCCTTTCATGCTGAATTTTAGTTTGTGGGTTTTTTGGGCTGGGGCATTGGACAGTCAAAATGAGTCCCCACGGGTGACCCAATTTTGTCAGGGCAAAGGGGCAGTCCTCACGGGTGACCCCCGTGGTCAGTCAAGTGGCAGTCCTCACGGGCGACCCACGTGGTCAGTCAAGTGGCAGTCCTCACGGGTGACCCATGTGGTCAATCAAGTGGCAGTCCTCACGGGCGACCCACGTGGTCAGTCAAGTGGCAGTCCTCACGGGCGACCCACGTTGTCAGTCAAGTGGAAGTCCTCACGGGCGACCCACGTGGTCAGTCAAGTGGCAGTCCTCACGGGCGACCCACGTGGTCAGTCAAGTGGAAGTCCTCACGGGCGACCCACGTGGTCAGTCAAGTGGCAGTCCTCACGGGCGACCCACGTGGTCAGTCAAGTGGAAGTCCTCACGGGCGACCCACGTGGTCAGTCAAGTGGCAGTCCTCACGGGCGACCCACGTGGTCAGTCAAGTGGCAGTCCTCACGGGCGACCCACGTGGTCAGTCAAGTGGCAGTCCTCACGGGCGACCCACGTGGTCAGTCAAGTGGCAATCCTCACGGGCGACCCACGTGGTCAGTCAAGTGGCAGTCCTCACGGGCGACCCACGTGGTCAGTCAAGTGGCAGTCCTCACGGGCGACCCACGTTGTCAGTCAAGTGGAAGTCCTCACGGGCGACCCACGTGGTCAGTCAAGTGGCAGTCCTCACGGGTGACCCACGTGGTCAGTCAAGGGGCAGTCCTCACGGGTGACCCACGTGGACAGCATTGGACAGCCAGCGACCCAGACAGACACTGCAGGGGGTGAGTGTGTGAATGGAGTGAGCGAGTGAAACTAGATGCCAGCCGTTTCTGTCGTTCTTATTAAGGTCTATCTACCTACCGGCGTATCTATTTATCTATCTGTCTGTCCTACCTGTCTATGTATCTGTCTGTCTATGTTTCACACACACACACACACACACACACACACACACACACACGCACGCACCCCCCCCCCCCCCACACACACACACACACACATATATATATATATATATATATATATTATATATATATAAAATATATATATATATATATATATATATATATATATATGGTGTGTCTCTATTTGACACCAAGAGCACATACACAATCAGCCGTGTCTCCCTGATGAGTCCGATCCAGCGGACGAAAGGCCTAGGAGCAGGCAATACAAACAGATCTGCCTTCGAAGGGGGGTATGATGGTTCCCTCAGGCAGCTAGTGAAGGGTTTCTCATATTTATAATATATTCCCCCCATTTTTTTCATCTTTATTATTTTTTTTTTTTATAATTCAAATCTTTGCCAAGTTGTTACTATAATGACTGAAGAATTATTGACCTGCACTTGTTTTCTCCCCACTATTCAACTGTTCAGCAGTATAATGTTTGGTCAATCAGTGGGAGATTGCATCTCTTAGGAGATCCAAGTAAAGCTTGTTCTGTACAATTCTTAGCCACTCACAATGCTTGGGTTATTGAACAGCAGAGCTGACCACTCAGACTGTTCCATATCTTTTGATCTCCCTTGCATCCTTGAATGGATCCTCAAGCATAGGCTCAAAGATTGTCCCCTATATCTTATACTGTTTGAATAATGCTTTTAGTTTTTCAGCAACTTTTTTTCTCTCCACACTTTCCTTTTGTTCCATTTACTACCCTTCGCTGGCTGCTCTGGGGGTGCTGTTGGATTCTTTCTTTGAACCCATGGTGGAGAGAACACCACAGAATTATGGACTGTGGTGTGTCTCTATTTGACACCAAGAGCACAGACAACTCCAGCCGTGTCTCCTTGATGAGTCCGATCCAGCAGACGAAAGGCCTAGAAGCAGGCATATCGCGCATTACAAATAGATGTGCCTTTGAGAGGGATTACGATGGTTCCCTCAGGCAGCTAGTGAAGGGCTTCTCATATTTATGATATATTTCCCCCATTTTCTTCATCTTCAATTTTTTTTTTTTTTTTTTGAAGTTCAGATCTTTGCCAAGTCATTACTATAACGACTGAAGAATTGTTAGTCTGCACTTGTTTTCCCCCACTACTTAATTGTTCCGCATTATATATATATATATATATATATATATATATATATATATATATATGGGGGGAGCCGGAATAGCTCAGTTGGTAGATCCTTGGGGTTGCGCGTTCGAATTTCGGTATAGAGGGATTTTTCCTCGGAGTTAACATTGGTTCTGACTCCATTCCCCATACAGTCCTTCGAATGAGACTATAAACCGAGGTTCCGTGTGTGAACGCACGCACAGCATCTTGCACGCACGTAAAATCCCATCGACAACTTTCGGAAGAGAAGGCCAGTTTGGCCGTTGGTGTGGATGACACGTTACACATAGCATGCACTTCCCCGAAGATGGAGTATGGCTGCCTTAATGGCGGATATAAAAAAAACCGGTCATACACACAAAACTCCATTGCCTGTATATACAGGCAGTGCCCGTAGGAGTATCAGTCTGCGTACGCAGAAAGAAAGTAAAAAAATATCAGTGTGTGCGTGTGTGTGTTTGGGGAGGTACAGGAGACGTATGAGAAAAGCCATGTCATTTTAGATACAATACCTCTGCTGTGATGTGCAGGGCGGGCGCAGTACTAGTCTTTGGAGGGCGCAGTACTAGTCTTTGGAGGGCGCGGGCGCAGTACTAGTCTTTGGAGGGCGCACGCAGTACTAGTCTTTGGAGGGCGCACGCAGTACTAGTCTTTGGAGGGCGCGGCACTAGTCTTTGGAGGGCGTGGTACTAGTCTTTGGAGGGCGCGGTACTAGTCTTTGGAGGGAGCGGTACTAGTCTTTGGAGGGAGCGGTACTAGTCTTGGAGGGCGCGGTACTAGTCTTTGGAGGGAGCGGTACTAGTCTTTGGAGGGAGCGGTACTAGTCTTTGGAGGGAGCGGTACTAGTCTTTGGAGGGCGCGGTACTAGTCTTTGGAGGGAGCGGTACTAGTCTTTGGAGGGAGCGGTACTAGTCTTTGGAGGGCGCGGTACTAGTCTTTGGAGGGAGCGGTACTAGTCTTTGGAGGGAGCTGTTTCCTTGTTCTTTTTTCTGGTTTATGCATATATTCATTTATCCCCCCCCCCCTCTCTCTCTCTCTCTCCTTTTACATATATGATCTAGTTTTTATGCTCATGTTGGGATGACAGTTTCATTCACATTTGTATTATATAGTCAATTAGTCATTGTTATGTTCCCACTCCCTTCAAATGGGGTTTGGCCTTTCTGAATAAAATTCTGTTCTCTCTCTCTCTCTCTCTCTCTCTCTCTCTCTCTCTCTCTCTCTCTCTCTCTCTCTCTCTCTCTCTCTCTCTCCTGTTCTTCCCCATACCCCATATCCACCGCTTGTGCCTACCTCCCCCCAACACGCACCTCCACCCCCCGGCACACACGAAAGTTTTGTCGAGTGTATAGGCCTAATCATACGCGTGCCCGCACAGATAGGCCTACTGTAACGAAGACCCCGCATGTAGTATCATGTAGCCTACAGGTCCACTTCTCAAAAGACCGCCAGACGAGAGCGGTCCCATAAATCCACCCGTCCATGCTTTGACCGTACACTGACCGGTCTGTGTTTGACATTGGCCAGTTCCCCGTGCACCCACCCCCATCGTGCCAGCTGACCACGAAATCATGCCGCGACACGGCCGCTGGAAACAGCGCTACTGCACAGTCTGGTTATGACCTATGGCTGGCATGGGTCTACTAGGCCTACAGCTATGAGATCTTCGCCCTCCAACCAGTGGATGGCCTGAGAAAGGAAATAAGAAGGAGGGAGGGGAGGGGTGGGGGTGGGGGGACGGGTTTTTTTTTTTCTGATGCCGTACAGTACTGAGGTAGTCAATGCACTCTGGCACTCCTGTTGGCAGAGTTAGTACCACAAGACGACAGACGTGTATGTGTCTGTGGTTAGTACTCGTGGTTGCTGGCCATACACCTGTTTTGAATGGAGAACTGGCCGTCAGAATTGTCACGGTCAAAAATAGAACAACCAAGTCGTGGTCCAGGTTGTTTGGACATAAGCTCTAACTCAAATATTCTGGGCGCCACGTAGACGGGCCCATGGTTCGGATCCAGCCAATTAAGCATAGGGGAGAGGCTCCACAGAGACGGTCTGTCCGGCCTGACGGACTAAGCAGCTGTGACCGACGCCTCGATGTCTAGCGAGACGAGTCGTAGCGCCTGGCTCAGGCTCATCTAGCCAATTTGTGGAACCAGCGCCATTGTTAGTCGGACGTCGCAGGTTAAAGCAGGAAAGGAGAGGGAGAAGGTAGTGTGTGGTGGGGGTGAAATCTAGCAATCAATTAAATGACCAATTGACACCACAGAGAGTAAGGCGTGTAGGCGTGACTGTCATGATTTGAATATCCATGGAATTAGAGGGAGATAACTTTGGGTATCAGGGGTAAAAATACTGACCAATGTATCGCCCTTTTTGGACAGAACGGAACGGGATAAGAAGATGTGAGAGTGAGAGAACGGGAAAGGGGGAAGACGAAGGAGACAAAAGAGAGAGGCA
>CM031617.1:71007074-71032859 GCA_018398815.1 Conus ventricosus | reverse complement strand
GTGTGTGTGTGTGTGTGTGTGTGTGTGTGTGTGTGTGTGTGTGTTGTGTGTGTGTGTGTGTGTGTGTGTTGTGTGTTGTGTTGTGTGTGTTGTGTATGTAATGTGGTGTGTGTGTGTGTGTGTGTGTGTGTGTGGTGTGTTGTGTGTGTGTGTGTGTGTAGTTCTGATTGTTTTCGTGCTTGTTCTCGTTTTCTCTTTCTTCATCTTCTGCTTGTTCGGCTTGCCTGCTTGTTTTTTCTTCTTCTGATGCGTTTGAAGGTTTATACTTTACGGAAACAAAGCAGAGCTTATAAATGCTCTTCGGCAACACAATCCTCCATTTAGACAGACTATTATCGTTTTGGACTTTCTTCGACTCTAAATAAAAGAATCAACTTTGAGGAATCTGGTGAAATGTCGATCTTTATTTTATGAATAACTAGATTTGGAGCTGTGGATTTTTCTTTTAAATGTCAACTTAAGTATGCCTGATTATATGCGCGAAAAGAAAGTGGTTTTTTTTTTGTTTTTTGTTTTTTTTTTAGAAAGACGGGTTTAGGAAAAACGAATCAACTTCTGGGTGTTTGACCAGGCGGTAAAGCCACCTGACAGATTAGGAAAAGTAATACAAACATACAAGCACGTATGTTACGAGAATATACACGCGCGCGCGCGTGCGCGCGCGCGCGCACGCACATTCACACACACACACACACCCACACACACACACACACAACACACACAGGTGCGTCCGTTACTCACTCTCTCCTCTCTCTCTCTCTCTCTCTCTCTCTTCTCTCCTCTCTCTCCTCTTCTCTCTCAAACACACACACACACACACACACACTCCTCTGCCCCTCCTTCCTCAATCCCCCATTCCCCCGTTTAGCAAAGGTTGGGCGACTTCAATCCAACAGGAAGTCAGATTGTGGTGATTGTCTAATGATCATGGTCGTGCTAGTCTCCACTGGTTTAGGAAGGGAGAAAAAAAAAAGAACAAAAAGATCTTGCCAGTCTTCAGCCTTTCACTGCATGACTGAGTGTGATGGGTGTTAGTTCCACCATTTCTGCCAGCGGTCACTTTGCTCCACAGCGCATGCAAAATGGAAAGAGAGAGAGAGAGAGAGAGAGAAGGAGAGAGAGAGAGAGAGGAGAGAGAGAGGACGGTGGGTGGCGTCCTGTGACAGGGGGTGGGAGGTGGGGTGGTAGAAAAATGGTGCAAAGGAGTGAGGGCGAAATGACTCCGTCATCAACTGGCGCAGTTCATGAACTATTTTTTTCTTCTTCTTTTTTATTTCTTCTGTCACTGCCGGGGCGTTAAGTTTTCATCGGTGTCTGTTGTTTTGTTTTGTTGCTCCTGTTGGTTTGTGTGTCAATTTTTTTGTCTGTCTTGGCTGTTTGTGTGTCTGTTTGTTTGTAAGGTAGGTTGGTAAGGCAAGGTACGTTGCTCATAGCCGCAACTGCAAAGGGCCATATCCGGGCTCGTCAACCGCCACGTTCAAGGTCAACTTCTAATGAGGGAGGTGGGCCGGTGTACTTAACAGTTGTAGTGGGTGTGTGTGTGTGGTGTGTGTGTGCTGTGGGTGTGTGTCTGTTTCGAGACCTCTCCTCCTCCCTCCCCTCCCTCCCTCCCTCCCTCCTCTCTCTCTCTCTCTGCTCTCTCTCTCTCTGTCTTCTTACTCACTTACGGTGCGCGCAGGCGTCGCACGCAGCTCGCGCGCGCGCACCGCACTTACACATGCATTACACATATACAAAGTGTCGCGCACCACACACACACACACACTCACCTACCACACAGAGTGGCAAACACAATTCACACACACGTGCGCCAGAGCACTTCGTGCATTGGCTCGCCACGTACGAACACACACACACACACAACACACTCACACACACACACGCGCCGCGCGCGCGCGCTCACACACCACACACAAACACCATACACCAATCATTCAAAGATGCCAAAGATGTTAATACGTGACCCCTTTTGGGGCATGGAAGGACTTGAAACCTAAATAAAACAAAATAGAAATGTACAAATGAAACATCCACATTTTCCACTGTGATTAAGACTCTGAATGTAACATTACACAGTTAGCTAATGTTATTAAAAACTTCGTAAGGTTTTGCAACACTTTCTTACCACCAACAGCAAACGACTAACAGTTAAATACGCAATTTGTACACGTAAATTTTTCTAGGTCTATAATGATTTCTAATGTTATATTTGTTACATGTCTATTACCATAAAATGAAATTGCTTCACAAAGGTCATTTCTGGTCACTGTCCGACAGAATCGTTCAATCGTGAGGTATTCCAAATCGTTCTGCCAAATTTCTATCATGAGTTTATGATTGCACAGCGGAAATGGAATTTGTGGTATATATAACATAGCTAAATTTCAATATATCTTCCAACCCCCATCTCTCTCTCTCCTCTCTCTCTCCTCTCTCTCTCTCTATCTCTCTCTCTCTCTCTCTCTCTCATTCTCTCTCTTCTCTCTCTCTCATCTCTCTCTCCTCTCTCTCTTCTCTGTGTGTGTGTAGTGTGTAAGGCTGTTTTGGTTGGTAAATTGTGGACAGGCTCCAGGGTCAATTCTTAGACAGATTTCTTCGGATAAACCCTAACTCTCTCACTGACTTGCAACAACCACCTCAACCTTCCCCTTGTTTGAGTTCGCCCCATTATGCCTGCAGTCAGTGTGTGAGGATGAAGGTCTATCATCCTGTCAGTGTGTGAGGATGAAGGTCTTCATCCCAAGTCCAGTGTGTGAGGATGAAGGTCTATAATCCCAGTCCGTGTGTTGAGGATGAGGTCTATTCATCCCAAGTCAGTGTATGAGGATGAAGGTCTATATACCAGTCAGTGTGTGAGGATGAAAAATCTATGATCCCAGTCATGCTATGAGGATGAAGGTCTATTCTCCACAGTCACAGTGTGTGGGGAGAAGAGGTCTATCATGTTCAGTCATGCTATGAGGATGAAGGTCTATTACGTCCAGTCATGCTATGGGATGAGGGTCTTTCATGGTCCAGTCATGCTATGAGGATGAGGGTCTATTTCTTGTCCAGTCTTGCTATACATGAGGTTGAAGGTCTATCACGTCCAGTCATGCTATGAGGATGAGGGTCTATCATCCCCGTCATGCTATGAGGGATGTGGGTTATCATCCCAGTCATGATATGAGATGAAGGTCTATAAGTCCCAGTCATTGCTGATGAGGATGAGGGGTCTATCATGGCCCAGTCATGCTTATGAGGATGAAGGTCTATCATCCCCGTCATGCTTTTGTGGATGAGGGTCTATCCATGCCATTCATGCTTGAGGATGAGGGTCTATCATGTCCAGTCGTATGAGGATGGGGGTCTATCTTGTCCAGTTCATGCTATGAGGATGAAGTATATCATGTCAGTCATGCTATGTGGATGAGGGTCTATCATGCCCAGTCATGCTATGAGGTTGAAGGCGATCATCCAGTCATGCTATGAGATTGAGGATCTATCATGCCCAGTATGCTATGAGGGTGAGGGGTATCATGTCCAGTCATGCTATGAGGAAGGAAGGTCTATCATGTCAGTATGCTCATGAGATGAGGGTCTATCTGTCCAGTCAGGCTATGAGGATGAAGGTCTATCATGTCCAGTCATGCTATGAGGATGAAGGTTTCTATCATGCCCACTCTTGCTATGGAGTGAGGGTCTATCTGTCCAGTCTGCTATGAGGATGAGGGTCTATCATGTCCAGTCATGCTTATGAGGTTGATGGTCTATCATGTTCCTGTCAGGCTATGAGGATGAAGGTCTATCATGTCCAGTCATGCTATGAGGATGAAGGTCTATCATGTCCAGGTCATGCTATGAGGTATGAGGGTCTATCATGTCAGTCTTGCTATGAGTATGGAGGGTCTATCATGTCCAGTCATGCCTTGGGATGATGGTCTATCATGTCTAGTCATGCTATGAGGGATGTACGGTCTATCATGTCAGTCAGTGTGTTTGGGATGAAGGTCTATCACGTCAGTATGCTATGAGGATGAAGGTCTTCTTGTCCAGTTTGCTTTGGGTTGAAGGTTCTATATGTCCGTCAGTTCCGTGTGTGAGGATGAAGGTCTATCACGTCATCATGCTATGAGGATGAAGGTCATCATGTCCAGTATGCTCTGGAGGATGAAGTCTATCTGTCAGTATGCTTTTGAGGATGAAGGTCCTATCATGTCATTCATTGATGAGGATGACGGTCTATCATGTCCAGTCATGCTATGAGGATGAAGGTCTATCATGTCCAGTCATGCTATGAGGATGAAGGTCTATTTATCAGTTTTTGCTATGAGGATGAAGGTCTATATGGATGAAGGTATATCATGCCCAGTCATGCTTTGAGGATGATGGTCTATCATGTCCAGTCATGCATGAGGAATGAAGGTTCTATTCATATCCAGTCATTGTATGAGGATGAAGGTCTACCATGCCCCAGTTCAGGCTTGAGCATTGAAGGCTCTATCACGCCTGTCATGCTATGAGGATGAAGATATCTATCTCGTTCCAGTCAGTGTCTGTTGTGGATGAAGGTCTATATTATGTTTAAGTCTGCTATGAGGTGAAGGTCTATCATGTCATAAGAGTGTGCGAGGATGAAGGTCGATCATGTCCAGTTCATGTATGAGGATGGTTCTATCATGTCCAGTCATGCTATGAGGGAAGAAGGTCTATCATGTCCAGTACGCTTCTGAGGATTGAAGGTCTTATCATGTCCAGTCATGCTATGGGATGAAGGTCTATCAGGTTCCCCATTTGCGATGAGGATGATCGTCTATCATGTCAGTCTTGCTATGAGGAGGTCTACATGCAGCCAGCATGTATGAGGATGAAGGTCTATTATGGTTCATATCAGTGTGTGAGGATGAAGGTCTATCATGTCAGTCATGCTATGAGGATGAAGGTCTATCATGTCTGTCATTTGCTATGAGGATGACAGGGTCTAATCGTGTCCAGTCATGCTATGAGGATGAGGGTCAGTCACGATCCAGTCCATATGCTATGAGGATGAAGGTCTGTATCATGGCACCAGTCATGTATGAGATTAAGGTCTATCATGTCCAGTCTGTTGACGGCTCAGCCAGTTCGGGCACCCTATCATGCCGAGTCGTTGGCGTGCATCCAATCATTCCCAGTCGGTGAACTGGAAATAACACCGTTACCGCTTGACCACATAGATCGATTCAGGGCTGGTTCATCATCCGATAGGCTCCCCCTCACCTGGTGTAACGGCCCCAAAGCACCAGGTATACTGGATACACTGCCTCACGGGGGGATGGGTATCACTGCCTGTGTGGTCCGCTCGGTGTGAAAACGTTGTGGACTTCGCATGACATCGAAATACACACTGGACAGCAGATCCAAGAGACATTGGCAGGGATGGTTCCGGGGGCGTGATTTTTCGAGTTCCTTAAATGTTTAATATATTTTATTTCATCTGATCCTAAATTGTAGTGCGGGGGAGGGAGGGGGGGGGGGGGGGTCAAGCGTTTAAAGCGGGTTGAGTGTGTTTTGAATCAACTGGATGGGTTAGCTTTTTTTTTTTTTCCTTTTTAACGGAACAGATGGAATGGAGTTTGAGGATATGGAACAGCCGTTGTAATAGTCCTTGCGGTCCGCTGGGGATTATACAACATATTTGACCAGTTATCATTATGACTCACCGATCAACGTGGACAAAACGAACCACAAGACAAAACACGGTGCGTTTCGACCTCTAGAGGTTATAACAACCAAACCGAATCGACCGATGCCATTTTGCGCTTCGATGAGGTGGTGGTGGTTGGGACGGGGGTGATCGGAGGAGGAAGGAGAGTGGAAAGGAAAGAGGTGGTGGTTTGATTGATGGGAGATAGGGGGGGAGAGGGTTTGGTTAAAAAGGGAGAGTGTAATGAGTCGGCCGTGTTCTCACATTTAGGCAAATAAGGGTAGTTTTGCTGTTGTTGAGAGCAAGTCTTTTGGGTTATTCAAGTTCTTCTGGCATCACTCAGGGGGATACCCCGAGTCGTTTTACTGAAGGAGGGAGAGTATGGGATGTGTTCGCATGTCCGAGGGGCTAGTGACTAGGATGTTGGCGACCTGCCAGTCATGGTGTAGGGAAGAGTGTCCACTTTGACAATGGCTATTCACTGGGCTCTCACCGTGGGCCTGAAGGGAGCGATCGTGTCAGGTGACCGTCACGGGTAGGTGACCGTCAGCTGCAGGCAGAGTTACAGCGACCATTCAGTACGTCCCTGGTTTGAGGAATGAATGGAAGGCTGGCGGCCCTATCGAGTGAGTGTTTGCGCCTTGTTGTTATTAGAGGTAGTAAATACTTGAAGCATCAGTCATGGCGGGTTGAGAGGTCGAGGCTGTTAGTTCAATGGGTGAGCTTGGGGGGAATCGAACATGAGTTTGAATAGGAGGTTATGCATTAGTCAGGGATTGCCCAAGTCTTTGTGGGCACGCTAATGCAGCTGTGGTGTGTGTGTAGTGTAGGGACTAGTGATTCTTTGGGGGAATATAAAATAACTTGGGGGGATTGATTGTACAAATAGTGGGATGTGTGTGTGCAGTGATTCCATTGGTTGAGCCAGTTAAACTGGGTTCTTCTTTCTTTGGAACGAATATAAGGTGCTTCGGAAAAACAGGGATTGTGGGTGAACTCACATTAAGGGGAAAGTGAACTCGCCCGTTTGCTGAGGGCCTCAAGAAATACAGCGTGAGCAGAGGTTAGCTGTCGCCTCGGTTTGTCTCCTGGGTGGGGACGTAAGACTGTGTGGAGGTTGCTTTTGCCTCGGTAGCACGACGACGAGAGAATGGTCTACCGTGTTGGGGGGACGGGTCGACAGCAAGGTCGTGTTAGGCCTGTTGGAGCCTAGACAGGGGGCTTGCCAGACAACAGTGGGGTGTTTGCAAGCAGAAGAAAAGACCTGTGGGAGTGGCCGACAGGAGCCTTTCCGTGATGAGGGCGAAGTACGGTGTGAGTCCGGGATACTCGCGTGCTGGGTTGAGACTCAAGCTACGTTGCCCAGTGTCTCCCCAACTGGATTGGCCAAATTCGGGAGGACCACATACGGTGTGGCAGCTTCAGCTGTCGTAGTCGCACAGTGGGATGAGAGAAAAACTGACAGATCAACGAGGAATGCTGGCAAGTTAGGACGTTTATTTGTTCTTAAGTTTATAACGTGTGCAACCAGACTTTGTTGGAATATTGTCTGTCCTGGCTAAAGTAAGAATTAACTGAAGGAAAAGGGGGATGCGATTTATGAGATTGTCTGTATGACGTTTAACATGTGGTATGAAACAGATAGTTGTGTGGTGTATTGACGGCGTGGGGGCTCGGAGTCAAGTTAAATAAAGTTGATTATTTTCTTGAAATGTTATTGGTTTCCGTCACCTTTGTGCGGCCCCGATGTGAGGGACAAGAGTGCGTGTGTTGCCTATGCGATAAGCGCATTTTGGTTGTGGAAAGCGTAATTACTTCTGTCTATAACCCTTGGACTTCCCTGATATGAAAATCAGATTTTAATAACGAGGGGGAGCGTGGAGACCCGTCACCAATTGGGGGCTCGGGTCCGGGATGAACATAAATGAGCCATAAGTGATTTTGATTTGGGTTTTGTTCAATTGAAGGATAAGTTGAAATTTGTGTAATTGTGGAAACCTAGTTTTTTTTTTTCTACCGGAAGACGATAGTCATGTGTTGATTGTTTTGAATTTTTTTTTTACATGACTGGGCCTGTTGTTTGAACTAGCTTGATTTGGTTGATGTTGAGGTTGATTGTGTGTAGCCAACTATTTGATCGCTTATTTACAAGTGTTCGTGTGGATATCTCGCTTGTTACTGTAGTTGTATTAACTAGTGTTTGAGGTTAGATAGCTTCAGAATGTCTGACTGAAGAGGGTGTGCTGAGACAATGGGGTCCGCTGAAAATGATGGACCTCATAGAAGAAGAAAAGCTTTAGGACTGAGGGTCCGGAACTGAAGGGCATATGTAGATGAGAACTGGCCCCGTGTAATCGAGGTCTGAAAAATACAAAGGGAACGGGAAGAACAGAGAGAAAAGAAAAAGGTGAAAAAGAGGAGAGAGGAAAGAGAACGGGAAAAAAAAAGAGGAGAGAGAAAGAGAACGGGAAAGGGTTCAGCAGGAGAGAGAAAGAGAAGGGGAAAAGGAGGAGACCAGATCGGGGAAGAGAGGAGAGAGAAATGAGAACGGGAAGAGCGGGAAGAGAAAGAAGGGAGAAGGTTAAGGCAGTTTGAGTTAGAAAAATTAAAAATTGGAGAAAGACGGGACGGGGACGCAAAACCAGCAAGTGTTGTAAAAAACTTTGCCCACATGTCAGTCCTTGATCATTAAGCCAAGAACTTGATTCATATTACATCCTTGACTAGTATGCAACGTTTGATGCTTATCCAGGATCTTTAGAGGATTTCATCTCACAGTTTGAAAAGGATTGCCATAGATCAGGGCTTACGAAAAGAACGGTGGGCCACCACATCTGTCCGCATGTTGAACCTAAGCTAGAGAAAGTTTCTGCCGACCATTGGAAAAACTGACGGATTATGTATCTCGTGCGTGATGTTTGTTTCAAACGGTACCAGGTAACTGCTGATAGAAACAGGAAAAAAGTTTCAGAGAGGCTGTGGTAGGCCAGGCGAGCACATGTACAGTTCCTTTTATGGCGGTCTGATCTCTCTGTGATAAATGGCATGTAGAATAGGGAGTATTTGAACTGACCTTTGAACAGTTGAAGGAAGAGATCGTTAGAGAGCATATCCTGTCCACGTACGGAGAGATCTCACTGTGTTCTTGGCAGAAAGAGAAATAAAAGCTTAGAAGAAGTTGTGATAGTTGCAGACAGTATGAAGCTCTGCCCATGACCAGCGCTGTGTTTTTGATAGGGATATAACAAACTGCTTGTTCCGTTATGCCGCCAGACACACAGTCAGAGAGTGGAGTCGCCGACTCACTACAGAAAGGAGGCGAGACGCAATTAGAAGCGCATTCTAATATGTCCGTGGCAAAGGGTGGGATGAAGAGAATCGTTAGAGTTGAAACGCACATGTTTAAATGTGGGCGAAGTGGGTCATATCGCCAAGGAATGCTAGCTGAGTGCGAATCACTCAGTTGTTGCTGTTGCTCAATTCAGCAGGAAGGCAGGTGCCCCCACCAACTATAGGGCAGTAGTAAACGGGAAGCCGGTTGACCTGCTTATTAGACACAGGGTCTGACTTTAGCGGCAATGTAGTGCTGGTTTTTGGGAGAGAGACAGACCCTATACCAGGGAAACACCTTTGTGCGATATGCAGATGGAAGAATTAATCGGCTACCTTTGGCCCGTGTAAAAGTAGAGTCAGAGTTTGTCAGGAGAGTACTCTCACTGCTGCAGTAGCAAACAATCTTCCCTAGCCAGCTTGTTAGGGGGGCAGGTACATCCTCCCGAAGCTAACCAGGCTGCCAGTCAAGTAGGGAAAGCAAGGGCAGTGCAGGGTTGGAAACGTGAACAGACACGCAGGTGGAGTGCACAGCGACCGCTATTGCAGTGGGTAGTGTAGGACCATGAAGGTGGGCATGGTTGGTGGTGGTGGTTGCAGTGGACCATGAAATAGGTCGTGTAGTGGTGCCGTGGGCCTTGGTGGCCATTGTGGTGGTTCAAAAGATTGTTGGACGTTGCGTTGGTGTCAGAAACTGTAGGGGCCATCTAGGGTGGCGGACCTCAGGGTCGGGGCCTACATGGACCACAGTCAGTAACGGGACCAGCAGCTGGGGTTGGGGACCAGGGAGGCAGTTAATAACGCATGGCAAGAAAGGTTAGAGGTGACCAGCTATCGTTAGGAAACGCCAAGACAGTTCAGCCTCAAAGGGAAGGCAGATTAATCCAGTGTCTGGAAATAAGGCTCATCAAGTAATGGGCATAGGCCATGAGCGGGATTCGAACCAAGGAATTTCCTCAGAGAGAAAGAAAAATCGGTTCGGATAAGTATGGAGTGAGGGATCATCTCTTAACATTTTTGGAAAAAAAGGGGAGATGATGTCGTCGCAGCGAATGGGTGCGACAGCCCAGTTCACGGGATATTGGAACCAACAGACCTGAGGCATGAAAGCAAAGAGACTCAATGGTCAGGGAGGATTGTGCGAACAGGGCAGAAGAGGATCGCCGCAGATTTTCACGCGCTCTTTAAGGACGAAAATGTGTGAAAAAGGTGCGCTGACTCTCTTGTTAAAGCTGGGATTGCGCAAAGTATTGACCCCTGGGTCTATTGGCGTGCCACAATCCGGCGGTTCCAAGTTGAAGAGGGGCAGGAGTAGGTCAAGGGTTGGTGTAATGCCTCCTGGGTGTGCTGTTGTAGTGTGAACAACAGGAAGTAGAACAATGGTGGGAGCAATGCTACGGGATGCTGCCAGTTGTCTGGGTGGTGGATGTGAGCAAGATCATCGGTTGCGGGGACAGCTACTGTGTAAATATGTAGCTGGCCAGTTGTGTTATTGATTTTTATTGCCCAGTATAGGGCGGGGTTGGAGTATGTTCATGGTGTATTTTTCATTTTTTTGATCTATGTTTACATGTATGCGTTGCTTTGTTCATTTGCGCATTATGGAGCGCGAATCAGTACGTGCTACGTGATTTATGCATTTATGATTTTTCTGGGTTCATTTATGTTTTCTCATGGTTGTTTATCCGTCACATTCTCGGTGTAAAGTGTGAAAATGTCCTTATGTTGGTGATTCAGGATAAATGTTTGATTTGCGTATTGTGTGTGGAGACGTGTGAGCGATTGGGGCCACACGCCTGAATTTGAGATTTTGATGTTATGTAGGTTGGGGCACACGCCTGAATTTGAATCATGTCTTTAGTGATTGTGGCTACACGCCTGGATTGATTTTGATGTTTAAGTAGGTGGGCCCCACACTGAATTTGAATCGTGCATTAGCAGAATAGGCCTGCTCTGGATTTGGATCTTGTGCCAATTATGGTTAGTGCTATTTAGAAGTGAATGGGAATGATTAATTTACCATGTATGGACATGCTGATAGCTATGTTTATAGAGAGAGTCTTGATTATGATGTGAGCCTGTGTATGATGAGTGATTCAATGGACTATCCTGATGAGATTATTAATTTTTAATTGGGTACATTACCATGTTAGAGATGTTGATGGAAGTGATTGTCATGAAGCATAGGGGTAGCATGTTATATCGACCCATGCTTTTGAGTTTGTTTTCTCCAATCTGAGAACATTTCGGCCTGGAGGAAATGTTGATTGGAACAACTTTCTTAGGTACGGAGGTGTAATGGAGTCGGCCGAATGTTCTCGAGCATTTAGCAAATTAAGGGATTTTTGCTGTGTTGAGTGAAGTCTTTTTTTGGGGTTTCTTCAAGTTTCTGGGCATCACCAGGGGGGAAGGATACCGAGTGTATATGAAGGAGGGAGAGTACTGAAGAAGTGATTTCGCTTGTCCGAGGGATAGTTGACAAGGAGTTGGGCGACCTGCCAGTCCTGGGTTAGAGAAGAGTGTTCCACTTTTGAGCATGGCAATTCACTGGGCTCTCCGTGAGTCCTGAAAAGGGAAGGCGAGCGTGTCAGGTGACCGTCACGGGTAGGTGATCGTCGCTGCAGGCAGAGTACAGCGACCATTCAGTCGTCCTGTTTTGAGAATGAATGGAGGCTGCGGCCGTATCGTGAGTTTGCCGCCTGGGGCCATGTTGTCTATAAGAGGTAGTAAATACTTGAAGCATCAGCCATGGCTGGTAGAGAGGTCCAGGCGGTTAGTTCAATGGGTAGCTTGGGCAGTGGGGGGAATCGAAAATGTGTTTGAATAAGGAGGTTATGCATTTTGTCACTCGGGTGCCAAGTCTTTGTTGGCGCTAGCAGCTGTGGGTGTGTGTGTATGTGTAGGTGACTAGTGATTCCATGGTGGAAATAAATAAAATAACTTGGGATGTTTATTGGTACAATCGTGTATGTGGTGTGTGCCAGGATTCATTGGTTGAGCCAGTTAAACTGGGTTTCTCTCTTTCTTTGAGAAAGAATAATATATGGTGCTGAAAACCAGGAAGTGTGCTGACTCACTTAAGGGATAAGTGAACTCGCCCGTCTTGCTAAGGGTTCAAGGAAAATACAGCGTGAAGCAGAGGTTAGCTGTGCCCTCGTTGTTCTCCTGGGTTGGGGACGTAAGACAGTGGTGGTTGCTGTAGCCTCGGAGCCGACGACAAGAGAATTGTCTCCGTGTGGGGAAGGTTCGACAGTAAGACGTGTTAGCCTCTGTTGGAGCCTAGACAGGGGGGCCAGAAAACAGTGGGGTGTTTGCAGCCAGAGAAGCGACCTGTGGGAGAGGCCGACAGGAGCCCTTTCCGTGAACGAGGGCGAAGTACGGGGGAGTCCGGGAGACTCGGTCGTGAGGCGTGCGACTCAGCTACGTTGCCAGTGTCCCCCAACTGGGATTTGGCCAATCGGGAGGAACCAACGGTTGTGGCAGACTTCAGCTCGTAGTCGCAACTTTGGGATTGAGAGAAACTGACGATCAACCGAGGAATGGCTGGCAAGTTACGGACGTTTATTGTTCTTATGTTTATAAGTGTGCAACCAGATATTGTGGCTGATTGTCTTCCTGGCTAAGTAAGAATAACTGAAGGAAAGGGGATTGCGATTTAATGAGATTGTCTGTATGATGTTTACACTTGTTGTATGATAACAGATAGTTGTGTTCGTGGTGTAGTGACGGGTGGGGTGCTCGGAGTCAAGTTAAATAACGTTGATTATTTTCTATGAAATGTTTTATTGGTTTCCCGCACTTTGATGCGGGCCGATGTGAGTGACTGAGTGCGTGTGCTCTATGCAGCGCGCATTTGGTTGTTGGGAATTGACGTTAAATACTTTCGGTTATAACCACCTGATCCTGATATGAAAAACATATTTTAATAAGAGGGGGAGCGTTCGGAGACCCGTCACAGAGAGGCGTTGTGGGTCCTGGGCATGATGATTGTAAGGGCGGAAAAAATCAGCGGAGGAGTCCTGTCTAAATGCTGACTTCCGGCCTGCATGCTGATCCCAAGTTTGTGTGTTATATGGACTGGCTGGCCAGTGGTCAGTCAAGTGGAAGTCATCACTGGGTGGTGACCCACGGTGGTCAGTCAAGTGGCAGTCCTCACGGGTGACACGTGGCGTCAGTCATGTGGCAGTCTCAGGGCAGACCATACGTGGTCAGTTCATGTGGCTCAGTCTCACGGGTGACCCATGTGGTAATCAAGTGGCACGTCCTCACGGGCGACCCACGTGTCAGTCAAGTGGCAGTCCTCACGGGCGACCACGTTGTCAGTCAAGTGGAAGTCCTCCGGGCGACCCCACGTGGTCAGTCAAGTGGGGCAGTCCTCACGGGCGACCCACGTGGGCAGTCAAGTGGAAGCCTTCACGGGGGACCCACGTGGTCAGTCAAGTGGCAGTCCTCACGGGCGACCCACGTGGTCAGTCATAGTGGAAGTCATCACGGGCGACCCACGGTGGTCAGTCAAGTGGCAGTCCTCACGGAGGGCGACCCACGTGGTCAGTCAAGTGGCAGTCCTCACGGGCGGACCCCACGATGGTCAGTACAAGTGGCAGTTCCTCTCGGCGCGACCCTCGGTGGTCAGTCAAGTGGCAATCCTCAGGGCGACCCTCGTGGGTCAGTCAGTGGCAGTCCCTCTGGGCGACCCACGCTGGTCAGTCAAGTGGCAGTCCTCCGGAGAGGACACACGTTGTCAGTCAAGTGAAGTCCTCAGGGCGACCCCGTGGTCAGTCAAGTGGCAGTTTCCCTCACGGTGGGATCCCACGTGGTCAGTCAAGGGGCAGTCATCACGGGGTGACCAACGTGGACAGCATTTGGACAGCCAGCGACCCAGACGACACTGCAGGGGGGTGAGTGTGTTATGGGAGTGAGCGAGTTGAAACTAGATGGCCAGCGTTTCTGTGTTCGTATTAAGCGTCTATCTTCCTACGGCGTATTATGCATTTATCTATCTGTCTGTCCTACCTGTCTATGAATCTGTCTGTCTATGGTTTCAACACACCACACACACACACAACACACCAACACACGCACGCACCCCCCACCACACCACACACACGTGCACAACACATATATATATATATTTATATTATTATATATATAATAATTCTAAATATAAATATATATATATATATAATATATATATATATTATATAGGGTGATGTGTCTCTATTTGACACCAAGAGCACATACACAATCCAAGCCGGTGTCTCCCTGATGAGTCCGATCCAGCGGACGAACAAAGGCCTAGGAGCAGGCAATACAAACAGATCTGCCATTCGAAGGGGGGTTATGATGGTTCCCTCAGGAGCTAGTGAGGGTTTCTAAATTTATAATATATTCCCCCATTTTTTTTCATCTTTATTATTTTTTTTTTTTTTATAATTCAAATCTTTGCCAAGTTGTTACTATAATGGGGACTAAGAATTAGTGGACCTGACTTGTTTTCTCCCACTATTTCAACTGTTCAGCAGTATAATGTTTGGTCAATCAGTGGGGAGATTGCATCTTGGAGATCCAAGTAACGCTTTGTTCTGTACAATTTTAGCACTCACAATGCTATGGGTTATTGAAACAGCAGAGCTGACCAATAGACTGTTCCAAATCTTTTGGATCTCCTTGCATCCTGGAATGGATCCTCAAGCATTGGCTCAAAGATTGTACCCTATATCTTATTACTGTTTGATAATGCTTTTAGTTTTTCAGCACTTTTTTTCTCTCCACACTTTCTTTTGTTCATTTACTACCCTTCGTGGTGCTTGGGGGTGCTGTTGGATTCTTTCTTTTGAACCTATGGTGGAGGAGAACACCAACAGAATTATGGACAGTGGTGTGTCTCTATTTGACACCAATGAGCACAGACAACTCCAGCCGTGTCTCCTTGATGAGTCCGATCCAGCAGACGAAAGGCCTAGAAGCAGGCATATCGCGCATTACAAATAGATGTGCCTTTGAGAGGGATTACGATGGTTCCCTCAGGCAGCTAGTGAAGGGCTCTCTCATATTTATGATATATTTCCCCCATTTTCTTCATCTTCAATTTTTTTTTTTTTTTTTTTGAAGTTCAGATCTTTGCCAAGTCATTACTATAACGACTGAAGAATTGTTAGTCTGCACTTGTTTTCCCCCACTACTTAATTGTTCCGCATTATATATATATATATATATATATATTTATATATATATATATGGGGGGAGCCGGAATAGCTCAGTTGGTAGATCCTTGGGGTTGCGCGTTCGAATTTCGGTTATAGAGGGATTTTTCCTCGGAGTTAACATTGGTTCTGACTCCATTCCCCATACAGTCCTTCGAATGAGACTATAAACCGAGGTTCCGTGTGTGAACGCACGCACAGCATCTTGCACGCACGTAAAATCCCATCGACAACTTTCGGAAGAGAAGGCCAGTTTGGCCGTTGGTGTGGATGACACGTTACACATAGCATGCACCTTCCCCGAAGATGGAGTATGGCTGCCTAATGGCGGGATAAAAAAAAAACCGGTCATACACACAAAACTCCATTGCCTGTATATACAGGCAGTGCCCGTAGGAGTATCAGTCTGCGTACGCAGAAAGAAAGTAAAAAATATATCAGTGTGTGCGTGTGTGTGTTTGGGGAGGTACAGGAGACGTATGAGAAAAGCCATGTCATTTTAGATACAATACCTCTGCTGTGATGTGCAGGGCGGGCGCAGTACTAGTCTTTGGAGGGCGCAGTACTAGTCTTTGGAGGGCGCGGGCGCAGTACTAGTCTTTGGAGGGCGCACGCAGTACTAGTCTTTGGAGGGCGCACGCAGTACTAGTCTTTGGAGGGCGCGGCACTAGTCTTTGGAGGGCGTGGTACTAGTCTTTGGGGGGGCGGGGGTACTAGTTTTTGGGGGGGGGGGTCTAGCTTTGGGGAGGGGGTATGTTTTTGGAGGGGCGTATAGTTTTGGGGGAGGGGGAAATGTCTTTGGGGGGAGCGGTATAGTTTTTGGAGGGAGCGGTATAGTCTTTGGAGGGCGCGTTACTATTTTTGGAGGGAGGGGGTACAGTCTTGGAGGGAGGGGTACTAGTCTTGGAGGGCGGGGTACAGTCTTTGGGGGACGGTACTATCTTTGGAGGAGCTGTTTTCCTTGTTCTTTTTTCGGGTTTATGCTAATTCATTTTCCCCCCCCCCCCTCTCTTCTCTCCCCCTTTTAATATAGATCTATTTTTTATGTCTTTTGGGGAGCAGTTTATTCACTTTTGTATTATATATCAATTGTCATTGTTATTGTTCACCCCCTTCAAAGGGTTTTGGCCCTTTTCTGAAAAAAAATTCTGTTCTCTCTCTCTCTCTTCTCTCTCTCTTCTCTTCTCTTTTCTTTTCTCTCCCCTCTTCTTCTCTCTCTCTCTCTTTTCTTCCCCTACCCCATACCCACCCTTGTTCCTCCCCCCAAACACGCCCTCCACCCCCCGGCAACACAAAATTTTTTGTCGATGTATGGCCTAATCATACGCGTCCCCGCCAAAAGGGGCCTACTTTTAACAAAACCCCCCAGTAGTACATGTCCCACGGGTCCCTTCTCAAAAACCGCCAGAGAGAGCGGTCCATAAACCCCCCCGCCCATGCTTTGACCGTAACTGACCGGTTGTTTTTTAAATTTGGGGCCGTCCCCCGTCCCCCCCCATCGCCCCGGAACCACGAAATATGCCGCGACAGGGCCGGGGAAAACAGCGTACTGCCAGTTGGTTTATACCTATGGGGGCAGGGGTCTACAGGCCTACAGCTATGAGATTTTCGCCCTCCAACATGGATGGCCTGAAAAAGGAAATAAGAAGGAGGGGGGGGAGGGGGGGGGTGGGGGGGGGTTTTTTTTTTCTGATCCCGTACAGACTGAGGTTCAAGCACTCGGGCACCCTTTTGGCAGATTTAGACCACGACAGACAACGTGTATGTGTTGGGGTTAGTACCTGGTTGCTGGTCCCTTTTTTAAATGGAGAACGGGCCGTCAGAATTGTCAGGGTCAAAAAAAGAAAACCAAGCGGGTCCGGGGTTTTTTGGGCTAACCTCAAACTCAAATTTTTGGGGCGCCCGTGAGGGGCCCCCAGGTTGGGGGACCCACCTTTTAAGTAGGGGAGAGGCCCCACAGAGGGGTCTGTCCCCCCTGCGGAAAAGCAGCTGTGACCGACCCCTCGTGTCTAGCGGACGAGTCGTAGCCCCTGGCTCAGGCTCTTAGCCAATTTGGAACCCGCCATTGTTAGTGGGACGTCGCGGGTTTAAAAGGGGAAAGGGAGGGGGAAAAGGGTGTGTGGGGGGGGGTAAAATCTAGCAAATAAATTTAAAAATCCCAATTGCCACCACAGAGAGTAAGGCGTGAGGCGTGACGAATTTTTGAAACCAAGGGAATTTAGAGGGAATAACTTTGGGTATGGGGAAAAAATCTGACCTTTTGGTACTCCCCCTTTTTGGACAATCGGAGGGGATAAAAAGGATGGAGAGTGGGAAGGGGAAAAGGGGGGAAAAACGAACAGAGAGAAAGAAGAGAGAGAGGGGTTTTGGGGGTGTAGTCTCTGCAGGAGAAAGGCAGAGAGGGGGAAGGGAGTGAAGTTTGAGATTAGCCCCAGATATAGTCTGAAAAGGGGAGGCCCCAAGAGAGTTGGGGGAGAGATTGCTAAAAAGAAGAGAAAAAGAAAGAAAGAAAGGAAAAGAAAAAAAACCATGCCCATTTAATGAGCAAAGGGGAAGAGGGGAAGAGAGGCAATGCTTTTAATGCAGGAAAAAGAAAGGAAAAACAATGGGTTGATAGTCATGTTCCACAAAAAACCGGGGGGGTTCGACCTCATACTTGGCCACGCCCTTTCATGGGCAGTCCAACCTGCCCAAACGCCGCAGTCTAACCGCCCAGTCGGCGTCCAGCCTGCCGATCCCAGCAGTCTAATTGAGGGGTCCCAGCGTTGTTCGTGTTGTGAAAGGACAGGAAAAAAAAAAAAAAAAAGAAAGAAAAAACAGTGATTCGTGAATGTTAAGAGCCCTGCCAGGTAAAGTAGAAACTATTTATACCGGGTTCAGTTATTAGTTTTGATAAATGATTTTTGAAAAATTCGGGAAAGAGAAAAGTTTTTTTTTGTTTGTTTCCATTGCATTGTTTTTTTCTTCTATGATCATGTGTATAAAGTTAAGCTTTACTAGGGGTTTTTTTTTCGAAATTTTGATTATAAAGAGATTGAAAGCAAGCTGTGAGTGTGTTTGGGTTGCGCTGCCCTTTTCCCCCAGAATCACCGGGTTGAAATTTATTGGCGAGTTTCCCAGGATCTTGGGGCCCAATTTTTATAATTGTTCAATTTCTCAAAAGGGAAGCGGGGTGGGATTAAAGATTGTAATCCAAAGACAGGGGTTGTCTTACTGATGCCCCCCAAGATAGTTAAAACTAGGTTTGGCTTTGTTTCCAAGATATTAAATGGGCGGGGCATTTCACCCCCGAGTATCTTTTCGCACAGTTTGCCTATAATTCGCTCTCATATTTGGGGTCAGGCGCTGGGCTTTATAAAAACTAATACGTTGTCCCCTAATACCCTCATTCATAAGTTTGTGCAATTACTCATCGGTCGGTAACCACCAGTTGGCGTGTAGAGTAAAATTTTGTTTCAAAAAAAAAAAAAAAAAAAAAAAAAGAGATAAAAAGGCAAAGAAAAAAACCCCCTTTTAAAACAACTTGTAGCGTCGTCGTGATTTGGGTTACTCGGGAGAGAGTTGCGGCATTCTTTAAAAAACCACAAAAGAGGAAAGAGATGACGTGCAGAAAGCGCCGTGTTCAGTAGAAATGCAGAGCGGGAAAGGACTAAAGCTAGCGCAGCGGGGGAAACAAAAAGAAGAGCAAAAACAAAAGAAAAAGGGGGCGCGGGACAGAAAGAAAAAGGGAAAAGCGAGGAAACGAAAGGATTAAGCTGGGGAAACGCGGGAAAACAAAAAGACTAAGGTTAAATTAAGTTGAAAAAAGGGGAAATACGGGGGAGACCACCGATGATGGTAGTTCATTTTCCGGGTGACTCGTGCGCAGCTATGCCCCCCCCGACCAATTTCCCAAAATTTTCTGGGAAGGGACCGATTCGATTGATGCATACATCTCGTTCAAAACGTTTGCAACCGTCGGGGTTTGGGCCCCCGAAAGTGGGCAGTCTTTTGTGGGCGTTACCGGGGGTAAGGCATTAAAAATTTTTCACTGCGTTCCCAGCGGAACAACGTCTGATTTCGGCGCTGTGAAGGAAACATTTTGGGGGAGAAATCCGAAGGGGTTCGGAAAAATTTCGTTCAGCTAAATTTAACGGTAGACGCACTCAGTTTTGCACGTTTGGGTCACTATTTGAGAATGGTTGAGTTGACGGTACGAAAAAGGGGGTTCGCTGATTGAAAGAGCTAGTTATGAAGGAACAGATTTTGTCAGGTTGCGGCCCCGAGTTAACCTCATTTGAAAGAGAGACAGCCAGAAAACAGCAGGGGAGTTGTTGAAGTTCGAGAGGGGTATAAGAGGCGTTTTGGGGACTAAGGTCAGGAGAACAGGGCCAGGCATAGGGGAGAAAGTGCAAGGAACCGGGGAGTTTTCTGCAAAAATCTGCAAACCAGTGGTGGGCAGAAGGGAAAGGCAAAGGGAAATTGGTGTTCATTTTTCCAAGAAGGGACATGTGGGGAGGGATTGTCGATGAGGGTTTCCCGAAGGGGCAGCCTTGCAAAAGGTGGTAAGGGTCGTCAAAGGGAAAAAGACCTGCAGTGGAACCCAACAGGGACCCAAATTTAAAAGGGGGGGGTGCAGCCTATGGGGTAGCACGGACAGCACAGTGTCAGGGATGGGGGGCACTAGGCTGAGTGGTTCGTTCCCGTGGGAAAAGGGGGGGATTGGGCCCCAGGGGTGAAAGTTTACGGGAAAACCGTTTTCAGCGGGGGGGTACAACAACGCTGGTCGAGAAAAGGGGGTTTGACAGGGGGAAATCCAGACTGTCTCTAATCGATGGGACTGTGAAGATTTTTCCCGTTGCTAAAAAGAAGTACGTACCCCTTACTTCTCAGGGAGTTTCTGCGTTGGTGATGGGGAAAACCCCCTTTATGATTTGATCATTGGGGTTTTTCCATGCAAGGGATCCAGGGGGTCCTGTTGTTGACTGACAGGGGCAGCAGTTCAAACAAGGAGAAGAAGGAGGAAAAGGTTGATAAACCCTTAGTGTTCAGCAAGGAAATCGGGGATGATGTGTCGCCTGTGATTTAGGGCAGCGCAGGAAAAGCCCTTCGCTCGTAAGTCTTTGGGGGTTGGCAAGAGTGGAGAGAAAAAGGAGGTTAGAGGAGGGGAGACGAATTTTTTTGAAACGGGGTGTTGACCGAGTGTTTACCAAGGGGGAAAACAGGTAAGGGGACCACTCAGTTGGGTACCGCAGGTTATCGTGACACTGTCATGTCATGGGTCACGGTCGCTATGGCGGGTCATTCGGCACCAGCAAAACAGCTGACCCAAACTTGTGACTTTCATTGGCCCCGGGGCAATGGCAACTAAAACGTTTCTGCATGTCATGTGAGTGTGTCAAAAGGGCAGCCAAAGAGGGGTGAAGAGGGAAGCCCTTTAAAAAATCCCCCTTTAATTTTACCCCTTTTGGGGGGTGGCTGTCGATTGATTTTCCCAATCGCGCCCTGTTTCCCAAGGGGGGCACGGTATGTGTTGAGTGGGGGACTACGCGCCAAAAACCCAGAAGCGGTTGATTGAAAGCGTAGATTACGCAACAGGTCGCTGAGGGTGGGAACATTTTTCTCCGGGGTGTGCCAGCACAAATTTTCAGTGGGAAGGGGGGCACAGTTCACCTAGGGGTGAGGGGAGGGCAACAGGGGGCTAGGGTCACACAGCTTCTCAACCCCCTCACCCCCAAGCCCAAAGGCTTGGTGGGGGATTCAAGGTGTGTGATGGGGTTTTTTAAAGAAGCTCTGTGAGGAAAGGCCAGCAATTGGACCGCTACATTCCAGCGGGGACTGTTGCTACAGGAAGCCCCCCGGAAAGCAAGGCTTTTCGCCTTTTTTAGCTGCTGTATGGGCGGACAGTTCGGGGGGGAAAGGGGGCATTCTCAAAGACTGTGGTCCGGGGAACGGGTCCCAAGAAGTCAAAAAACCAAATTTTGTATTGGGTGGACTTAGCAAAGGGTCGAGGAGACATGTAAGGGGCGCAAGGGGGAGTTTTAGGGGCTGCGTCGTCCAGAAGAAGCGTAAAGCAGGGGGGTGAGGAAGCAATTCCCAAAGGGGGAGATCAAATCCTGTTACTCTTCCCCCGGATCACAACAAGTGCTGTGCTTGGAAAGGGACCATTCACCATCATTGAAAAGGGGGTAGGACTACCGAATCGAGTGAATGGGAAAACAAAATTTTTTTTATGCAAAATTTTTCTCCGCAAATACATTTAGCGGAGCCCCGCACATAGGGGCAGCAGCAATCATTGATGGAGGTGAAGGAACCCGCGAAAAAAGGGGGGATTTTGTTGCTGAGTTTCAGGAGAAGAGTCATACAGGGAGTGTCAGATAAGGGGTAGACATAGGAGACAGAGGAATTAGGGGGGCCCTTGAACGTATAGGGGGTCCCGATGATAAACCCGGGAGGAAACTCTGAGACATGTACGGTGGAGTTAAAAATCACAGAAACCCGAACATGTGAAAGTACCCGATCCCCTAGCCCCAAGCAATGATCGAGGGGGAGGTTAAAAAGATGTTGGACCTTGGGGGGATTTAACCGTCAAATCATCGTTAGTGCCCCCCCTGTCTTAGTGAGGAAAAAGTCAGGTGGCTCGTTCGTGTGGACTATAAAGTCTGAACGTGCCCCAAGGTCGATGCAGAGGTCATACCGAACATGGGGACCTGTTCGCTCAGATCGCCACAAGCAGAGCCAGTTTTCCCAGGGTAGATCTGAGCAAGGGGTTTTGGCAAATAGCCTTGAGTGTGACTCAAAAGGGAAATACAGCATTCTCCCCCCATGGGGGTATACGTGGCGAGTCTCCCTTTTTTTTGGTCAAAGCACCTGCAGTCTTTTCTCGGATGATGAGGAAAAAATTTACGGATTGGGAAAGGGGTGGTGAATTTCATGGATGACATTCTGAAGCATCCAGATGGGAGGAGCATTGAGGCACTAGGACAGTTTTAGAGAGGCTGGACAAACCCAAACTCCAGCCCGACAACAAAGTGCCAGGGTTTGGGTTTTTTCCCAAACCTGGAGTTTCCCAGGTTTTTTTGTGGGGGCACACAAACAGCCAGAAAGGGGAAAGGGGAAATGTGAATTAAGAGCCAAAGACCAAAACAGAAGTCAGGGGTTTTGCTAGGTTTTATTGGGTTCTACAGGGAGTTTGTTTTCCCAAATTTCGCAGCAATCAGGTCCTCTGTGATTGGTCAAGGCAGGGAAACCGGCAGTGGTCGATGGTCAGACGTGCAGAGCAAACACTGCAGCGGGGTTGGAAAGACTGGTTCCCGTCCCCTCTTGAAGCTACCCCATTGTCTAAACCATTTCTGTTGCGTACGATGCATCAGGTGGTGGGATAGGTGCGGTATTTTGGAGGAGCATGAAAGGGGTCGAGTTCCCTGTGGGTATCTAAGGGAAATTGACAAGGTTTAAGAAGGGTACGCCAAGTAGAGAAGGAGTGTTTAGTGTGTGTGGGCCCTGCAGAAGTTCCCAAATATTGTTGGGAAAGAGTTCTGTAAAAGAAGATCACAAACCCTCAAATTCCCGAGGGGGCAGCGAAAAACAGCAGGGTTTGCGTTGGGCAAAAGGCACTGCAGCCCTACAGGTTCGAGTGCGTACATTCCAGGGGACAGAATGTCGGATGACTATTTAAGTCGCGTAGTCTAGCAAGCTGCAACACAGAGGAAGTCAGTCACATCCGGGTGCTTTGTTGATAATATGTGTTGTTTACAGTTATGTTGATTGATATGGGTTCATTCCCAGTGGCTATGGTTCATAATTTTTGTGTGAGATTTTGTTCATGTAAATGTAGTTATGCTTGGAGCATACAGTCGCTTGTGTAGTGATGCATTATTTGCAATAAGTGAGGATGGAGATTCCTCAGTGAAGTGTCATGGATCGTGATCATATTATATTGTGCTTTTCATAAGAATTGTGAAGAGAAGATATGGCAAATCCGCAGGTAGGGGAATTGCATAAGTGCGCACAGAGGTCGTTATAAAATGAATTGAAATAACGCAAGAGCGCACGTCAATGATAACTCATTGGAGTGGTATTCACTAATGATATATTTTATAATTTATAAACCGTTGGTTGTAAAGTGTTTTTTTCAAACTTTGCACGTGTAGCTGTGTGTCAGCAAATTCGGTTGTTGTTTTTTTTGTACCGTGGTTTTGAGACGATGCGGTGCATAGTCTTTTGCAAGGGGGAAATTGTCACGGTCAAAAAAGAACAACCAAGTCGTGGTCCAGGTTGTTTGGACATAAGCTCTAACTCAAATATTCTGGGCGCCACGTAGACGGCCCATGGTTCGGATCCAGCCAATTAAGCATAGGGGAGAGGCTCCACAGAGACGGTCTGTCCGGCCTGACGGACTAAGCAGCTGTGACCGACGCCTCGATGTCTAGCGAGACGAGTCGTAGCGCCTGGCTCAGGCTCATCTAGCCAATTTGTGGAACCAGCGCCATTGTTAGTCCGGACGTCGCAGGTTAAAGCAGGAAAGGGAGAGGGAGAAGGTAGTGTGTGGTGGGGGTGAAATCTAGCTAATCAATTAAATGACCAATGACCACCACAGAGAGTAAGGCGTGTAGGCGTGACTGTCATGATTTGAATATCCAATGGAATTAGAGGGAGATAACTTCGGTATCAGGGGTAAAAATACTGACCAATGGTACTCGCCCTTTTTGGACAGATCGGAACGGGATAAGAAGGATGTGAGAGTGAGAGAACGGGAGAACGAGGGGAAGAACGAACAGAGAGACAGAGAGAGAGAGAGAGGTTCTGGGGTGTAGTCTCTGCAGGAGAAAGGCAGAGAGATGAGAGGAGTGAAGTTTGAGCATTAGCACCAGATATAGTCTGCAAAGGGAGGACTAAAGAGAGATGTGGGGAGAGAGAGTTGCTAACTAATGAAGAGAAAAAGAAAGAAAAGAAAAGGAAAAGAAAAGCAACCATGTCCATTTAATAGAGCAGACTAGGAGAGAGAGAGAGAGAGAGTGCAATGCGTTAATGCAGGAAGAAAGAAAGGAGAACAGATCGATGTTGATAGTCACTGTTCCATCTAAACCGGGGTTCGACCTCATACTTGGCCAGCGCCACTTTCATCGGCAGTCCAACCTGACCAACGCCAGCAGTCTAACCTGACCAGTGCCGGCAGTCCAGCCTGACCGATGCCAGCAGTCTAACTTGACCGGTGCCAGCAGTTGTGTCGTGTTGTGAAAGTGACAGTGAAAAGAAAAAAAAAAGGAAAAGAAAAAGACAGTGATTCGTGAATAGTTAAGAGCACCTGGCCAGGTAAAGTAGAAATCTATTTATACCCGGGTTAGTTAATGATGTTTTAGATAAATGATTTTGTGAAGTTCAGGAAAGAGAGAATGTTTTATTTTGTTTGATTCCATATGCATTGATGTTCGTTCTATGATCATGTGTAGTAAAGTTATAGACTTTACTAGTGGTTTGATGTGACGAATGCATGATATATGAATGAGAATTGTAAGCAAGCTGTGAGTGTGTTTGGGCTGTGCGCTAGTCCTTCCTCCACTGACATCACCCGAGGTTGACACTTTGTGTCCTATTCCGCGCGTGCTGTTTGAATGGAGACCAATCACACTGGCCGTCAACGTGTCCTATTCCGCGCGTGCTGTTTGAATGGAGACAACTCACACTTTGGCCGGTGTGGAATAGCCATATGAAAAGTAATCTACACAACATTCACATACACACGTGCACGTCAGCGCGCACGCTAGGACGCACGCACACACACACACACACACACACACACACACACACACACACACACACACGAATCCATTGCTCACGTGTTTACACACACACGCGCGCGCGCGCGCGTGCGCACACACATTTATGTAGGCTACATTCTTAAATCAGGAATAAGTGGGCCAGGTTACTTTGGAGATCGTGTGTGGTGTGTGTGTGTGTGTGTGTGTGTGTGTGTGTGTGTGTGTGTGTGTGTGTGTGTGTGTGTACACATACTAGGAGAGAGAGAGAGAGAGAGAGAGAGAGAGAGAGAGAGGCGACCTTGCCTTTATTGTTTAGTTGTGACGGGCAGCGGAGCGCTCACCAACAATTCATTTAACTGGTGTGTGGTGCCTGCGTCCCTGATGCCAGTCTGCCGATTTTCTGACTGGAACTGTTGACAGCACGGATCGTACCGCTTCACCCTGGCACCAGTCACGCCTGACAATACACTAACTGCATGGAGAGAGAGAGAGAGAGAGAGAGAGAGAGAGAGAGAGAGAGAGAGAGAGAGAGAGAGAGAGAGAGAGAGCGTGAGCATGGGGAGAGTAAGAGAGAGAGAGAGAGAGAGAGAGAGAGAGAGAGAGAGAGAGAGAGAGCGAGAGCATGGGGAGAGAGAGAGAGAGAGAGAGAGAGAGAGAGAGAGAGAGAGAGAGAGAGAGCGTGAGCATGGGGAGAGTAAAGAGAGAGAGAGAGAGAGAGAGAGAGCGAGAGCATGGGAGAAGAGAGAGAGAGAGAGAGAGAGAGAGAGAGAGAGAGAGAGAGAGAGAGAGAGAGAGAGAGAGAGAGAGAGAGTAAACAAGAACAAGAAACAAAAAACAAAGCGAAACA
>CM031617.1:70999574-71002074 GCA_018398815.1 Conus ventricosus | reverse complement strand
TTGAATGAACACGTTAAGGCTTGAGGAAGGAGAATCTCCGCTCGCCGTCCACGTGTGATCGCATCAAGAAGTCAGTCGGTAGCCTCCCTCGAGACTTCGGTAAAGTCCGTACGCCTTCGGAATGATGTGTTCGGGCGTCCAGCTGGAACTGAATAGCTCGTTTCCGTGGTCCAGCTGGAACTGACGTGGTAAAAAGAACTTAGCGTTCAAACTGATAAGGTAAAGGCCTTGCAGAAACATCCCCAGAGTTACATTGGCTGTCGCAATCATAGTCACTGCTTTTACATGATAAATTAAATACCGATCGGGATGTGCAAGAACTATCAGAATCGCTTTCTGTCGCCGTTGGCTTGTTGTGTAGGTCGCGGCTGACGGCCAGTCCATCATGTGACGTCACATCCAAGAGTAGTTAAGCCATGCCAAGATTTAGTTGATTACCTCCCGTTTCCCTGATTACATGTGAAAATGCCCACTTTCGCGGATCGATTTCGTGTGATCG
Organism: Conus ventricosus; assembly: GCA_018398815.1. Lineage (NCBI taxonomy): Eukaryota > Metazoa > Mollusca > Gastropoda > Neogastropoda > Conidae > Conus > Conus ventricosus. Next base: position 71,001,575 of record CM031617.1, on the reverse strand, counting down.
GGAGAGAATCGGATGTTTGTTTTACCAATTTATCAAACATTTCATATTTCTGCATAAGCTGACCAATTATCGAAAACCTCTAAAGTAGACCTTTAAAAGGTGAAGAAGCTCCGTGGTGCATTCCATGTCATGTTCCACTCACAGTGAAACATATTCTTTTAGAGTGTTGGGACTTGCACGATCTGAGACATAAACACCTTACAGCAGACTCCATGAAAACCCTGTTCAGAGATGTCCCACCTGACGTGATCTTTGAGTTTCTGAAAGAGATCAACATTTTTCATCAGATCTAAGATTTTACGGAAGAAACATTTTAACGAAGTTTCTGGTACGTTTTTAGAAGGTGTATTTTAAAGAGATGTGTGAAAGGATTTTGTGTTTGTTTTTGTTTTGTTTTGTTTTGTTTGTTTGTTGGTGTTTTTTTTGTTTGTTTTTTTTTTGATGACTTGTGAGTTGATTTTAACGTGGTGACAGCCCTGATATGGCCCTTTGCGGTCGGCTGGGCTATTAGCAACATTACCTTACCTTACCTCACACACACACACACACACACACACACACACACACACACACACACACACACACACACACACACACACACACATACACGCACACACATTGAACAGAACTTTGTTTCAATGAAAATGACATATATTGGATGTGCGTGATGTTTGTGATGGTTTTCAGGAATAGATCCTGCAACCGCTCTGAGGAAGAACGATAAAGATTCTGGCCAAGGCATATGGTATGACCGTGAAAGAGTGAGACTGCACCTTTTAATTAAACGTTTTGGTTGAGCCTGTGGTGCACTTTGATTGTAATTATGTGGGGCCTACTAGAAAAGTGTGTGTGAGTGTATGTGTGTGTGTGTGTGTGTGTGTGTGTGTGTGTGTGTGTGTGTGTGTGTGTGTGTGTGTGTGTGTGTGTTTAGATGATGATGATGATGATAAACACAAACGATTCCACGTCGAGAGTATATTGTTGAATTACACAAATAAGACATCATGAGATCGAAGTTCAGACAAACAAATTGCAGGGCACCTGATCACGAACAAAAATGCGTATTTCACCCTTTATGGCTCGAAAACACCATCCGAAATTGTCTTGGACTGCGTGACTTTCACCCTTTATGGCTCGGAAATACCATCCGAAATTGTTTTGGACTGCGTGGCTTTCATCCTTTATGGCTCGAAAATACCATCCGAAATTGTTTTGGACTGCGTGAGGTTCACCCCTTATGGCTCGAAAATACCATCCGAAATTGTTTTGGACTGCGTGAGGTTCACCCCTTATGGCTGGAAAATACCATCCGAAATTGTCTTGGACTGCGTGAGGTTCACCCTTATGGCTGGAAAATACCATCCGAAATTGTCTTGGACTGCGTGAGGTTCACCCCTTATGGCTGGAAAATACCATCCGAAATTGTCTTGGACTGCGTGCGGTTCACCCCTTATGGCTGGAAAATACCATCCGAAATTGTCTTGGACTGCGTGCGGTTCACCCCTTATGGCTGGAAAATACCATCCGAAATTGTCTTGGACTGCGTGAGGTTCACCCCTTATGGCTGGAAAATACCATCCGAAATTGTCTTGGACTGCGTGAGGTTCACCCCTTATGGCTGGAAAATACCATCCGAAATTGTCTTGGACTGCGTGAGGTTCACCCCTTATGGCTGGAAAATACCATCCGAAATTGTCTTGGACTGCGTGAGGTTCACCCTTATGGCTGGAAAATACCATCCGAAATTATCTTGGACTGCGTGAGGTTCACCCCTTATGGCTGGAAAATACCATCCGAAATTGTCTTGGACTGCGTGAGGTTCACCCCTTATGGCTGGAAAATACCATCCGAAATTGTCTTGGACTGCGTGAGGTTCACCCCTTATGGCTGGAAAATACCATCCGAAATTGTCTTGGACTGCGTGAGGTTCACCCTTATGGCTGGAAAATACGATCCGAAATTGTCTTGGACTGCGTGAGGTTCACCCCTTATGGCTGGAAA
>CM031617.1:70989574-70994574 GCA_018398815.1 Conus ventricosus | reverse complement strand
TGGGAATCAACTTTGAATAAATCTGTGTGATCAATGTCAAATATTGGTTGATTTTGTTCCCATTCTGGAAGTGGAGAAAAAGAAGGTTTAATTGCAACATTTTTCCCGTTCAGCTCTGTATTACAGATAATATCTGAGGCAAATGTATTGATGGACTTCAACGACTGTATTGTTCTAGCTCTTTTTGCAAAGTCAGTTTCTGAATTAAGATTTGTTTCTTTTTGTGAAAATGTTTCATAAGCAGAAGTTTTAAGGATAAATTTCGCAGCTGAGGCTTTTCTTTGTTCATCGAGTGTGTGTGTGTGTGTGTGTGTGTGTGTGTGTGTGTGTGTGTGTGTGTGTGTGTGTGTGGTGGATTTGACATGGGTTTTTAATTTTTAATCTTGAAAACGAACCGATCTGCCGAATTTTGAACGATGAAAGGTGTCCTTGTTTGAAGTAGATAGACGTACAAAACTAAACAGCAAATAAGACGGAAGGGGCCTTTTAATAACAAGGTCAAACAACACTTCCGTGCGCCACACTTTAAACCAGTGCCTCTTCCGATACCAGGTACCGGTTCGTCTTGCACAAGAAGTAGATACGTCTTAAACCGAAGGAATAACCAAAGTTCTCAAAGGGGGTAGAGCGGGTGGGCAAAAAACAGAAAACGATGTTCCGGAGTTCGCCGACATAATCTCAGCCGACCGCGCACACAGCAACAACAAACTGAAAAATAAAACGGTACAATGTTTTTGTTTTCTTGTTTGTTCTCAATACCTCCAGCCTGCGTCTGCGCTAGGCGAATGGGTAGCGGAGGAGCCGTAAGTTTAGAGTGATGGTGTGCATCTGTTGTTGCTGTGTGGAAGCACCTTTCCTTCCTTCTGTCTTTATAACTCAGCGATGGTGAATCCTATTAGAAAGAATTTAGAGAACTCGAGTGGATCAGATGTTGTGTATGGTCCATCATGGGGCCCTATCAGGGCGGGCAGAGTTAAACATAGATTTATGTACACGACACAATTCTAAAGCAAAACACCAAAAGCAAGCCATCTTGGGCAGCTGAAAGATCGAACGAAGCTATAGGCATAGACGTCTTAGGCCTATATCACCAATGGAGTTGAGGGTGACAACGATAGGGGTTCTTCACGGGTAAAAACACGTCAGATGAACCGATTCCAAGTAATTTGGTGTATGCACACAGATACACCTTTGGGGCGTAATCACGGCTATGAATAGCAAGAGACCTTTGTTGGGGTAATTCTAGGTGTGAACACACACACACACACACACACACACACACACACCACACCAAAAAACCGGGCCAAACCAAACAATGCCAGTGAAGCTATTAAAAAAGAATTTTGTTCAACACTCCAAACTATGATGTGCACACCTATTAGGTTGATGGCTTTTGTACATGTTGGTAATTCTACCCCCCCCCCCTCCCCTCTCTCTCCTCTCTCCTCCCAAACCCCTTCCCCCCACCCAACCTCCTCCCCCACCCCACCCTCACCAAACTTTAACAAACCTTGTTGACGCGAAACTCGGGGAGAGAGAGGAGGTATGAGGTAGGGTAGGGAAGAGGGGGGTGGGGTGGAGGACACTCAGCGACCAATAAATCAATCAAACCTTCTCCACCAATCACTGTTCATTTCCTCCGGTCTCCCCACCCCTTTCGCGTGCATACCTCCACCACCAAGCGCGCGTGTTGCGCGGACACACCCCACCCCTTCCCCAGCCTCCTCACACACGCTTTCACTTCCCCGCCACTGTTCGTTGTTCGGCACGCTCGCGCTTTGACGTCACGCCGCCCCAAACTGCCATTGCTTCAACCTGCGAGTGTCACGTGACGCGGAGGGGAGACTGGCTGGGCGAGAGAGTGGAGGCCGCAGTCAGGGGAAGGCTTTGCCGTGTGCTCGCAACGGCCCGCACCGCTTTCCCGTTGGTTTGGAAGCAAGAGTACTCGTAGTAGTGAGTGTGTGTGTGTGAGACCTCCTGGGATTATTATTTGTCTATATGTGGACGTGTTCTCCTGATCAACGTCATTTTCCGGGAGATCGTCCGGGTTTGGGGTTTTGCTCTGGATACCTGCGTCGTGGACTTGGATTAGCCGTCTGCCGAGTTTTTGGTTTTGTTTTTGTTTTCTTTCATCTTCATTGGACGGTAAGTTTTGTGTCGCTGTCTACCCAGGTTGAAAGTCGGTGGGGTGTGGGTGGGGTGGTGGGGTGACACTCCTAATCGAGTCATGTGTGTCCCCCCGTGTTTGAAAAGCAAGAAACGGCTACGGGGTAAGGGTGTCGTCTGCCAGTTTGAGCTAACAGGCTGAATGGAAATTGGGATAGCGTTGGGGTGACATTTTCTTTTTTTCTCGCGTGTGTGTTGACAAGCTGGTGCAGACACACACACACACACACACACACGCGCGCGCGCGCGCGCGCGCGCGCACACACGCACACACACACACACACACATACACACACACACACACACACACACACACACACACACACACACACACACACACTCGGGGTGCAGGTGTGGACGGGGACAGGTGACGGATTTAACCTTAGAAGTGCAATGATATTAAACCTCAAACGCCATCTGATGACAGCGCAACGCGCTCGAAACAAATTTGTAGATTCTATTTTTAAAAAACCTATTTTAACAAATGTTGCTCCCCAAGGGGTCGAGCACTATCAAAATCATTTTGGGTATTTTAACCACACTAATCTATATATATAGGGCCCTAGGCCTATATATATATATATATATATATATATATATATATATATATATATATATATATATATATATATAAGCATTCATTTGGTTTTTGTGTGTGTGTGTGTGTGTGTGTGTGTGTGTGTGTGTGTGTGTGTTTAATGATTTGAGGACATCTTTTAAAAACCGAGTTTAGAATTGAATGAATTAGATAACGGATTTGCATGTTTATAATTTGTGTTCTTTTCAAGGTTTCTTTCTTTTCTTTTCTTTTTTCTTCGTTTCTTTTTTGTGAACGTTTGCGTTCTTTTTTTTATAACCTCTAGATGATTAGATTCTCGTATTTCTGATCTGGGGTGTGAAATTGACTTTCTTTGTCTCATGGCAACAGGTGCGATCGATCTCGCCTGACATCAAAAGATCTGTGGTACACATAGGTGTCTGTGTGTGTGTTGTGTGAAGAAATGGGAGGGGGTGGGGATTTTCGATTTATGCGGTTTGTAATCATTTAAGGTGTGTTCACGTTCTCATGAGAGATTTAGAATATTGCCCTTGTGCTATATAGTAGCTCAAGAAATGATTATCAAGATTTAGTCGACGAACCTTTAACGCAAACGAAAATGAAATGAGTATTTGAATGAACAGACTTGTCCAGTTCCCGAGTGGGAGGAGAGTAAACTTAGCATGGGAGTAAGTAAAGAGCAGGGCATTGAATATCTGGACATGTCCAGATTTGATGTCCAGAACCCGATAAAGGCCTGGAGTCACGTTGTGGACAGTTAACGGCACTAGACTACATTATCTTACCATATTAGATTTTTGAATAATAATTGAAAAAAAAAAACCTACAAAAAACTCCGAAAGAACATAGGCTAAATACCCAACAACCCAAACATCAACTCAATTGTATGTGTCAGTGTCTTGGTCAAAGGTATGTTTTCTTTCTTTGGGAGGAAATGTTTAGTGAACCAGACGACTCAACTCTGATGGGAGTTTCAACTGGCTCAAGTCAGCGCGCCGTTGTATCATTTGTAAACTGGTAGCTTTTGCATGCATCCGTACGCGCACAATGTAAATTGCGTGATTCAGTCGACTCACATCAGCCTTTCTGGCGTAGTTGACCATTTTGATATGTTGTAGGGTCCACAATGAACCGAGTGGGAGCAAGTGAGACAGACTCGCCCAGAAGTAATTGTACAGAATTATCCACGCGCATCTCATTCTGTAGGTTTATGGTAACAGTATAGTGTGGAAACAAATGTTTATTTACCAACTAACAAAAGCAAAATAGAAGAAGACAAATAAAGGAAGCACAGTCGTGACACGAGTCCTTAATGTCACCTTCGACCTTGGTCGTGACCCAAAGGATATTCGTCGATAAGTGTGGATCTAGTTGAATCCGATTGTGTGTGTGTGTGTGACTTTTACGGGATGTGATTGTTCACGACCTGAGTGACATCGGTTCCAACAATATAGTATCGACCCCCAACCAGAGCGAAGAGAAATTATCTGTTGAGAGCATTGCATCATTTTCTTTTATATATTGTTTTCTCCGTTGTGTTGGGTGTGATTTTCCGAGTCGGAGCGCACCATTGTGTGGGTTACACCGATGGGGAAAAATTTAGCGTTGATGCGGGCCTGTGCGATTGGCACTAGCTTGCATCAATGGAAGAATGATATTGAATAGATCGATGCATGTATTAGAATGGATCCGTGACTTGAAATCAGGGAAGAGGAGAGCAGCATGCATCAATGGAAGAATGATATTGAATAGATCGATGCATGTATCAGAATGGATCCGTGACTTGAAATCAGGGAAGGGGAGAGCAGCTTGCATCAATGGAAGAATGATATTGAATAGATCGATGCATGTATTAGAATGGATCCGTGACTTGAAATCAGGGAAGAGGAGAGCAGCATGCATAAAAAAGAAGAATGACATTGATTAGATTGGTGCATGTATTAAAATGGACCCGTGACTTGAAATCAGGGGAGAGCAGCATGCATGAATAGAAGAATGACATTGATTAGATTGGTGCATGTATTAAAATGGATCCGTGACTTGAAATCAGGGGAGAGCAGCATGCATGAATAGAAGAATGACATTGATTAGATTGGTGCATGTATTAAAATGGATCCGTGACTTGAAATCAGGGAGAGCAGCATGCATGAATAGAAGAATGACATTGATTATAATGGTGCATGTATTAAAATGGATCCGTGACTTGAAATCAGGGGAGAGCAGCATGCATGAATAGAAGAATGACATTGAGTAGAATGGTGCATGTATTAAAATG